>OY856411.1:63037500-63405000 GCA_963693085.1 Alisma plantago-aquatica
AACTGATCAAACATATCATCTATCCATGGAAAAGGATATTTTTTTATCGTTACCTTCTTCAAGTGTCAGTAGTTGATGCACAACCTCATAGATATGCCCTTCTTCTTCACTAACAATACAGAAGCATCCCAAGGGGAAGTGCTCGATCTGATAAATCCCTTCTCAAGCAATTCCTGCATTTGATTCTTTAGATCTTGCATCTCATCTGGTGCCATCATGTATAATGTCTTTGCTATCAGATGCATTCTAGGTACTAGATTGATCTCGAAGTCAATTTCTCAGGGTGGGGGAATTCCAGGAAACTCATCGAGAAACACATCCTCAAACTCACAAACAAAAAGCACCTCCTAAATGCTAAGACTCCTTACCTTAGTATCCACCACATGTGCCAAAAATGCCTCACAACCTTGCCTCATAAACCTCTCTGCTATCATCGCTGACACCAAGCACGTTGGAAGAATCTTCCTATCTCCATGGAAGACCCACAAAACATCACCGTCAAAGAACGTTGCCACATTGGAACTATAGTCCAAGACTACATGGTACTTCTCTAAAGTATCCATTCCAAGGTTCACAACAAACCCATGCATGTCAAGTGGTATAAGATCCACTTGAATGTTGCATCCCGAGAAAGAAAGAACGCAAGATGGACACACCTCCCACAACTTGACAGACTCAACCAAAGGGGTTTCTAAGAGAAGACTATAAGTTCTAGGACCAATAGGCAAAGAACAACTAGCTATCACTTTTCTAGTAATAAAAGAGTGCATCACACCTGGGTCAACCAAAACAACTAAAAAGTAGGAAGAAGATAAATCAAAATGAAATAACTTCACCTAACCTATCACAACCCGTGGGTTGACTACTCCTTCCGACTGACTCATAGCATATAATTGAGCCGTTGCATGTTGTTGCCCCCATCCTCTGATGTCTTGTCTAGGAGAATCAACCTGTGATGCCGGACCACATCCTCGATCTCCACCATTGTTGAACTATCATTGTTGCGACCCTTGTTGACTACATCTCGACTGTTGCGTAACCTCATCATCCTTTATTAGGCAAAACAACCTCAGATGCCCCTGCTGTCCACACCTATAGTAGGTCCTCGTGTCAAGCTACAGCCTAGAAGACCCTGTCATTGTAACTGACGCTGCACTGTGAGTTCTAGCTGGTTGAAAAATGTGACCTCTGCCTTTGCTCGATGACCACTGAGACTGTACTGCTGACCTCTACTATTACTGAGGTGCTGAAAACCTAGACTTCTTAAAGCCTTCGGAAGACTGATGTGTCAATCTCTTCTTAGAATTCACCTCACGCTTCTCCACAACTGACCATTCTATTTGCCTCACAAACTCCACAAATGTGGCAAACCACTCCCTATTCTCTAAATCTAACACCGTGATAAAAAAATTAGAACTCAATCCCTTCTCAACATATCATGTCCTTTCCTTATCTATTGTAGCCATGTGCGGGCAAAACCTCAAAAGTTCTGTGAACCTAGCCTCATTATCATTGATCATCATAGATCCCTATCAGATCTTCTCTAATTGAGATATATTCTTGTCTAGATTTGTTTCTGGGAAGTATCGACTCACAAACTCCCACCGAAAATCTTCCCAACTGATCACCACACCATGCCTCTTCTCCTCCTTAATGGCCTACTAATGGCTAGCACTGCCCTTCAATAGGTACACTATGTGCTTCACCTTATCCTCTTCTAGAATACTGAGGATCTTAAAGGTAGCTCAATCAACCACATGTCTGCATCTACAGGATCACCCATACCAGCATACTCCAATGTCCCCACACGTATTAACCTCCCAAAGGTCTTCCTAGAACCTTGGGATTCCACATTGGGGACGACTACCCTTGCATGGAATAAGGACATTCTATCCACCATATGCGTCATCTTGGCCATGAATTATCCAAAGATAGACTAGAAAGAGGGATTGGCCAAAGTTGTTGGGTTGAACAGAAGCACCTCAGGCACTCCATCAACCCTTACCCGCCTTCTAGCACCACCTCATGGTGCAACAACACTGCTCTCAGCATGTTTTTCCTATTCTCCAGACATATATTTTCCCTTATTATTCTTCTACATAAGCAGAAGTTACCATCAGATATGTTGGATATACAAGAACAAATAAAAACCCCAGTCCTATGTACCTATAGACTCAGCCATGGAACAAAATTTCGAGTGAAATGGCGAAATTTTGATCGAAATTTTGTCTTTTTACAATCAGACATCGAAATGCATGTACACAAGGACTGGTACGTAATTTCGTGAAAATTTCGCTCTTGCCGTCAAAATTTCACCAAAACCAGGGTATTTCGGTGCAAAAAGCTCATTTTGGGCCTTCATTTCACGAAATCACAGCGAAACGGCCACACTGTTTCGCGAAACAGTGTTCCGTCGGCTGAGTGAAATGAAATAATGCTTGTTTAGCAATTTTTTTGAGATTTCTTACTCCCAGAGGCTTCTCTACTTGATTCTAAGGTATGTTACACCTCTCCCTAGCCCATCTACTCCTCCCCCTTATATATGTACTATCTTTTATACCCATCTTAATACATACTCCAAAAATCCTAAATTTCGAAATGACATTTCTCTTAAAATACTCAAGATCTTGAAGTAAAACTTGTAGATCTAAGAAACTATAGTGTGAAATACGTATGTGTATACTTATTTTGAAAATGCAATCAATATATTTCGTATTTATACCAAAAAATGGCTAAAAAGGCCTTTTTAATGAAATTTCTTATTTTTTGTATTTTACACTTATGTAACTTGAAATATATTATAATACTAGACAAATACAATATATGTTAACTAATTTCAAACTTTTCAATATTGTAATTTCATTTTTTATTTTTATACCAATTTAAATATTAATTTTAGACCTTTAATTTTCTTATTTTTTATATTTTTACACTTATAAAACATAATTGTATCAGAATACTAAACTAATACAATATATGTTAACTAATTTTGGTATTTTCAATATTATTACTTCTATTTTTATTTTTATATCAATTTAAATATTAATTTCAGACCTTAAATTAATAAAAAATATAAAAATGATGAAGTACTTAGTTATACTTTTAACTTCTAAGTTTCTTACATGGAATTTAGATTTATTTATGTGCATGTGTTGACTTGATGTGATGGTTTATTCATGTTTTTATTTTTAAAATTGCAATAGATGGCTTCTTCAGCTGGTGATAGTAAAGGTGGAAGGAGAAATGATGAAGGTGGTAGAAAGGCCACTAATTTTGCATGGGCTCATTGTGATCAAGTTCCTGGTACTAAGCAACAAGTAATTTGCAAATATTGTGACAAGAAGATAGGGGGTGGGGGGATTACAAGATTCAAATCCCACATTGTTGGTGGTGACAAGAACGTGGCCATGTGCAATAAATGCCCTCAAGGAATGAGGGATGATTTCCTGGAAATGATGAGTTAGAAGAAAAACATTCGTCAACATCAACGTGAACTTGATCAACTCTATGTTGATACCCTCTTTGAATATGGGAAAGGAGGTTTTTCTGCTGAGTCTGACTCAGATGTAGATTATCCTGAAGGTTATATCACCTCCCAACAATGCGGCTTGTATCACAGGGCACTTAGAGATTCCAAAAAGCAAGCGTGGGAGAGAGAGTAACATGATGCATATAGGAGGGACATTGGCCCATCTGTTTTTGAGCATGGTGGAGGCAGTGGTACATGTCATGCGACTGGTTCCGGAGCATGAGCAGGAAGAGCATCTGTGACAAAGTGGTTTTTCTAGCTTAATTCCGAGGATGGAATTTCTTTTAAGGTGTGTAGGATGTGATGGAGTGGACTTTTGGAAATCCTAAAATATCCAATGACACAAGTGAAGTCATGCATGTTGAGTTGTTTTGAGAATCCCAAGTGTTTTAATAAAGTTGGAGTGTTGATTGAGGTTGATATAATGATTAGGATATCTCTTTTAATGCTTTTTTGATGAATTTAATTGAGTGGTCCAACAGATGAGTTTTGTCACCAAATTTGAATAGAAGGTAGCTCGAGAGGTAGGGGAGCTATGGTTAAAATTTCGTGGCAATAAGAGGTTCCTAGAGAGAGATATCTAATTTTGAAATCAGTCAAATCATTAGAACATTATGTAAGTAGAGCCTAAGTTGTTAATCTTTTAAGAATCACGTGCCCCTTAGATTGAGCGGCCTGTGTGGAGACATCTTGTCCGTTCAGGGCTAATCTACTAGCTGGGACTGTTCACTTATGTGAGCCACAAATTGTGCTCAGGCTAGAAAGACACGAACCCTTAGATTTTGATTGAATGGTAATCTGGTCATCCTCTACCTCCGACATGTTGGGGTAGTGGGGTTGGGTGCGAGCCTCCTTCAACCCACATTTCCTAGCCCGCTGACCATGTGCGAGGGCACGATTTCAATCGATAAGTTAGAATCGGAGAAGTGGGAGAAACACACCAACCCCTCATAAGCGGAATTCAGTCAACAAGAGAGTGAGATATGAAGCCCCGACTCCATGGGTTCTCCACCACCACTTACAGGTGAAAGGCATAGGTAGGAGAAGGGAGAGGAAAGCATCTTGTAGAGTTCTATGATAACAGAAACAAAGAGAGACGTCTGTTGAATGGAACCCACACACGACGACTGACTCCCATGGTCGAGCAACCCAAGCTGTCCGGAGCTTGAAGATGAAGCTTGGAGGCCTATGCATGGTTCTTCTCCCCAACGATGAGGGGCGTGGTCAAGTTTGTGGAGGCCCAACGAAGATTTACAAAGCTTCAGATAAGCGTGAGGATGAGAAGAGGCCAGACACCCCTTCTGCTCTGCCGCGGCAGACACCAGCGGCAGTGGCCTCCGTGATCTCTCGAGCAAGAGCTCCAGGAAGAAGGGCAAGTGGCCGGAGGTGTCGAGGGAGATAGTCCGAATCTTGGGGGAGTGTAAGTCTTTCACAAGGAGCTTGGGAGGACGATCGATCGATCACCAGAGAGCTTCCTGCACGGCGACGCTCGCGTGGAACAGTCTCGCTTGGGACTGATCGCGTGTGAGAAAGAAAGGAGAGGGTCGGCCCAGTCCATTAGTAGTGAACCGGACCTAAACCCAGGCAGAACCGGTCCAAGTGCCCTTGAACTGGCTGACTCCACCAGCAAGCAGGAGCAAGGAGCCGCAACCCTAGAGGACACGTGGCGTCATGCGATTGGCCGAATAAGGTAATATTCCCAGAAATATGCAGTTCTTCATTAAATCGTAGTAATTAGCTCGATCATAAGAAAAATACATATAATATACCAAAATTCTCAAAAAAATGCATAGAACAAGATGGAAGCATAATATCCTACTTTTGATGCATTAATAATAGAGATATCATGTAAGATGTGAAATGCTCATATGATGGATAATAAATACCAGATGATGGCCTAAAATTATGATAATGCTTCAGTAACTCTTAAATATGATATATAATCCATAAAATATCAGATATGATGATTCTTTTGACACAAAATCATGTAATTTGATTAATATGGCTAACTAGTGCTAATAACCCTGAATAAAATGTAATTAATGCATACATTCTCAATAAATGATAGAAATTATAGAGTAAGCTCATATCAGTAACTGGAAGATAATATATAAATCTGAGATCAATTTTATACACGAAATCCATGTTATATGAGGATGACCCTTAATACGTATGATGTAACCCTAATATGGTTAATGAATGTGACATAATGTTAAGCATATTCACATAATAATGTGACACATGTATATATCCAGTTGATGAACCATAACCTGGAAAATGAAAACAGTAAGATAATTCTAAGACAAGAATGCAAGTAATGATGTACACATCCTAATGAACTAAGCTAAACCCTAATATGAACCCGATTAGAGTTAATATGAGATATAAGAGGATGAGAACCTGATGACAACATGTGATCTGGTCTTGATCAGGGTTGACCAAGGATGTAGTTGACATCAGGAATATATGTGATGATTAGGTTGTCTTTCTTGATCAAGGTATGCCATTACCTCTCACTTGGCTTATTATACAATATGCTTGTGTTATATGGTAGTAAAGACTTGGCATATGGTATTGATTGAAATGATTATTCTTGTATGATATGTTGCATGATTTTCCATACTTATTGCTAAGAACACATGAAACATAAGATATCTGGTCCATTATATGATAACACTAAATCTCTTTGGTAGAATAATGCATTGATGAAAGTACTAAATCTCTTTGGCAGAATAGTACATGTGAACACTAAATCTCTTCGGCAGAATAGTGCATTTATGAAGTACTAAATCTCTTTGGCAGAATAGTACATGTGAGCACTAAATCTCTTTGGTAGAATAGTGCATGTGGTTGATCAAGTTTACATATAATGGAAATGTGCCTAAAATATGTGTTCTCTTCTGGTAACAAATATCTTCGTCTAACTATACGCCTTTTCTTATATTTTGTTAAATGCTGCCAAGTATTAGTTTTATCTTATTGCCAAGATATGATGAGAGGTATATAAAAGACACGTAGGCATACTCAGTACAATATTCATGAATATTGTGCTGACATGTACCGCATGTAATCTTTTTGTTTAGGTTGTGGTTATGCTCTTGAAGATCCAAGATAGTATGAGTTGTGTGGCGAGCTGATGTACAGGTGGACCTGTTGTCTTAAGATCCTGTAGTTTAGTTGTAGTACATGTATATGTTTAGTAGTTTGCTGTTCAATATGTAATATCAAATGTTGTAACAATTCATGTTGTAATTATGTGTTGAATGGTGAACATGTGTGTATGGTTTTATTATTGCTCATGTACATGTGCTACTGATTGTTGTTCCTTCTGACTCCCTCGATTTTCTTCTTCTTAGCCTAGTGTGGGGTGTTTAAATTGGGATTCTCGCTGAGGTGAGGGTTTCAATTTGGACGTCGCACATTAGATAAAGTTTTAGAAAATTTGGGGACATCACAGGTGGTATCAGAGCATGAACAATAGCAAAGCCTGGTATGTGCTCAATATGCAACTCAAATCTAAAGAACCTTGAACTTAATAATCCTTTAGGGTTAGATTAGTTGTCTTTTAGAGACTAGATCTGACCTAGCCTCTAGGTTAGCACCTAGATGTTTGAGAACTAGGTCTAGACTGGTGCTTGTTGAGTAGCAAGTCCTTAGATGTTGTTCTTTCCTTGTAGTGCAGCGGTATGGGACGTTGCACTATTTGGAAATGATGTACATCAAGGGAAGAGAAATCCTAGACATTTAGCGCTCGTTGTCTAGGATAGCTACACTAGTCTACACCATGTTCTCACCCTTTTCACTAGTTTTCGTGACACTAGACTCTCTACTATGTGTGGGACACTCATTTCTAGTTTTGGTTTTTGATTCCAAACGAATCGAACCTCGATAGTTTTCTCTGACACTTGTTTTATCAGAGAAAAACTATATAATATTTTATTATGTATATGTATTACAAAAATGTGTCCCCACATATGTACGAGTAGGAGGTGATCATGCAACCTAAGTGAAAGAGAATGACATCAGTCTAGAAGAGAGAGTAGTTCTAGATTAGATGTCTAGAGCCTTGTTTGGAATATGTGATAGATAGAATAAGTTTGATGATATGATCTAAGTCATATATAGATGATATAAGATAGTTGTGATGATCTGTGTTTGTCTTTGAGGATGTAAGTTTAGTTTTGAGGATTTGAGATAAGTTCTGATGATGCAAGTAACTAGGCTTTTATGAGATAAGATATGTTAAGCTAAGACAAGGTTGTGAATTAGCAAGAGCCTCAAGCTCTTTTACAAAGGAGGACCTCTAGTGTTAGGACCAGTTTCAGGGTTAACTCCAGTGAGAGTGAGACCCATAGGGAGAAGGTCAGAGAACCTAGACTCCAAGATAAGAAAAATATGAGATTTATGTGATATGATATGTCCTAAACTAGAATATTCCTGAGTGATTGAGTTGAGTCACTTATGCATGATTCCTATAGTCTTGTTGAACCCTAGATGTCCTTGGGAAGACCAAAACCCTCGAGATAGAGAGAGGCTGGTTATATATGTGTATGTGAATATGAATATGAGTGCCTGCCATCTGGGTGTGGGAGAGAGCCCAAGACCCTAGAGGAGGTAGCTATGTTTTAATTTCTATGAAGCCTCATGCTCGGGTTGGTGGTTTCCCACATAGGAATCTAGTGGTGTATTTAAGAGAGTTTTGGGTAAGCATGTTTCATGGGTAGAAGACCTGTGATGAGAACATCATGTAATGTCTTTGGTTTGTGCTTGTGTGGCTTGACCTTGTAATGTAATCAACTAGTACCAATGAGGTATACATGTGAACCCTAGATTAAGAGAGAAAAGATAAAGTTCATGCATGAGAGATACTCATAGAGTTGAGTTAGCTCAGAGAGATTGAGCATGGAAATACCCTCATGGTAGGGGTTAAAACCTCAATTGGACCAGATAAAGTTTTTATATATGTTTGACGAGCCACTTGTATAAATTTGCTTAAGCACTACCATGATATAATATATGTTAGGATGTGATTTAATCTCAAAACATGATATATATATAGACATGATATGATGGAAATCTAGAGATGGTTTAATACATATCAATGCATAAATGGTTAACCATGTACATGAATAATGATGATTAATGTGAAACTATTATTTAGTCTTGTGATGAATTCACTAGTAAGCGATGCAATTTATTATGGGAAATAAGATAAGATCATATGAAAGAAACACGTTACATGAGGTGTTAATCTTAGTGCTTAACAAAGATGGAACATATAATTTGACAATTAGCGCAACATAACAGTTAGATACCTTGATGTGATCTAGATGGATAAAGTGGGTTAACTTTAGTTAACTCCTTCCTAAAAGAGCATATGTTAATGTTGAACATGTTACAACGATTAGCACAATATAATGATGATGGAACATTAATCTGGTCGATTAGATGAAAGGGGTTCTTTTGCAGATAATTCCTTATGAATATGATAAGTGCTTAATAGAACCCTCAATTCTTGAGTAAAGTGAACATTAAACCCTAAAATGTGAAAGGTGTAATGAATGTAACCTAAGCTTATGAAGTCTTGTTTCAACCTTGTATGGAGTGTTTGTTCACCAAGATGGTTGTAAAACCCCCTAATAGTGCTTGGGATACATGGTTTTAGGTAACCTTTGCGGATATGTTACACATAGAATGGTGCCTACATGTGGATGAGAGCAAGATAAGGTTTTCCATGGAAGTATGAGTATGGTTTACTTTCGAGGATGAAAGTTCTTTTAAGATGTATATGATGTGACAAAGTGGTTTTTCTAGCTTAATTCCGAGGATGAAGTTTCTTTTAAGGTGTGTAGGATGTGATGGAGTGGACTTTTGGAAATCCTAAAATATCCAATGACACAAGTGAAGTCATGCATGTTGAGTTGTTTTGAGAATCCCAAGTGTTTTTAATAAAGTTGGAGTGTTGATTGAGGTTGATATAATGATTAGGATATCTCTTTTTAATACTTTTTTGATGAATTTAATTGAGTGGTCCAACAGATGAGTTTTGTCACCAAATTTGAATAGAAGGTAGCTCGAGAGGTAGGGGAGCTATGGTTAAAATTTTGTGGCAATCAGAGGTTTCTAGAGAGAGATATCTAATTTTGAAATCGATCAAATCATTAGTACATTATGTAAGTAGAGCCTAAGTTGTTAATCTTTTGAGCATCACATGCCCCTTAGATTGAGCGACATGTGTGGAGACATCTTGTCCATTCAGGGCTAATCTACTAGCTAGGACCGTTCACTTATGTGAGCCACAGATTGTGCTCAGGCTAGAAAGACACGGGCCCTTAGATTTTGATTGAATGGTAATCTGGTCATCCTCTACCTCCGACATGTTGGGGTAGTGGGGTTGGGTGCGAGCCACCTTCAACCCACATTGCCTAGCCCGCTGACCATGTGCGAGGGCACGATTTCAATTGAGAAGTTAGAATTGGAGAAGTGGGAGAAACACACCAACCCCTCATAAGCAGAATTCAGACAACAAGAGAGTGAGATATGAAGCCCGGACTCCATGGGTTCTCCACCACCACTTACAAGTGAAAGGAATAGGTAGGAGAAGGGAGAGGAAAGCATCTTGTAGAGTTCTATGATAACAGAAATGAAGAGAGACGTCTGTTGAACAGAACCCACACATGACGACTGACTCCCATGGTCGAGCAACCCAAGCTGTCCGGAGCTTGAAGATGAAGCTCGGAGGCCTGTGCATGGTTCTTCTCCCCAATGATGAGGGGCATGGTCGAGTTTGTGGAGGCCCAACGAAGCTTTACAAAGCTTCAAATAAGAGTGAGGATGAGAAGAGGCTAGACGCCCCTTCTTCTCTGCCGCGGCAGACACCAGCGGTAGTGGCCTCCGTGATCTCTCGAGCAAGAGCTCCAGGAAGAAGGGCAAGTGGCCGGAGGTGTCGAGGGAGATAGTCTGAATCTTGGGGGAGTGTAAGTCTTTCACGAGGAGCTTGGGAGGACGATCGATCGCTCACCAGAGAGCTTCCTGCACGGCGGCGCTCGCGTGGAACAGTCTCGCTTGGGACTGATCGTGTGTGAGAAAGAAAGGAGAGGGTCGGCCCAGTCCATTAGTAGTGAACCGAACCTAAACCCAGGCAGAACCGGTCCAGGTGCCCTTGAACTGGCCGACTCCACCAGCAAGCAGGAGCAAGGAGCCGCAACCTTAGAGGACATGTGGCATCCTACGATTGGCCGAATAAGGTAATATTCCCAGAAATATGCAGTTCTTCATTAAATCGTAGTAATTAGCTCGAGCATCAGAAAAATACATATAATATACCAAAATTCTCAAAAAAATGCATAGAACAAGATGGAAGCATAATATACTACTTTTGATGCATTGATAATAGAGATATCATGTAAGATGTGAAATGCTCATATGATGGATAATAAATACCAGATGATGGCCTAAAATTATGATAATGCTTCAGTAACTCTTAAATATGATATATAATCCATAAAATATCAGATATGATGATTCTTGGACACAAAATCATGTAATTTGATTAATATGGTTAACTAGTGCTAATAACCCTGAATAAAATGTAATTAATGCATACATGCTCAATAAATGATAGAAATTACAGAGTAAGCTCATATCAGTAACTAGAAGATAATATATAAATCTGAGATCAGTTTTATACACGAAATCCATGTTATATGAGGATGACCCTTAATACGTATGATGTAACCCTAATATGGTTAATGAATGTGACATAATGTTAAGCATGTTCACATAATAATGTGACACATGTATATATCCAGTTGATGAACCATAACCTGGAAAATGAAAATAGTAAGATAATTCTAAGACAAGAATGCAAGTAATGATGTACACATCCTAATGAACTAAGCTAAACCCTAATATGAACACGATTAGAGTTAAGATGATATATAAGAGGATGAGAACCTGATGACAGTATTTGATCTTGTCTTGATCAGGGTTGACCAAGGATGTAGTTGACATCAGGAATATATGTGATGATTAGGTTGTCTTTCTTGATCAAGGTATGCCATTACCTCTCACTTGGCTTATTATACAATATGCTTGTGTTATATGGTAGTAAAGACTTGACATATGGTATTGATTGAAATGATTATTCTTGTATGATATGTTGCATTATTTTTGATACTTATTGCTAAGAACACATGAAACATAAGATATCTGGTCCATTATATGATAGCACTAAATCTCTTTGGTAGAATAGTGCATTGATGAAAGTACTAAATCTCTTTGGCAGAATAGTACATGTGAGCACTAAATCTCTTCGGCAGAATAGTGCATTTATGAAGTACTAAATCTCTTTGGCAGAACAGTACATGTGAGCACTAAATCTCTTTGGTAGAATAGTGCATGTGGTTGATCAAGTTTACATATAATGGAAATGTGCCTAAAATATGTGTTCTCTTCTAGTAACAAATATCTTCGTGCAACTATACACCTTTTCTTATATTTTGTTTAATGCTGCCAAGTATTAGTTTTATCTTATTGCCAAGATATGATGAGAGGTATATAAAAGACACATAGACATACTCAGTACAATATTCATGAATATTGTGCTGATGTGTACCGCATGTAATCTTTTTGTTTAGGTTGTGGTTATGCTCTTGAAGATCCAAGATAGTATGAGTTGTGTGGCGAGCTGATGTACAGGTGGACCTGTTGTCTTAAGATCCTGTAGTTTAGTTGTAGTACATGTATATGTTTAGTAGTTTGTTGTTCAATATGTAATATCAAATGTTGTAACAATTCATGTTGTAATTATATGTTGAATGGTGAACATATGTGTATGGTTTTATTATTGTTCATGTACATGTGCTACTGATTGTTGTTCCTTCTGAATCCCTTGATTTTCTTCTTCTTAGCCTAGTGTGGGGTGTTTAAATTGGGATTCTCGCTGAGGTGAGGGTTTCAATTTGGACGTCGCACATCAGATTAAGTTTTAGAAAATTCGGGGACGTCACAACATCCATCCCCATGGTTGACTTAGGAGATGAGAGTGATAGGCCTGCCCAAGTTAAAAGAAAGAAAGGGACAATTGATAGCATGTTCAACAGATCTCATAGCACAAGCGGGAGGTTGGGTGTAGACATAGATGAGTCAGGTATGAGAAGGCCAAAACCAGTACAAAAGAAGCTGAAATCTATGTTTTCTGGTGCAAAGAACAAGGTTGGCAAAGCAGTGAGTAAATTCTTCTTTGCCCATGGGATCCCTGCACACGTGTCTACTGAGCCATATCTACAACACCTTTTGAGAACTGCTGGGGAGGCTGGACTGGGTGTTAAATCCCCTATTGCATATGAGCTTATGAATGTATACCTTCCTGAACAAAAAGTGGAGATCCAAAAATGGATTGATGATAAGAAACAAAGGTAACTAAGGCACAAACTACTAAGATTCTTTCTTTATTATCCACTCTTGATTGTTGCCTCTTAAACTTGAAGACTTTGAGTTTCTAACTCTACTTTTGTAATGTTTGTTGTAGGTGGGAAAATTATGGTGTGACATTAATGGCTGATGGTTGGACATCTGGAAATAGAAAACAAATCATCAACTTTCTTGCCTACTTTAATGGATCCACCATTTTCCTTGGATTTGTTGATGCTTCTAGTGAGGCTCGGACTTCTGGATACATATCTAAATTGATGACCAGATATATAAAGAAGTTGGTGTGCAAAATGTGGTTCAAATTGTAACTGATAATGGATGCAATTTCAAAAAGGCGAAAAAGTCTTTGATGAATAAGTATCCAATTTATTGGACTCCTTGTACGTCTCACTGCATTGATTTAATTCTTAAAGATATAGGTGAGTCATATATGTTTGTTTGTATCCCTGTATTCCAATTTCCAATTCCAAATGACTCATACTCTCATAGTCTCATAATGTCATTATTTAATTTCATGCTCTGGTTTGTTAAAATGTAGGTGGGTTGTCACATGTAAAGAATTTGATCATTGAAGCTAGGACAATCACATGCTTCATATACAATCACTCATTTCTTTTAGCTGCTATGAGGCGGAAGGAGTATTGTGGTGGTGACTTGGTGTGGCAAGGAGTCACCCATTTTGCTTCTAATTTTTTGGCATTGCAAAGCCTGAAGTCAAAGAGGGATGGATTGAGAAAATTATTTGCTGGAGTTGAATGTGGTTCAATGAAGGAAAGCAAGACAACACTAGGGGGCAATATAGAAGACCTTGTCAACAGTAGGAGCTTTTGGGAGAGAGTTACTAAAATTCTTAAGATCATGGAACCAATAGTGAAGGTGCTCAGGTGGTGGATGGAGATAAGTCACCAACCATACCCTACTTGTATGAAGCAATGACAATGATGAGGGAGACAATACTAACATTTTTTCCAAGAGGAAATGCCCAATACATGAAAATTATAAGAAGCAGTGGGAGAAAATTCTTTTACACTCTATGCACAAAGTTGGTGAGCATAACTGATACTTATTCAATAATTATAGACATTTCTATTTCTTAATAGTTGATACTTGACAATTGACACATACAATATTACTTATAGCCATTTCTATGTCTTATTGTCTTGTAGCCCACTACTTGAACCCTAGATTCCAATACAAATACCACTTAGGGTTTAAGAGTGACTTCATGGCAGCTATTAAAGAAGTTGTAGAGAAACTTGTCACCACATCTGAAGAGAGGGTGATTATTATGGATCAGGTAATACATATAGTCCGACTGAATCTATTATTTATTGAGAATAAATTTAGATTTTATTTCCCTTGTCATGTTACTTTGCAATTGTAGTTGAGGCAATTCAAAGAAGGCATTGGATGCTTTGCGCATCCAAGTGCTATTGTTGATAGAGAAAAAGCTATTCCATGTGAGTGGTGGTCATGGCATGACACATGTTGTGAAGAGCTACGTCACATTACTGTGAGAATTTTATCACAGACAACTACTACAGGTGGTTGCGAAAGAAATTGGTCCACATTCAATCTCATTCATAGCAAAAGACGAAACAGACTTGGTGCACAATGTTTAAATGACTTGGTATATGTTCACTATAACATGAGGTTGAGGGCAAAAGACCTTAGAGAGCCAGAATTTAGAGAAGTGGACCTTTCTATTATCCATGATCCAATTGATACTGCTTTTACCATTGGTTATGGTGATGACAATGAGGATAATCCATTGTAGCAATGGATGAATGAGATTGGTGGTGCCCCAGTTTTAGACAGAAATGATGGCAGGCCAGATCCCACTATGGAGGCAACATTTATGCCTAGTACTAGAGAAGAAGAAGAGACAACTAGAAGAGACCGCATCCCTGTACAAAGAATTGAAGAAGAAGAAGAACACATTCAAGATGAGATGGATATTGAACAGGAAGTTGAAGAAGGTGGAACTCGTACTACTTCCCACTCTTCCAAATCTGATGATGATGATGATGATGATGCTACTGCTGCTGCTGATGATGATGATGATAATGATGATGATGGTGCTGCTGCTGATGATGATCATGATGATGGTGGTGACCAAGAAGGTGATGATAATACTGAAGAGTGGCAAGGATTTGTGAATGATGATGATGATAGACCTTATCTCTCTGAACCTAGGGCTGAAGCTGCACCTGTTGAAACTCAAATTCCATTCGCTGATAGTGCATTCCAAAGAAGAAAAACTAGAGGTACAAAAGAATATATTGGCACACGAGAAGGTCCAACACTGTCACCACCACCTCTAGCTATTCTTCCAACTCCTCAATACCAAAGTGATTATATTTCTAATTTGGCTAAATCGATTGGGAGCGTTAGCATTTCAGATAAGGATTCATCTTCTATTGCTGATTCTTTATTTGGGTACCCTTCTGCACAAAGACAATCCGCACCCGCAGTCGCACAACCACCACAAAAAGATCCCTATAATTATGGCTATAGTTATGGTGGGAGTCGTGGGAATTATGGTAATGCACCTGATGCTTATTCTTCTTCTGGAGGCATGCAACCAGGTTATATGTATGGATATGGATACAATGACCCACTGCTGCAAGGTTATTCTTACACTGGAGAACATGTTCATATGGAATCTAATGATGGTGGGGAAACTTGGCAAGGATACCGTGATGTTTTGTATGTTACTCCATTAGCTGTTGCTCCTCCAACTCCAGTTTCTTTAGAACCATATATCGATCAAGAAAAAACACTTGAGGAGTTTTTCCCAAAAAATGGGATGATGCAATTTGTATCTGATGAGATCTACCAAGAACACATTCAAACATATAACCAAGTATACATGAATCATATGAGTTGGGCAACATATGTTGATAGAATCAATGAGGATATGTATGGTCAACCATCACAAGGACAAGAACCACCACTGCACTCAAGCTTCAACTAGGATTATTGGACTCCTAGTTTACTATTATGCAAGACTTATGGAACATCATAATGTGTAAGTTTGTTAGTTGTTAATTTGTTTTTGGTCGGTCCAAAAAGTGTGTTACTATATTACCAAAACTTTGGGCACCAAGTACCCCATTACAGCAAGAACAAAACCTTGATACCAACAAGCTAGTAATCAAGGGCAAGAGAACAAAAAAACCCTAAAAATGTACATAAGGCTTAGATCCTAAACAACTCGACCTAATGACATGAAGCCTTTAGTAAAGCCAAGAACTCAATAGCATAAAAACACCCACAAAGTATGAGAACAAGGACACTGCAGACGGACCACACCCCAACAGACCCAAAAATCTAGGATCTCAGCACCTACACACAAAAACAAGGCTTCTAAGATAATCATGACTCAGACTAGGTCCAAGTCATCAGCTGGACGTGCGAGCACATCCAACACAGATTGTTGCTGTTTGCACAACACCACCACCACAATCATCCGAAGGGTGAAAAACCAGCTGCAACCAGCTTTCACTCTGCCAAGCCGTCTATTCGTGAAGAAAGCCAAAGACAACTGACCAGGATGAAACAAAAGCAAAACACCTGCCAACCATTCCTCCTTCACACATAGCAATAAAACCATACACTGAAATTAGTGGAAAGAAGAACAGAGGTAGATATTCTACGGTTGAACACACTGATAAGAATCCAGACATCTTGATGAGGTAGATAGGTAGCAGACAAACAATCGCACAGAAGGTGAAGGGGAAGCTAGCCTCCTTTCTTCTTCTCCCATGGTGACTTTCTCTACTGTTGTCCTGTAAAGGAACGCCAGAGTGAGAGGATGGGAGGGTAGCCTCCATCCTTTGACCCGATGCCTTTGTTTGCACATAGGCATATCACCGAACACCTTGGGGGGTGCTCCATCTCACAACCGCAGGGACCATCCAGGGAGCGCCACAGCTCCTCACCCACCGATCAACCAGCAGAGGAAGCACCAACAATTGCGAGTCAACAGATTTACACCGGGTTAGCCTCCTTGTCCGTCCTTAACAGTGGTGACGAAGGGGATCCACTGTAAGACAGGGACCCCAGATCTGGGCGCCGTGAAGGATGTGCCACCACCGGACAGGGACATTGTCGGATTGCTGGAATAGGTCGAAGAGAAACTTGTGGACTATCTCGGGCTGCCGTTTGTCTTGAACTCCTTCAAGAGAACCGGTTCCAGGTCGCATGAGCAGCAAAACTCACCAGCAAGTCTTGATTCTAGCCCTTCCGCGCCACTTGAATCAACCTGCTCTCAGGACTCCACCACACGCACGATGACCCTGATGTTGAAAGGGGACATCGCTGCCAGGAGAAGCCCGCCCATCAGCTCGTCTCGGCGGTTGGCAGGGGCAAGGACGCGCGCACGAGTCGCCCTGGTCAGAGGAGCACATCCTTTCGACTGGGAAGGGCCGAGGATGAAAAAAATGGATGGGGAAATGAAAGAAACCCTCACAAGACTCCGAATCTGGGAAGGGGTGGCTCCACTCCGCCCAATCTCCTATGAACTAGATGGAGGCCGATTGAATCAGCTCCACCGGCGCCCTCTAGATCTGGTCCGTGCGAGACGCTTTCATCCAACCATACCCCATCGAAATCCACTCCTATACCCACATACCCCAGCCGAAATAGATGAGACGAGGGCTGAGACCCAGGTCGTCCTCCCTGCCTCTCGCACACTACCATAGATCTGCTTCCGTTCTTCATCTATCTCCAGGAATCAGACTAACTTCACTCGAGAACCTCGTCCAGGATGCAAGGAGAAGCCAAACTTATAATTTGTTTTATTTTATAATTATATATAATAAGTTTTAATTTGTAAGCTTGTAAGTTGTAACTGTAAGTTTTGAAGTCTAGTTGTTTAAACTTGAAATTTGTAAGTTTGTAACAGACTTAGTCTCTATTTGTCTAGCATACTTGACATTTCTGTTCATTTGTGCACTCACTCATCAAGACATGGATCCCACCCTAACCTCTAAACATATAAATTTATTATATAATCTAGTGTGTTTATGTCTAGACTTTGTGTTTGCAGAATTTCAAAGCTTAATTCCTTCATTTTGCCATCAAAATTGCCATTGAAATTCTATTAAAATTGTTCATCTTCCTTCACTTACAAATGTGGGAGACCCCCACATATCCAATATGAAATATTATTGCATATTTGAGTAGATCTTGGCGTTTAGATCATACTGGTAAATTTTCATGATTTAATTCGCTTATTTGGTCGTCGAAATCGTTAGGGCCGTAAATATCGAAAATTTGGCCGTAATTTCCAAAAATTTCTATTTCTGGGCCATTGGACACGACATCGAAATTGGACATTTAATTTTATGGTCTCAGCAAACCTAGAGATCTGATACCAACCTTTTCATGCGTCAACCCACCACCACATGAATGATATCACTCAAAAAAATTACGCGGAATTAACACTAAACATCCAACTTACCATAAAACACGATAAATTAAAATTGATTTCATATAACCATAAAAGAGGAAACATATCATATGTGAAGCCACAAACTATTCCATCTCTATCACATATCATGTTAAAAGATATTACATATCAATGTTTAGTGGCTAACTTCCCACAAACCTATTATATATGATAACATGTTCACATATATACAATAAATATATGTACAACCATGGAATATTTCCAAAAATAAAAGCTCGTATCAATGTACAACATCTACAAAACACCCCCAAGAACCTGAGAGCACATGGATGACACATATGACTCTACTAAAAAACACTAGTAGCATATCCAATCTTCAACAACTACTGCTCTCCTTGCTACTCTTCCTCAACTGCACGATCTCTACCTCGTCATGCACAAACACTTATATGATGGGGAAACCAAAAGGGTGAGACCAACATCCCAGCAAGAGATATAACTATGTGCCAACAACTATTACTAACAAAAATATACTAAAGCAGGAAGATATCATTATTATCAGGATGAGCAGATTCATCTAAATGATGTAAGTGAAACTAATAACATAGATTAAATAGGTTAAGCAGTTATAATTGATCAACAAATTATCATATATTTTAAGAAGGAATATAAAGAACATGTATACAAGATAACAACTAAGCAGTATAAGAAACAAGGCAAGGGGTCATCTAATGTGAATTGTGTTTGACCTAAGCAAATACACTACAAGAATGTATTACATCTTTTATTATGCCATATGGAGACGAGGTATACCAATCATGCTCCAACTAACCACTTCAAAGTTGAAATCGATGCCATACAAGATCTAGGAGAGTTGGACACCTATGATCTCCCACACCCTCAGTCAGTCTGAGTCCACTATAGTGACATATAAACTCAAAATGCAAATTTGCCTAGCCCGCCTTGGTATATCGTCACTAGTGAGATACAACCACAGTCGTTCTCCTGCCAAGGTATGATCACAACCATCCCCAAAAACATATCATCTGAAATACGACCTTGATTGTTCTCCTACTGGGGTATGACTACAGTCATCCTCCAAATATGTGTTTGTGGATGCAAGGATATATCCTCAACTTGCACCCCCGCATATTCAACAATATGCGCTCCATGTTTCCCGTAGGAATTACTCATTTCACCATCCAACAAGTGCTGACATTGAAGATGGATCTATGGCTTAGGGCAACCTACATGATTAGGATTTCACTTGATTAATAATTGCCAATTGGGTGTATTTTAGTGCATCAATCAAGTTACAACGTACAAACCCAAAACAAACTCTACAAAGATAAGGTAGGTTGCAATGCCAAAAGATATAAAACAAATGAGGTATATAGTTGTCACATCACCATGTGATACCACTGCCATACAAGGCCATCATCATTATCACATCATAGACAAAATAAGCTCAACAATACAACTCATAAGGACCACTTCCCAGTACCTTTCCTTTATCAAGTCATGGAGAGACTACTCACTAGAAATTCTTTTGTTACCTATATGGATACTCTGTCTTGTACCAGATACCTATCCACCTTAGAGATTGAGAAAAAACTACTTTCATGTGACCCTTTGGCACATGTACCTTTCTCTAGATGCCCTTTAGACTATACAATGCACTTCTACTTTCTTGTGTTGCATGCCTGGCATCTTTGCGACCATATTGAGACAATAATGGCAATCTTCATGGATGACTTCTCAGTATATAGAGATTCATTAGACACATGCTTCACCATCTTTCTATAGTACTATAACATTTTGGGGAAGCAAAAATAGTTCTTAATTGAAAAAAATGTCACTTCTTGGTTAAAGAGGGCATTATTCTAGGACACCATCTTAGTTCTAGAGAAATTGAAGTTGGCAAGGCAAATATCAAAGTAATTTACAAGCAATCTCTTCTAACCACTATCATCGAAGCCACACATTTCTAGGACATGGTGAATTCTATAGGAGGTTCATTCACAACTTCAACAAGATCGCCAAGCCTCTTACAAATTTCTTCATAAGAATGTGGACTTCATCTTTGACTCAAACTGTATGAAGAGCTTTGACACCCTGAAGGAAGCTCTCATATCTACTCCAATCCTTCATGTACCAGATTGGTCTCTTCCTTTCGATATCATGTGTGATGTCAATGACTATGTCATAGGTGCAGGTATGAGGCAATGTGTCAACAAGAATCATCATTCATCTACTATGCTAGAAAGATACTAGATGAAACACAAAAGAATTATGCGACCATTGAAAAGGAGATTCTTGCCATAGTCTACACCTTTGGAAATTTTTTCTCCTATCTCATAGGCTCACAAGTGATAGTCTACACATACCATACAACCATAAAGTATATGATGTCAAAGAAGGATGCAAACTAAGACTGGTCACATGGATCTTACTATTGTAAAAGTTTGATCTAGAAATCAAGGACAAGAAGAAAACAAAAAATGTTGTTTTTGATCACCGTATTCAATTACATAGTCAATATTCTGATACAGTCCCATTAATGGCTCTTTTTCTGATGACCAACTATTAAATGTATATAAGTTCACCTTGTGGTATGCCAATATGGTGATTTATTTAACTATTAGATTCCTTCATCCAGAGTGCATGGGGAATGAAATAAAGAAGTTTATGTCTAACATTATGCACTACTTTTGGGATGAACCTTATCATTTTAGATTATGTTAAGATGAACTTTAATGTTAGTGCATATTTGAGGAGGAAGCTCCTCTTATTTTGAAACAATGTCATTTGGGCCCGATTGGGGGCAACATGAGCTCCAAAAGGACTGCTTTCAAAGTCCTTTGATGTCGGTTCTTCTGGCCCTCTAGATTCAAGGATGCTCATAGCTATTTCAAGTCTTGCGACCAATGTCTACAACTTGGTAATATTTTCTAGAGAGATGTACCCCCCAATATTTAGTAAGAAGTGGAGGCCTTTGACATTTGGGGAATTGACTACATGGGTCCATTGACTTTTTCTTATGCTTCTCCTAAATCTGTGTAGTTATTGATTATATATCATAATGGGTTGAATCCATTCTCACATCTTCTTGAAAGTCCAAGGTAGACATCAAACTTGTCAAATGCGTCATTTCCCTCACCCAAGAGTCCCTCGCACTGTCATCTTCGATGGGGGATCACACTTTTTTGAACACATCTTTGAAGCACTATTTCACAAGTATGATGTATCTCACCATGTGGCTACTCTGTATCATCCTCAAATGAGTGGTCAAGTGGAGGTTTTCAATCAACAAATCAAGATTATTCTTGAGAAGACAGTTGGTAGGATGAGAAAAGATTGGGCTCACAAGCTAACTGATGTATTCTTGGCCTACAGAATTGGTTCCAAGACCCCATAGACACTGCACCATTCTACCTTATTTATGGGAAGTCTTGTCACTTACCAGTATAGCTTGAACACAAAGCTCAGTGGGCCATCAAACAAATCAACTTTGACCTACACGCAACAAATGAAATTTTATTTCTTCAATTGCAAGAACTTGAAGAGCTATGGATGATATCATACGAGAATTTATGCATTTATAAGGAGCACACAAAGATGTGGTGTGATGTCCACTTAAAGAAGAAAGATATACATGTTAGTTATCAAATATTTTTGCACCACTCTCATCTATATCTCTTTCTAAGAGAGCTTAGGACCTGATGGTTAGGTTCATTCATCATAAAGCATATATTTCCCCATGGAGATATTACAAGTTCAAGCAAAAGCCTAGTGAATTCAACATAAATGGTTAGTGTCTCGAATGCTAATTTGCAATGCATGATATGCAGGACAACCAATACCTCTTTCTTGTCCCCCTGACATATTATGATTGAGCTTCAGGTGTTGAGCCGTTGACATTAAACAAAGACACTTCTCCTGAAGCAACCTAGGTGTAAATTTCATTTTTAGCCATTTTTCCATTTTACTGCATATTTGCATTTTGCTAGTTAGTGCATCTCATGACAAGATCATATTTTCTAACAATTTAGATTGTAGGTGGATGACTTGTGCCGAATGTAGAGCTACCATAGCTCGTGGACCAACCAAAAAAGTCCTTCCCCTCCATCTTGAATTTAGCATTTGCTCGAGGATGAGCAACTATCTAAGTTCAGGGTGGAGGGTAGGTGGTATGTGTTCTACTCTCCACCCATATATACCTATTTGTAACTTATGATCTCATTATTCCAATTCCACATTGCATTTGTCTTAAAGTTTTCAAACTTTTTTCCATTTAGAGTAATTGGAGCCATTATCTAACCATATTCGATTCAGAATTTTTGATTGCATATATGCATGTCATCATCACTTAACTCCCCTTCATTGAAGCAACACCTCACATTACCAATTCTTGAAAGAAACCAATGGCTAGAAATCACCCCTTGTGGCCTAGGAACTCAGACATATGTTTCCATAAAAAAATGGTAAGTATTTGGGTGATTGAGAGGGATCAAAGAAATTCTTCTTCTAACTGACTAGTGAAACAAATTATGGAATCATCCCTTTTTCCATTATCATGTCACTATTCAGGCATAATGGGACTAGGAGAACAATCTGGTGCACTAAATTGTACATCAACTTGTATGTAGATCTGAGCCATGTTATACACTTCTTCTTCCATCTTCTTACCTTCCATCGATCATGAGGAAACTAAAAAGCCATAAAAGTTCTAAATTCCAAGTTTAGAGTGGCACACCTCCTCCATGCTCTATCTGCTTCTTCCATCCATTCTATGTGTAATAGGGACGTACCATGAAAAGGGAAAGACGCCAATGTACACAAAAAATGTTGCAATATATGTATTTGCACAAATAAATTCAAGCTCATTTCCAATAGAGGAGAGATTCACATCTTCCTTCTAGAACCCCCTTCTCTTTAATTTCTACCCAAGGACATAATGAATGTCTCATTTTGATATGTTTTTCACACACCCTAGTGTCAGATCATATGCATGCTTATTTATCTGTCAGATTCTTTGAAGTCTCATGAAAACTTCTAGATGTGACTGATATTGGGGATAGTGATGAGGAAGTGTTTTTGGAAAGCAAAATTGGAAACAAAGATGTAGATAGATGTTTTATGTGTTCATAGGAAGTTGGACAACTTGAGCATATTAGGTGGTAGGGAATGAGTACAATGTGAAGGTGAGGCAATCACATGGGTTGAAAGTATTCATTTGGTGACTATTTTATATTTTGTGTTACTTGAGGACGAGCAACATTTAAGTTTATGGTTATTTGATGAATGCATATTCTTCCTAATTTTCAGCTCAATTTTTCATTCGTTTCAACCATTTCACTTCAAAACTAGCTTACATTTAGGTGTCCTTAGTTTTATGTTAATTTGTTGGATTTTGAGATAAATCCCTAGTTTTTTATGGCAAGTTTGAACTTAATATCAATGTAGAAGATTGTGGTCTTTCTAATCGGATAATGATGAGGAAGTACTTTTGGAAAGCAAAATTTGAAACAAAGATGTAGATAGATGTTTTATGTGTTCGTAGGAAGTTGGGCAGCTTGACCATATTAGGTGGCAGGGAATGAGTACAATGTGAAGGTGAGGCAATCACATGGGTTGAAAGTATTCATGTGGTGACTATTTTATATTTTGTGTTACTTGAGGATGAGCAACATTTAAGTTTATGGTTATTTGATGAATGCATATTCTTCCTAATTTTTAGCTCAATTTTCATTCATTTCAACCATTTCACTTCAAAACTAGCTTACATTTAGGTTTCCTTAGTTTTATGTTAATTTGTTGGATTTTGAGATAAATCCATGGTTTTTATGGAAAGTTTGAACTTAATATCACATGCACCAATGTAGAAGATGGTGGTCTTGCTAATCGACTAGTGAGCATAAGAAATTTTTGAATAAATGGACCATATTTTCTATGAATCCTTCCACCATCGATTGACAGTTCATAGGCACTAACCCCATGACACATGCCAATAGCCCCCTCCCCTAGGGCACCACTTGCATATCCAAACCATCAATATGCATTACATACTCCAAACCATTGATTTTCATGACTATGCCCTTCCATCAGTTGACAACCAAAGGAATCCCAATGTTTGCTTATCGGTGGTCACCTTCTGATGGTATTCCTTGACTAAAAAACCTATGTCTAACCTGGATTCAACAACAAATAGAAATTATACATCTACCTTTTCATAGTTGCCCTGCACCTGCCTTTTGGGGGTTGTTATGACTCCATCTTCTGATGGTATACTATCACATATTTACTTATGATTCCCTTTTTATGGTAGTCCAACACTTTCACCTTTCGATGGAAATCCTACACATAACAACTGACTCTTGCTTCTATCTTCTGATTGTAGTTCAACTGAACAATCAATGGTTGTCCATACTCTTTGACTACTAATGGTTATCCCGACCATTCACCTACTAGTGAGAATATCGTGGGTTGCAATATCCATTGAATTCCTCGCACTACCATGAAAAACACTAGAGGGGGGTGGGTGAATAGGGTTTTATAATAAATTTTAAAATAATTCAACCAACAAACAACCACAAGGATGTTGAAGAAGGAGACAAGGGTTTAGAGTGGTTCCACCCTTAGAAAAAACTAAGGGAGTCAGTCCACTACCCAATTATTTCCAATTGGGATTTGAAAGTATTTGAATTTTATTACCTTCTCAAGGATGTTACATAAAATTACAAATACCTTCCCAAACCCTTTGGACAGCCTTCACCCGAAGTCATCTCACCAACCTTGAAGCAGCCTTCACTTGAAGTAACTTCAAGCTCCCCCTTGAAGTAGCCTTGCTCCTTGAAGTAGCTTCCCGTTGAGACCTTCTAGAAGTTGTCCAAAGTCCTCCTTCTCCACCTGTGAAGATTTCACCCTCTCCACTCCACAACCTCTAACCTAGGAGTAGCAAGGAGAGTACAATGCAATAAGAAAGAACAAGAAAGGAAAAAGGAAATTACAATTACCACTTAAGCACAAGGCTTGAATCCTATATCAAGTGTTTTGATCTCCTAACCAATGTGTATGAAAGTGGAAGTATAGTGGGTAGGAGATTCTAGCCTATAGGACACGAAATGCCAGCAATGGAAAAGATTAGCAAGTGTTGAAGTTGCTCAATTGCTCACAAGAATTGATTCTCAATTGCAAGTATGTGTACTCAAGTGAGTTTCGATGTCCTAAGGCATGTCCTATTTATAGGAATGGCCTACTAGTGCTTAGGGACGTTCTAGACACTTTCTAGGGGGTTCTTAGTGATCAACTAGCCATTAGGTATCCGCTAATTACGTTTGTAATGGCTAGTTAATTAACTCTGAAAAGTGCAGACATAAACCTTCTCAGTCGAGAAGTTTGTTGACCGAGTGTCCCTCGGTCGAGGAATTTGTCGACCGAGGGTCAGTCTGGAGCAACGTTCAACTCAACTTCCAACACTTTTTTCCACTAACTTTAACGGCTATAGAACTAAGTCTAACGGCTATAGAACCTGCTCGAGACACTGTCTCGGTCGAAGTAAAGTTCGACCGAGCCTTTCTCTATGATGGCGTTTAGCAGGTTTTGCAAAGATGTTTGTGCTTTAGACTTGGGAGTTTCTCCGTCAAGAAAATGTTCAACTGAGAGTATCTCGGTCGAGAAGTGTGTCGACTGAGACAAACTTTGTTTCAAAACTTTAACTCATATGCTAAGTGTAAGAAATGACTGTACAATTGTGATGCTCACTTAGGGATGAATTATCTAAGTGTTTTGTGTGGATAGGGAAGATCTAAACACTTGATTTACATGATATCTAAGTACTTGTACATTATATATTTGTACAAGTTTACATTTGATTATAATCATGAAAATAAAGCAATTTAAGCATGTAGATCTTCCAAAACTTTGTCATCCACTTTGTTCCTGAAATACTCAAGTAGCACGTTAGATCCACATGAATGAAATGTTTGTCATTTTCAAAACAAAAGGTATTTTGATGATGTACATTTAGCCAACAATCTCCCCCTTTTTGAAGATGACAAACATTTCTAAATATAACTCAAATAAGCTTGACTAATATTGAGTTGAGTTTCATACCTAAAATTTACCTTGTGTATACCTTCTCTTATTTATGGAATGTGTGCTTATTATTCCCAAAGAGGTGTGGAACATTAAATCCAACTCTTTAGGGAATATATCAACATTTGATGTGAAGCCAAGAGATTATGTATGAACCTCATTGATTGAATATTTAAGATTTATATTATTTCTCTCCCTTTGTCATTTCGAAAAGATAACCATTAAAAATATTTGTTAAGACTCCCCCTTAATTGGTTCTCCCCTTTCAAAAAAATAACCGTTAAAACATGCTAAAAGATGTCCATTTACAGCCAAAATGTTAGGATCGGAGAAACGAACCAATTTTAAGAAGCACAAATGTCAAAGAAAACATCTTCTAAGGGAGTGATAAGTAATTTCTTCCTTATGTTATTAAATTGATCTAATGGAAGTGGTTTTGTGAAAATATTAGCCAATTGATCTTCTGTATCAACATGATGAAGGGATATATATATTTTAAAAATATGATCCCTTAGAAAATGATGATGGATTGCAATGTGTTTGGCACGACTGTGTAAGATAGGATTATGTGCCAAGTTTATAGTGCTTGTATTGTCACAACATATAGGCATAGATGAAAATATAAAACCATAATCATTTAAAACTTGTTGCATACAAAGCACTTGAGCACAACAAGACACAACTACCATATATTCAGCTTCAGTGGTAGAAAGGGTAACTGTATTTTGTTTCTTGCTAAACCATGATACTAAGTCTCTTCCTAATAAGAAAAACTTCCGCTTGTGATTTTTCGGTCAAGTCGACAATCAGCGTAATCAGCATCGGTATAAGATTTAAAAACCAAAGATTGTCTTTTGGGATACCATAAACTATAGTTTGTAGTGCCGGCTAAGTATCTTAGAATCCTTTTGACATCTTGAAAATGAGTTTGCATGGTTTTTGATTGAAATCTAGCACAAAGTCCAATAGAAAACATGATATCCGGTCTAGAGGCGGTTAAGTAAAGCAAGCTACCAATCATGGACCTATATAAGGAATCATCAATGGGTTCTCCATTTTCATCCTTGTCAATTTTAGTAGAGGTAGCCATTGGAGTGGTAGCATGTTTGCAATGTTCCATCCCGAAATGTTTTAAAAGTTCATTTGTATACTTCTCTTGGCTTATAAAAATCCCAGCAGGCGTTTGCTTTATTTGAAAACCAAGAAAGAAAGTCAATTCTCCCATGAGACTCATTTCAAATTCCTTTTGCATAATATCACTAAATTGTTTACATAAAGATTCATTTTATGCACCAAAGATAATATCATCAACATAAATTTGAACAACTAGAAAGTTGAATTCATATGTTTTGAAAAATAAAGTAGAATCTGTATTTCCAATTAAAAAACTGTTATCAAAGAGATAATTTTTGAGCCTTTCATACCAATTTCTAGGTGCTTATTTTAAACCATAAAGTGCTTCTAAAGTTTGTAAACATGATCATCTTTACCAGGAATTTCAAAACCAGGTGGTTGGGCAACATATACTTGCTCTTGTATTATTCCATTTAGAAATGCACTTTTTACATCCATTTGGAATAGTTTGATGTTTTGTGTGGGCAGCTATAACTAGTAGCATTCTAATGGCTTCAAGTCTTGCCACCAATGCATAAGTTTCATCAAAGTCTATTCCTTCTTGTTGATTATACCCTTGTGCTACCAACCTAGCTTTATTTCTTACTACTTCCCCAACTTCATTTAACTTATTTCTAAAAACCCACTTAGTTCTAATAATGGTTTTATCTTGAGGTTTAGGAATTAAGTCCCATACATCATTCTTAGTGAATTGGTTTAATTATTCTTGCATTGCCATTATCCAATAATCATCTTTTAGAGCTTCAGTCACCTTCTTAGGTTCAATTAGAGATACAAATGCCATATTTGCAACATCTCTAAAAGATGATCGGGTTTTTACTTAATCCTTAGGATTTCCAATGATCAGTTCTTGAGGATGATCCTTAATGAGTCTAGGGATGGGTTGTTGTGTCTCAATTTATTGATCATTTTTAGCATTTTGATCATCTTTAGTTGATATGGTTAGATCTTCAATTTGATGAGTAATATCAACTATGTTATCACTTTGTTTTTGTTCTTCATGAAAAGTAATGTGAATGGATTCTTCAACTTTTCAAGAGATGGTATTGTAAACTCTAAATGCTTTGCTAGAAGTTGAATATCCTAAGAAAAAGGCTTTTTGTGATTTAGAGTCAGACTTTTCTCTATCATCTTTTGTGTTTAAGATATAGCAAGTTGAGCCAAAAGTATGAAAATAATCAACCCTTGGTTTCTTATCATAAATGAGTTCATATGGTGTTTTATTCAAATAAGAGTGTAAGGTTACTCTATTTCACACATAGCAAGCTATGTTTACTGCTTCAACCCAAAACATTTTAGATGTATTATGTTCAAGCATCATAGTCCTATCCATTTCTTGTAAGGACCTATTCTTTCTTTCAACTATGCCATTTTGTTGTGGAGTATGTGGAGCTGAAAAATTGTGAGTGTAGCCTTGAGATGTGCAGAATTATTCAAATATATGATTCTCAAATTCTCCACCATGATCACTTCTAATTGTGCATATTTTATTTTGTAATTTATTTTCAATCTTTGAGCAAAATTGTATTAACACTTGAACGGTATCATCTTTATTTGCAAGTAAATGAACCCATGTATATCTACTATAATCATCAATAATAACAAAGCAATATCTTTTTCCACCAATAGATTGTGTCCTCATAGGTCCAAATAACTCCATATGAATAAGTTCTAGTGATCTACTGGTGTTAAGCATGTTTTTGTGTTTAAAAGAAGTTTTAGTTTGTTTACCCAAAGTACTTGGTTCATAATTTTCAGATTGATCAAAAGATAGCTTAGGCAAACCACGAACAAGATCATATTTAACTAGCTTTTTGATAACATGTGAACTAGCATGACCTAATTTTCTATGCCATAATTGGAGAGAATTATCTTTTGCAAGTAAACATTTTCCAACTATAGATTGCATAGAGTTAGGTCTATGAATATATAGATTTCCAATTCTTTTTCCTTCATACACAACATTTGTAGTGTTCTCTATTAGTAACTTGTAGTAATTTTTATTAAATAAAACATCATATCAAGTATCACATAGTTGACTGACACTTATTAAATTATGGTGCAGACCATCAACAAGTAAAACATTTTTTATTTCAAGGTTTGTACCAATATTACCTATTCCAACAATTTTACCTTTTCCATTATTTCCAAAAGTGACGGTTCCACTTTTCTTTTCTTCAAAAGTTTGAAAAGTGTCCTTATTTCCGGTCATGTGTTTGGAGCATCCACTATCAACCACCCAATCCTGCAACAAGATATGGATTTTGGTACCCATGTGAAGGTCCATTATGGTTAGGTACATTTAATAATAAACTGAACATGATTACATAATTTAAGCTTCTCAGAACCTCATTCAGTCGACAAATACTTCGACCGATCTTGTTTCGGTCGACAATTTCTCAACCGAGATTGTTACTATTTTAACTGCATATTTCAGATTTGGTACATGAATTCCTTCATTCGACTAATTTCTCGACTGAGAAGTGTCTCGGTTGAGCTATTTGTTGACTGAGATTGTTTCTGTGTGTTTTCAACAATCTGTTTATGTCAGTTTGGGCTTAAATCGTTGTACTATGATAAGGTACCATTCTATTTAGTTGAGATGAGACATTAAGATATTCAAATTAAGTGTTAGGTAAAATCTCAACTTAATCATATTAAATTTGCTAAGTTTGGGGTCTTGGAACCCATACTAACTCAACATCCTTTTTCTTGTAAGGGCATGATAAGGAATAATGTCCAAGACGCAAGCAATAATGACAACAAATAGAATCAATTTCATTTCTCTTTCTAGGATTTTGAGTTGTGTTCTTAGGTACAAACATGATCTTGGTCTTGGGTGCTAGAGTTATCCTAGGTTTGGGTTGATAAGAGTTTTCTTTTGGAACATATCCTAAACCTCTTCTTCCACTATAACTAGAAGAGTTCTTTAGGATCTTATCAAGAATACCATTATTTCTCAAGCTACTAACTTCTTTTTGTAACTTAGCAATCTCATCCATTTTCTTTTTGATATCTAACTTTGCTTGATCTAGATCAGATGATAAAGCATCTCTTTCTTTAACAACAACATCATAATCTAGATGAGTACATAGGATAGGTTGAGTCTGAAAATTATTTAGTTTTGCAAGCAATGAAACCTTTTCTTGAGAAAGAAGATCATAGTTTGTTTCTAAAGTAAGCAGCTTCATATTGCAATCATTTAAAGGTGATTTCAAAGTAAGGTTTTCAGAAATAATTTTTTCCTTTTCAAAAGAAAGATTATTTAATTTAGCATATAAATCCTCATTAGTTCTAGTAGCTTTCTTTAGTTTCTTTTTGCAATCAACATATTTGTCATGAGTATATTGAAGACTAGCAATTAGATCTTCTTTTGGCAAATTAAGAAGGCTTACCTCTTGATAATCATCACTATCATCTTCTTTGGCCATGAGACACTACACATTCTCTTCTCCACTCTCACTGTCACTTGACTCATCCCATGCAACTTTGTATGCTTTTTCTCCCTTCTTCTTGGATGAGCTTTTCTTCCCTTTCTTTGCTTTAGGACATTCATTCTTAAAATGTCCCTTCTTTCCACATTCGAAACACCTAGGGGAGGAAGAAGAAGAAGAACCAATAACTTTGTTAGATTTAAATCTTCTATATTTCTTACCATTTACAATTAGAGATTCTTCTCCTTCATCTCCATCACTTGCCTCATAACTTTCTTGAGTGATGACCTTTGTAGCCTTGAAATCCATGTCCTTCTTTCTTCCTTGTTGATGTTCATGCTCTCGTCTTTCTTCCTCCTCCAAGGTTGCCTCATGTGCTTCTAAGTTGGCAATGAGTTGCTCCATCCTTAGTCGGGTGAGGTCATTGGCTTCTTCAATTCGGTCACCTTAGGCTTGTACTTAGGAGGAAGATACCTAAGAATTTTTGACACTTGATCTTCTTCACTAATGTCTTTACCTAATGCATTCAAACTATTAACAATAGAAGAAAACTTTACATACATTTCACTAATAGACTCATTTGGTTCCATACAAAACTGTTCAACTTTTGTTTAAGCATACCAATTTTGAAATTTTTAACTTGAACAGTTCCTTCATAGGTAATAAAGAGTCTATGCCATATCTCAGATGCAGTTTCACAATTTGAAATTCTATTGAACTCACCTACAGAAATTGAACAATAAAGAATACTTACAACTTTTTCATTTAATTGAGCTGATCTCATCGTGTTTGCATCCCATGTAACATAGTCAGTTTGAGGAAGATCATAGGCATTTCAGACCATTCTCCAGAGATCCCATCTGATTCCTCGAAAGTAGAATTGCATCCTCCTTTTCCAATAGGTGTAGTTGGTGCCATCAAATGGTGGAGGCCGAGCCACAAGTGTCCCTTCCAAGTTGAGGTTGTTTAGTACCCCATCACCCATTTTCTTCAAGACTTTGTTAAAGTTCCTTGAAGCCTTCTCTGAAACCAATTGAAAAAAACTAGGGGGTGAATAGGCTTTTATAATAAATTTTAAAATAATTCAACCAACAAACAACCATAAGGATGTTGAAGAAGGAGACAAGGGTTTAGAGTGGTTCCACCCTTAGCAAAAACTAAGGGAGTCAGTCCACTACCCAATTGTTTCCAATAAGGATTTGAAAGTATTTGAATTTTATTACCTTCTCAAGGATGTTACATAAAATTACAAATACCTTCCCAAACCCTTTGGATAGCCTTCACCCGAAGTCGTCTCACCAACCTTGAAGCAGCCTTCACTTGAAGTAACTTCAAGCTCCCCCTTGAAGTAGCCTTCCTCCTTGAAGTAGCTTCCCGTGAGACCTTCTAGAAGTAGTCCAAAGTCCTCCTTCTCCACCAGAGAAGATTTCACCCTCTCCACTCCGCAGCCTCCAACCTAGGAGTAGCAAGGAGAGTACAATGCAATAAGAAAGAACAAGAAAGGAAAAAGGAAATTACAATTACCACTTAAGCACAAGGCTTGAATCCTATATCAGACATTTGATCTCCTAAACAATGTGTATGAAAGTGGAAGTATAGTGGGTAGGAGATTCTAGCCTATAAGACACGAAATGCCAGCAATGGAAAAGATTAACAAGTGTTGAAGTTGCTCAATTTCTCACAAGAATTGATTCTCAATTGCAAGTATGTGTACTCAAGTGAGTTTAGGTGTCCTAAGGCATGTCCTATTTATAGGAATGGCCTACTAGTGCTTAGGGACGTTCTAGACACTTTCTAGGGGGTTCTTAGTGCTCAACTAGTTGTTAGGTATCCACTAATTACGTTTGTAATGGCTAGTTAATTAACTCTAAAAAGTACAGACAGAAACCTTCTCGATCGAGAAGTTTTTCGACTGAGTGTATCTCGGTCAAGGAATTTGTCGACCGAGGGTCAGTCTAGAGCAACGTTCAACTCAACTTCCAACCACTTTTTTCCACTAACTTTAATGGCTATAGAACTAAGTCTAACGGCTATAGAACCTGCTCGAGCCACTGTCTCGGTCGAAGTAAAGTTCAACCGAGCCTTTCTATGTGATGACGTTTAGCAGGTTTTGCAAAGATGTTCGTGCTTTAGACTTGGGAGTTTCTCGGTCGAGAAAATGTTCGATCGAGAGTATCTCGGTCGAGAAGTTTGTCGACCAAAACAGACCCTGTTTCAAAACTTTAACTCATATGCTAAGTGTAAGAAATGAATGTATAATTGTGATGCTCACTTAGGGATGACTTATCTAAGTGTTGTGTGTGGATAGGGAAGATCTAAACGATTGATTTACATGATATCTAAGTACTTGTACATTATATATTTGTACAAGTTTACATTTGATTATAATCATGAAATAAAACAATTTAAGCATGTAGATCTTCCAAAACTTTATCATCCACTTTGTTCCTGAAATACTCAAGTAGCACGTTAGATCCACAAGAATGAAATGTTTGTCATTTTCAAAACAAAATGGATTTTGATGATGTCCATTTAGCCAACATGCTATTGTCTCTTCACCTCCAACGCATCCAAAATTTGACTCCAAGGTAGTTGGGAAGGTTTCAAACCCTAACCTTTGCCTATAAATACAAGGCCACATCCACTAAGAAAGAGGATCAATATATTGATGTCGTTTCACTTTTGTTCCTAAGCATCAACCTCTAGAAACCATCGAGTGCTTTCAATTTTTGGCTAATGTCAACCAAATATCCTTCCACCTTTTGTGATGCCAAGTTTCCAAAGTTCAGACTTCAAAAGATGTTGTTCAAGAGATGCTCATTTCCATCAATTGACAACGTCTTCCATCATTGACCCACTGCTTTATCTTCACAAAAATCAAATCCATCTTTGGTGAAAGAAGACGGTGTCCTCAAGGTCTTCTCAGAAAAATGTTAGAGCATAGATTTTATTACTATGTCAACCTCTATCTTCTATTGTGATGATAGACTTCCTTCTTTTCCCCAATTGTTTCTGATACTTCTACCATAAGCGAGTAGTCCTCTTTGTAGGGTGAGAGGGGTACCCCTACTACTCAATTTTGTTTCTTTCAATGCATTTGTTATGTACGAACCATTATATGTTTAAAGTTGATGATTTTATGCTTGTAGGATTGTCTGATCAATATGTTTACTTGTTTATCATGATCTTGGTTGTAGAGAACTTTGAACCCACAATCTAGGATGTCATTTGATTCTTGGTAAACCCTTGATGAGAGTCTCAGATATCTATTTCCTGAGGAGATAAATGAATGATATCTAGGTGAGGTGAGAGAAAACATAGTGGTATCTTTCTGAGCTTTAATCCTAATGTCAAAAGGGGGATTTACCTAGACTATATATATGTATATATATGTATGTGTGTATATATATACATACACACACAAATATATATATATATATATATATATATATCTGTGTGTGTGTGTGTGTTAGGAAGTGTGTACTGGCCTGTACATGCAACTTATGTGTACCAGCTATGAAAATGACACATGTGGAAGACATTAGTTCAATACAACCATATGGATTGTTTCAAAATTCAATATATTAGATTTGTTCAAAAAGTCATAACCACACCTCATGTATATCTTGAGATATAACAATATATCATTCAACGGTTTTTGCAATTTCAACAACTTACTGTTGATTAGAAAATATGCATTTTATTTCATTTAATGATCCAATAATGTAAGTTTGAAGTGATTTTTTATAGACATGTTATCTAAGGGGTATACATCACATCCATAAGGTTGTATTTCTATTTATACTTTTCTAATAATCATAAATGAAGATGGGTACGTGTAAGCTATATGTACTTAGGTACACAATTCTTTTAGCCATATGTACTAAAGTGTGTGTGTAAGTTGGGTTGTCAATGTTATACATAGTGACACTAACCTGTCAATGCTGAGACTTCATTCCTGAAGTCAATGCTGCGAACTGCTACAAAAATATCACACACACACACACACTTAATATGATGTACTAAGAGAATAAATAATAATTAGCATTGATGAAATCTACTCCACCCTAGTGTTTTCATCCATTGATAACTAGAACCTTAATCTAGCTCTTTTGAATCTTGTAACCTTAGTTTAGTTAAAATCAAACTCAATCTTGTGACAAATACTCATTTTTATCTGGTTACTTTGATTAGTCTTTTCTAAAATGCATTGTCCTTTGGGTTTAATCCTAAACTGCACTACCATAAGATCTGTCCTCTCGTAGGTGATGATTATGTAGGTGGTGATTATCATATAGTTATTTAAGGTAAACTTCAGGGATTTCACTCCTAGTGAATGTTCTCATGCAATAAACTACACATCACTCAACTATTATGACCCTACCCTCACCAGTTACCCATTCCCCATTAGATTTCTTGTCAATCATAGAAAAATCAACATGGTTATTCTTGATCAAAACATTTATGATGAATTTAATCTAGTTCTATATAGGTTGGAATGACTCTGTGGTTTCACCTGTATTCGAATTCCTCAAATCCCTTTGGCAAGACTTTTGAATGGCAACAACTTATTTTAAAATGCAATCAATAGGATGATTTCTTGTCCTAGTGACTCCCTTATAGAGATTCAACTTCCAATATTGCCTATGATACCAAACGGTTACCATAAATTTGTGTATCTAGTTCTCCCAACACATAACATTATTATGAATCCAACCTTTTAAGTCCTCAATGAAGAAATTATCATTGGAAATGACGCTAAGGATCTCCATCCAAAATTCCTTTAAAAGAAGATAATATCATAGTGCATTGTAGGTTGGTTTCAGTTTTAGTATTTCACCTAGGACATGTTTTCTTCCTAGTCATTTTTCTAGCATATCTCATGCGATTTGTAAGCATATCTCATGACAAGAAAGACAACATGTAAACTTGATGTGTTTGGGTACCTCAGTTTTCCATATGTAAGATCATGGACATGTCCTTTTCATCTCCTCATCTTTTCTTATAACCCTATAATATGACTTGGTAGTGAAAGTTCCATTTCTTATATGTAGCAAGTCTGGTTTCTCTGTGTCAATAGAAAGTTGGTATTACATATTCTCTTTATTAGTTGTTCAGGCAGGTATCTCCTAAGGAAATCCTTGTTCTAGTCGCCTTCAAGGTTTTCTAGACCGGTGTTGCTAAGATTATTCAGCTCAAGAAGGATTGGTTTCATGATGACATCCAATAGTTGTGGGGCTCCCTTAAGCCTAGCGTCACTCCATACATTAGTATCCCTTCTACTTAAAAGAGTTTTGTAGGAATTGATGTAGATCAACTCTTTATGATCCAAGATTGCTTTGCCAAACCTAGTCATAGAACAATTTGATTGAGATTATAGGATTTGGGATTGATTTTTATGCCCTTAATCGATATAGTTCTCCTATTGGTAGAAAACTCCCAACTACTCTTCATAATCCCTCCCAAATGCTCCTCATACTCAGAGACTCATTCCAATATCTCATGGATCTAATTACAAACCTCCATTCTTATTGTCAATTGTAGCTATATTCCATGCTACTAAGGATAGAGTATGGTCCTTATGATTTCTCCCAAAATGAATTTATAGAGTGTACCATATATTTAATCACACTACCCTAAAGGAATCACTAATATTTACATAGCATGTGTAGGAATAGAAGCAATTACTATCTTTGCAAGACACGTTCTTCCTTCAAGTGACTGGCACAAAGATGAATTGTTTTTTTAATTGAGATGGCCTAGCCTAAGGTAAGATCAAATCTCCTAAAGTAGTTCATAATAACATTGACTTGTTCCATATATGCTTTATTAAAGAATAAGATCATATGTAAAGTAGGAATGTGAAGTGCCTTGGCCTTTTGTTGAGAACTTTATTGCCTTCTAATCCTTAGCCTCCATTTTCTCTTCGATAATTTGGCCAAGTCTCTCTAAACATAGAACAAAAATGTAGGGTTACAACATGTCTCCTTGTTGGAGGACCCTACTGGCTTTGAATTCTATATTCAACTACCCATTCCAAATAATTGTGGAATCATCATTCATCATTGGCCCCATGATATAATTCACAATGCTATGAGGTAGGGCCAATGCGGTAGTGGTTTCCTTTAGGAAGTCACATGACATCTTGTCATATTACTTTGTAAGATCAATTAATCACCATAATATGTGCTTCTACTTTCTTTCTCATGCTATAAATGAGCACTTTTATGTGAGTCTTATTGCATTGGAAAATTTAACTAGGGAGAAATCCTTATATTTTTACCTAAACCATGCATAATAATCACCACCTACAAGTGGGATTGATCTTATCTTAGAATAGTTAAGGAATCAAACCAAAAGAACAACATTTAAAAAATGATTGATTGATGTGACAAAACTAGGAAGAGTATTTAATACAAAGATGGTTGATAATTGATTACAATCAAAGTGCAAGAACAAAATGACACAATTTAAGCTATGATTATTGATGCATGGAAACACAAAGTGAGTGGGTTTCACAACTACTACCTACATTCTCTCTCTCACTACACCACAAAGAAACATGAACAAATGACATTGAGGCCATCTAAATCCCCCTTTTAGTGTTAGGAATTAACTTGGACATAGATCGCTATAGGCTCGTTGTCATGTTACCTAGAGGTCATATACACATCACCTTGGAAAATACTTATACAAAGTTCTCATCAAAGGTTTAACAAGAACCAACCGACATTCTAGATCATGGGTTCAAAGTTCTCTACATCCAAGTTCACGATAAACATGTAAACCTACTGATTAGACAATCATATAGGCATAAAAGGATTGATTTAGAATGAAAAAAAGGTTCATAAAGATCCAGATTCAATAAAAGAACAAAAGCGGGCAATGGGAATACTTGCCACACCGTAGTGTTAGGATTTACAAACTCCTCATAGATAGATTAGAACAAACAAGGGATGGGAAAGGAAAGTGATAGCAAACGTCTCGATGGATACAAGAGATGTGGCCCTAGTGTGTGAGACGACAACCTACATGCTCAGAGATGGGGCTTATCCAACATAGCAATAGGATACACCCATGATTGTCATCGGGTGACCCTCCTTATTCTTTGTCCTCCTTGTTTAGATCTGATGCACAAATGAGGAAGAAATAGGTCAAGGGATGGAGGTTGAGACATCATCCATCTTCCTCCTTTGTGGTCAAGAGGTCGAGCCTATGTGGAGCGGTGGTCATCAATTGATGTGGTCCAACCGATGGAAACTACCAAAGGAAATCATTGGTGTTGAGGTGGAGTGTGGATTTTGGCAACCTGGGGCTAGAGATGCCTTCCATGGAGGGGTGGCTTGGTATTTATAGACATTGTTGAAGTTTTTGAAATCCTTCTCAACTTCCTTGTAGTTAAGGAATCAAACTAAAAGGACAACATTTTAAAATCTGATTGATTGATGTGACCAAACTAGGAAGAGTATTCAATACAAAGATGGTTGATTACAATTAATGTGCAAGAACATAATGACATAATTTAAGCTATGATTATTGATGCATGGAAACACAGGGTGAGTGGGTTTCACCACCACTGCCTACATTCTCTCTCTCACTACACCACAAAGAAACATGAACAATTGACATTGAGGCCATCTAAATCCCCCTTTTATTGTTAGGAATTAACTTGGACATAGATAACTATAGGCTCATTGTCGTGTTACCTAGAGGTCCTATACACATCACCTTGGAAAACACTTATACAAAGTTCTCATCAAAGGTTTAACAAGAACCAACCGACATTCTAGATCATGGGTTCAAAGTTATCTACACCCAATATCATGATAACATGTAAACCTACTGATTAGATAATCATACAAGCATAAAAGGATTGATGTAAAATGCAAAAAGGTTCATAAAGATCCAGATTCAATAAAAGAACAAAAGCGGGCAATGGGGATACTTGCCACACCATAGTGTTAGGGTCTACTCACTCCTCATAAATAGATCAAAACAAACAAGGGAAGGGAAAGGAAAGAGATAGAAAAAGTCTCAATGGGTATAAGATATGTGGCCCTCATGTGTGCAATGACAACCTCAATGCTCAGAGATGGGGCTTATCTGACATAGCAATAGGATACACCCATGATAGTCACTGAGTGGCCCTCCTTCTTTGTCCTCCTCGTTTAGATCTTATGCACACATGAGGAAGAAATAGGTGGAAGGATGGAGTTTGAGCCATCATCCATCTTCCTCCTTTGAGGTCAAGTAGTCAAGCCTAAGTGGAGTGGTGGTCGTCAACCAATGAAAACCACCAAAGGAAATCATTGGTGTTGAGGTGGAGTGTGGATTTTGGCAGCTTGGGGCTAGAGATGCCTTCTATGGAGGGGTGGCTTGGTATTTATAGACATTGTTTAGGGTTTTTGAAATCCTTGCCAACTTCCTTGAATTTAAGTCATGGACGTGATGTATGTGAAGAGGAAAAAATAGGAGGTAGACTAAAGGTCTCATGATGTTCAGTATTTTTGTCAATAGACGAAAAGGTAGGGCAACAATCAGTGGGTGAGCAGTCTCTGCTAGTAGATGAGTTGGGTTCCATTGAAAGGCATGAGTAAGAATACCATCCAAAGATTTAACCAAAGTTTCTATTAGTTGAGGAGCTCGTAATTCCATTGTAACATGAGCGCAGAACTTCCATCACAAGGTGAGTACCAGAAGAACCATCAAAATAAAAATGTATGACTTTCATTAGAAGAAAAGCACAAAATTTTCATTGGTTGATGGTGATAAAAAAGCTAGGATATTTTGAATTACAAACTAGAACAAGCTAATCTCAAGAGCAAACCCTTTCAAATTCTTAATGAAAAGGGTAGGCAAGTGTTAGGACTTCTGTCAGAAGGTGGGTGTTGAACTTCCATCAGTTAATGAGCTAGGAATTCCATTGAAAGGTGTAAGTAAGAAATCATCAAAAGATGGGTTCAACCTTTAGAATGCATAACTTTCATCAATTGAGGCACATAGGACTTCCATTGGAAGATAGGTGAGCTAGATTTTTATCAAAATACAAACAAATATAAGAAAACATAGGAATCCCATCAATAGACACATGCACTGGATTTCCATCAGTAGGTGAATGTTGGATTCCATAAATACAAAAAATCTAGGCTCCCATAGATTATCAATTGATAGGAGGGTAGGGTGAGCAAAGCACTTGGATTTTAGAAAGATGTAATCTGGGATGAGGGGTTATTGGAGTGTTTTGAAGAATATGCTCCTATTAAGCATCAATTGATGGTATCATCAACTGATGAAGGGAAGCATTAGTGGGACATTGGTCCATTTATCAAAAAAATATTGTACTCACTAGTCAGTTAGAAGGACCACCATATCCTACACCAGTGAATGCGATATGAAGTTCAAACTTACCATGAAAACCAGGAATTTGAATCAAAATCCTACAATTTAACATGAAATTAAGAAAATCTAAATGTAAGCTAGTTCTTAAGTAAAATTATGAAAATGAATACAAATCCAAGATAAAAGTGCAACTAAAAGAAGGATGAATCTTCTCTAATATAGGCATATCCAATTAGACATGTGATGTTTGGGGCATTCAATGAAGATGTTGGATTCAAGCTTTAAGTTAAGTTATTTAGAGAGATACAATATAATTGGTCTTACTTTTTTGGCTTGGATTCCTTAGGTATGAGTACCATAGTCACATTGTATGTATCCTCCAAAAGTTGAGTACTATAATGGCCCCTTGTATGGTTTTCATTAGAGAAGTGTTGATAATATCCCATTTTTTTCCTAATAAAGAGACTATCAATGATGTCAGGAACAACAACCATGTAAGGATTCATAGACATCAAGACATTGTAGATTTGAGGGTGTTGTGCTAATATCTTGAAGTTGGTACTGATTTAACTAACGGATTAGTGCAATTACTTTCAACTTGCATGTCATAAGAGGTCGTGAACTAGGTTATGAAGTCATTGAGGATCATGTTTTCTAGCTCACATTTCTCAGTAATCCATTGTACACCCTAGTTTAGGAGCATAATAATCATATTGTTTCTCTTTCTTCATTGAACAATCAGGGGATAGAATTTCGTATTTGTATCCCCATTCCTAAGCCAATTACTATGGCTTCTTCATTTCCAACATTCTTCTTCTTCTTGAATATAGTTCAACTTACTTGTCTATGCACCCAATGTTCAACAAGGCCTTCTTGTAGCATGTTGATGTTCCTGAGCATACACTTTTAATTCTGTCTTGTGGCTTTAACTTTAAAGATTCTCCAATACTTTATATTTAACACCCCAAAATTCATACACATCCACATGAGAGAAAGCATCAATTCCTGACTCATAATATTGATGGGGGTGTCACACACCTTGAATATCAAACATAAGGAGTAATTGAAAGCTTAACCAACACAATAACACATTTCACTTCTCATAACTTATTAGTTTACATGAAAAGGAATTTTAATACAAATCATGGCATGGTTCAAAAACCTAAGTATAAATGAATACATATTAAAACATGAAACTAAAGTGAGGTGGATAAAGGCACCCCACCAAGGCACTCCTAGTCTTTTGTTAGATCCTCCATCTCCTTATTCTGATGTTCTGATCCTCTTCTGCCCTTCACCTACAAACATCTTGTCTCGAGCCATGCAAAGCAACATAAAAACATGTGAGTGGAACTGAGTAGTTATACAAGAAAATAACTTATACTTGAAATGACATCAAATAAACTTGAAACTTTAGTACTTAACATGATGGACGTGTTTACTTGAAAACTTAAGTAAATTGGCATGGTTACATGAAAACTATGTATTTTATCTTGAGTTAAAATAATCACTCTCCTGAATGCACCACATTGCTCATAAGGCAGATTAAGGCTCATATAAGGTTGGTTACGGCTCATATAAGGCCAATTAAGGCTCACATAATGTTCCCACATAGCTCATAAGGTCGATTAAGGCCCACTTAAACATGATTGAAAGGGCCATATCAACATTTACATGATTTCAAAATCTTAAACATGGTTTTCATAATTTATTAATTCATTGAACATGATTATCATGATCACTTGATTCATTAGCATGGTAGTGCTACATAATATTTCATTTGAAATAATAAACATGAAAATAGTAGAAAAATGCCAATTCTTAGCATGAACATGATTTTCCATAAGCATATAATGAGTAATACTATACTCATACTTTAATTGAGAAATATGAATAAATAAGAAATTAATATAAACCATGAACCCTAACTTAGTACTCAGTGTGCATGACCACCCATCTAGGCCTAAGGAGGTATACTATTTGTCTTGATTCCTGATCCAACAGTAATTATCTTGTATATAGCATAATCATGAATTAATTACACTTCATTAACATTGGTATATGATTCCTAATTCAATATGAGAGATGGGTTGGGATTTTGGGTTTGATAATGCATTACAGAGGTCCCTTGTCTCAATACCTTTCCAACGAGTAGTTATACACAATTTTCTAACATCAGGATACAAAGTTATGAAGTTGTTGGGTTTTGACTTGTCAGGAAGAGAGGAAAGTCGATTAAAACCATTTCAGTTAATCTGGGAAGCTATTAAAATAAGTCAATGAATTTAATGCTTTACCCTCGCATGCCACATACAACTTTATGTGTGTGATAGGACACATTAGTCAAGTACCAAAAATGAACTAGATGTGATGCATAAAAGATCGAACAAGGATAGCACTAAAATAACCATGTGACATGATACATCAATAGAGATGGGGAGGGCAAATAGATAAAACAAAGATTGGGTATCTTCTCCCTCACCATTCATGGTGTGACCAGAGACATTGGTTCTCTATAAGTTCGTTCAAAATAAAGACTTGATGATTTGGACTAAAGATGTTCATCGAAATCCCCTTGACCTTCCAAGCTTGAGGACCCAAGGAACAAAGCTTGTAGTACTCCATAATTCTATCTCTAGTCAGCGCCATGACTGGAATAACATTTACAAAACCAAATTGTGGCTTGCCATACTAGAGCAGAGAATATTGTATGAAATGAATTTGCAAGATAAACTCAAAGTCTCTAAAGTTGACGTGAAGATGATTGACATTGAACTTCCAATGGAGGTTGGAAAAATATAGAAAATGGAGTGACAAGGTTCAAAATTGGTATACACATCTATAGAAGTTGAAACAAGTTATGCTCATGCCTTTTTCTATGGATTGGTATAACGAAGTCGGGGGAAAGACTTTTCTTAGCCTAACTGTGATCGAGAAGGAGGGCCGGTGGTTGAGCTCTACTGTCCAGAAACTAGTTTTGTGGGTATAACATTGGAGTAAATCACAAGAGTGAATGGAATGAGGGAACAACTTCACAGGTTCTTAGGAAGCTCACCTGAAGGGTGATTGGACTACATTGGCCAGAGTTCCCAGGTCGATGTCTCCATCGCTAGGGAAGAAAGCAGGATCCTTGGTGGCTCCTTATATGGCTTTGATAGAAATTCATGATGGAAATGAGTAACATGGCTCTTTTCATTGCTCTAGTGATCCACATGATTTGGTGATATGCGGTATGGTGGCAAGGAGGTGGTGACTACATCAACTACAACTGGAGAGGTTTTGGGCAATTCTACAATACAAAGAGATAAAGATCGTTCTAGGGTTCCTTGGGTTCGTAATGGCTCTCTGAATGTGTTGGTGGTGAGAAAGCAGAGAGTCTTTGATTGTGGAGGGAGAGTGGATGAGTGGAATCCATTATTGGCTATAGGTCCTCGATGCATGAAGTGTGGGAGAAAGAAGACGTGGTCTGCATCGCTAGATTAAGATCTCATGAGACTGATAAATTTTGAGACAATAAGTGGTGCATGATGAGCACAACTTAGATTCATGTGGAAAAACTTAGTTTAAAATGTGTATCAATACTAAACATTAGATAACTATGTTAGATATTCATGTAATTAACCCATTTCTTTCAAATATAAATTAGCACAACTAGGATTTTCCCATTCTAATGAAACTTGACATATTTTTCAATTTGACCATAAGGAATCTAGAAATACACTTATATCTTGGCTTTGAGTTAGGAAAACATGTGATTTACAACATTAGGTTCTTAGTCCAATTAATGCATTAAAACTAATTAAAAATGAGATACATTACCAAAATTTGAAGGAATCCCTAATATCCTATTATATACTCATATAAAATCCAATAGACATTTTATTCACATATGTGGGGTAAATTTTTATTTAATCCTTAGATGGTCATAATTATATAATCAATACTTGGTCTTATGTACTATTAAATTAAGATGTGATCAATGCTTGAATCATGTGGCAGACTTAATCTAGAATTTTACATCATTCAAAAAATAAATAAATTTGTAAATTAACATTAATGGTCAAGTTCATTTTGGACTAAAATTCTAGGATGTTACAATTCTACCCACCTTATAGAAATTTCATCCTTGAAATTTTCTTACACTAACACGATACTACCCACCTTTAGATTTCATGTATATTACACTAACACCTAAGTCTTGTCATAACATTTCAGAAATTTGCACTAACATGTCGATGATATAACTGAATGATATCAAACATGAATAATAAAACGAACATGTGCATGGGTTACTAATTGGACTTGAAATTGAACTTTTAGTGTCCACTATGGAAAAATTTCTCACATAAATTTATCATTAGCAAAATATTATTACTCATAGTTAATGAGTAAATTAAGGTGAGTTCTCCACATAACATTGCACCATAGTGGTCATTTACTTTAGAAAATTACTTAATCCACATATTCACGTTTCTTCATCCTCATAACTTAATGATCAATTTATTTAACATCTAGCCTTGGCATAGATAATAGTTTCACTAACTTTTATATTAGGTTTAGGTGACTATCTAATTTAAGTCTTTTATATTAACCATCTTTGACATCCTCGGATATGTGTTGATCAGGCACATACCTAATGACGTCAGACCTCATTATACAACTCTCCACTAACCCACTAGCGCACATGTTCCATACCACATGAACTAGTAACACAAAATAAGTCCTTATTTCCATGGAATGCCCTCTACACTTCTCAATTGGCAGGACAAACCATTGATAAATGAGAGGACATGTCATATGTAAAGGTTAATAGACAAGGTCCAAATTAGACGAACATCTATCCCTAATACTCATAAGCTATTATACATAGACTTCTAGACTTATATTCCTTTTCTGGTTTCTACCTTTAACCACTCCTCATATAATAAAGATTTTTGACCTAACCTCTTCACTTCATTGTCTAAATCTACGATGGATAAGGAGATGTGTACATCGAAGACCTAAAATGTTGTCTAACTAATTGAGAATATGAGAGTCTTTGATGGCCAATTATCCTTTTTCTTTAATAACAATTTGTAACACCCCAAAATTCATCCACATCCACATGAACAGAAGCATCAATTCCCGACTCATAATACTGACGGGGGTGTCATGCACCTTGAATATCAAGCAGAAGGAGTAATTGAAAGCTTAACCAACATAGGAACAAATTTCATTTCTCGTAACTTAATAGTTTACATGAAAAGGAAACTTCATACAACTTATGAAATGGTTTAAAATCCTATGTATAAATGACTACATCTTAAAACATGAAACTAAACTGAGGTGAATGAAGGCACCCCACCAAGGCACTCCTAGTCTTTTATTAGATCCTATATGTCCTTATTCTGATGTTCTGATCCTCTTCTGCCCTTCACCTACATACATCTCATCCCCAGCCATGCAAAGAAATGTAAAAACATGTGAGTGGCATTAAGTAGTTATACAAGAAAATAACTTATACTTGAAATGACATAAAATAACTTGGAACATTAGTAATTAACACGATCGACGTGATTACTTGAAGACTTAAGTAAATTGACATGATCACATGAAAAATGTGTATTTTATCTTGAGTTAACATAGTCACTATCCTTAATGCACCACATTACTCATAAGGCTGGTTAAGGCTCACATAAGGTTTGTTAAGGCTCACATAAGGCCAGTTAAGGCTCACATAATGCTCCCGAAGAGCTCATAAGGACAATTAAGGCTCACTAAAACATGATTGAGAGGAGTATATCAACATAACATGATTTTGTAATCTTAAACACAATTTTCATAATTTCTTAACCCATTGAACATGATTATCTTTATTTCTTGATTCATTAGCATGAGCATGATTACCTCCAATGGAGGATAGAAAAAATACAAAAAATAGAGCGATAAAGATCAAAACTGGGATTCACCTCCATAGCAGTTGAAACAAGTTATGATCGTGCCTTTTTCTCAAGGTTAGTATAACAAAGTCAGAGGAAAGGTTTTTCTTGGCCTAACTATGACTGAGAAGGAGGGTCAGTGGTCAAGCTCTAATGTTGAAAAATGGTTTTGTGGGTATACCCTTGGAGTAAATTGTGAGGGAAAATGTCATGAGGGAACAACCTCACAGGTTCTTAGGAAGCTCACCTAAAGGGTGATTGGACTATGTTGGCTAGAGTTACCAGGTCGAGCCCACCATCGTCGGGGAAGAAAGCAAGATTTTTTGTTGCTCCTTATCTAGATTTAATTGAAATTGATAGTGGAAATGAGTAGTAGGGCTCTTTTTGTTGCTCTGGGGATCCACAAGAGTAGTGATATGTGGTATGGTGGCAGGGAGGTGGTGACTACATCAACTGTAGCTAGAGAGGTTTTGGGTGTTTCTGGAATAGGGATAGATAGGGTTTGTTCTAGGGTTCCTTGGTTCATAATGGCTCTCTAGATATGTTGGTGGTGAGAAAGTAGGGAGTCTATAATTGAGGAGGGAGAGTGGATCACTAGAATTCATTGTTGCCTATAGTCCTCGATGTGTGAAGAGAGGGAGGAAAAAGATGTGGCTTGTACCAATAGATTAAGTTCCGATTATGCTTATGAATTTTGAGATAATAAGTGGCACATGACACACACAACTTAGATTCATCTAGAAAGACTTACTCAAAAATTTTGAATCGATATTAAACATTAGATAACTAGGTCAGATAATCATGTAATTAACCCATTTCTTTCAAATATAAATTGGTACAACTAGGGTTGTCCCGTTCTAATGAAACTTGACATATATGCCAATTTGACGATAAGGAATCCAAAAATACACTTATATTATAGGTTTGAATTAGGAAAACATGTGATTTACAACATTAGGTTCTTAGGGAAATTAATGCATTAAAATTAATTAAAAAGGAGTTAAATTACAAAAATTTTGAAGCAAGCCCTAATATCCCATTATATACTTATATAAAAATTCAAGGTACATATTATTCACATACGTGGGGTAAATTTTTATTTAAACCTTATACGGTCATAATTACATAATCAGGACTAGGTTTTATGTACTATTGAATTAAGATGTTATTGATGCTTGAAATGTCATGTGGTGGACTTATTCTAGAATTTTAATGTAACACACCACCTTTTTAAATATGTAACATAACTGTGTGGAAACATTTGTCTTGAAGGGGGTATGCCACACTAAGGTAAACATTGCAAATAAACAAATAATCACCATTAATATTCATACATTGTTCTTTGGAGGAAAACTATAACTAACTTCTTCTATCAAGTCTAAGATTCTAACATTTTTAAACATGGAAAACTAATCATGAATATAAACATTCTATATAATAGGATAGTCTAGTGTAGATGGCACCCCACTAGATGGAACTTGAAGGTCTTCAAATCCTTGACTTGCTCCTCTTTAGTCTTTATTTTCTCCGACTCCTGGGGACATCACGTCCCCAGCCATGCAAAGTGGAAAAACCACACATCTGTAAATAGTACTACTACTTTATAACTTGATCAAATTAAAGTATACTTGACATGTAATAAAAGTTGACACAAATTAACTATAAGCATTCTTGAATTGTTAATAACATGAAGAACTAAATAGTAAATGTATGCATCCCTCTACGACACCCAATTAGGAGCACATGATTGCTAGGGAAGCCCTTGTTGCTAGGAAAGCCCTTGACAACCCCTTGAGGTCCATGATTTAAGAACATACAAAGACTATTTTAATTCCAATTATATTGATCATTAACATTAACATTAACATGATCCTTGAAATTTAACATGACGAGATTTCTCCCTCTTTAACTTGAACATTACTTTCATGAATCGTTAATCATAATCTATAATCTTAGTGAACATTATAACCATAGGACATAACATATATCAATCATCAAGAAGTTGATATAGTGAACATGATTAAATCATTAAACTTTAAATCATAATGTCTATGTTATACTTGGAATTCAATCAAGCATAAGTAATTATGCTCAACATGACACATTTACCTTGGAGAAAAGTAGATCCTAAGATGGTCTCTCTGATCTTGATCAAATCATAGGTCAAACCTTCTCTTGTCTTGATTAGGCTCTAAGTACCTATACATAGTTATTGAACATCATATATTAATACCTTCTATTGATCCTATATCGTATTTGGGTTGATAAAAACTAGGGTTAGGGTTACTTATTGGATTCATTTGGTTTGGAAATCTTGGCTTTCATATTACTCAATTAACAGTCATATTACTCAAAATTAGGATTTTAGAGTTCCTTAAGAAAACATAAGAACACATAGGAAAATAATGGCTTGAAAACCCTAAAATCACGTTCTACTCGAAAAATTCTTTCCAATGACCATTTATTTATAATTTTTTGACATCATATGAATTTATTATGATTTTATGAAGTACTGACCAATAGAAAACACCAAAAATACATGTAGGCACTTATTATCCAAATAAGCAGATAATGAACCCCACTCTGAGGTGGCCCAATGGGTGTGGTCTACCTAGAGGTGGGTCCCCCTATCCAGCATGCACTGTAGGGAGGCCCTCAGGGGCTAAATTACGAATCAACCTTTGAAAAAAAGTAAAAGTCATCAACAGTCGAAGGGCAAAAATAGGAAATCAGTACCCCATGTGTTCCTTCTCCTGGGAGAAGACAAAGTACATTGAAATGGGCTCAACTTCGAGGATCTAGATCATGGATTAGTACATGTTGGTAAAACTAGGGAGCTCTCGATTGCCCAAATCTCCGAAAACTTGGCAAGCCCAAATTTGGGTTTTATGGTGGTCAAGAGCTCGAGAACACCCTACTACCAAGGAGGAACAAAGGAAACTACTCATGACAGGAAAATGGGAATCAAAACATTGGGCACGGAAAAGCATTCGATGAGGTCTGTATACCATGCCCAAAGGTTTCCTAAGGCTGGTGAGTCCCTAAAACTCCTTGGCGGAAAGCGTTAGTGAGAACCTTACCAAGGCTTATAGGGTACGAAATCTCGAGGTAGGGCGTGGAAAACAGGCAGTAGGAAAATGTCGAGTAGGGGTCTAGGATATTCAGTGAGGCTTTGATCTAGTGGGGATGGTACAGAGGGGCTGGGGCAAGTTTGTCATAGCAAGAACTGTAACTGATTAGGTGGGGGGGTTCAGGAGCAGAGGAGGTGAAATTGGTGGTTGAGGAGTAATGAATGGAGACCAACATACTTTTGGTGTAATTATATAGGAGTTCAAGGCACCAAGGTGGTGTCTGTGAAATTATGGTGGAGAGGGGTTGGAAACCCTGATCGGGCATTTCGTCAACATAGCGATAGGAAAGGTGAGTTAAATCTCATTCAAATTAGGAGAGATAGATAGTTTCTCTAAATAAGAAATCTCATAAAAAGGAGCAATGAGGGAGAGAGGGTGAGGGAAAGGAAACATTGTATATCGGCCCCTAGTTCACAAAAATCATAGAGGAAGGAGACGATCTTTCAACCGTTGGATCAAACGTTAGATCAGGTGCGTCAAAATGCAGCCACTAGATCGTGAGAAAATAAATGCCCCACCAAATCACACGTGAAAGGAAATAAGATAAAAAGGAGCGTGAAAAGAGATATATTACTGAAAGTATATAGAGAAATTCAAGACATTAATTACATGTTTAATAATTTTCTAGGTCAAACTATATGGTAATTTGTCTAATTAATTTGAAGGGTCAAACTAAACCAAAATTCTACCAAATTAGGTTGACATGCCCAAAAAGGAGTCTAGATTCTTTCTATGCACTTTGATTTACCTTTTGTACATTATATGCCCATTAATACATTAAAAGTCATTATCTTGAATTATGTATATAAAATTTGAAATAAAATGTAATGTCTTTCCATATTTGTTTCCTTTGATTCCAAAATGAGATGATAAATGAGTATCTTCCTTTTTATGCTTTATCATTATCTTGGAGGAGAGACAAAAATAAAAGGGGAACTACTACTTATCAATTTGAGTTAATTGCATCGTATAATGCACATATGAGAAAAATACATTTGAGTCTCATTTTAATTTTTTATTGTTTCATTTTCTTATAAGATATATCATTTTATGGTATTTTACATTAAAAGTCTCAACTATTGTGATCTAGGAAAAATCCGTTCTAAAGTTTAATTAGCTTTGAAAATTTGGGTGAGACAATTCTACCCACCTTAAAATAATTTTCTTCCTCAAAAATTTCAAGGGTATTACCCACCTTAAGGTGTTTCTTACTTCTTCATTCAATGAAAGATAACATACTAAATTTTGCATGAAAAGAAACATATTTCATGTGGACATAAATTAATTATTACATCATTCCTCTTCCTATTTTGTTCACTTCCATAGTGAAAATCCTAGCTTGTCTCTTGGGAGGTGGATTTTGGTTTCTATCTTGATCCTGGGGTGGAGCCTTCTTCAACTTTAGGAAAATCGTCATGAGGTGGCCAATCTCTCCACAACAGTAGCATGCTCATGTACCATACCTTCATGGTCCCACATGGTTCTTCTTACATGTTTGACACTGGGGCTTCTCAACTTCTACTGTGGGCTCATGTGCTTTCCTCTTAGGGTTGTTGTGAGGTTGATGTTGATAATGGTTGTTCTTCTAAGGAACTTCCTTCTCGTAGGACCTTCTGGGGTGATCTTCTAGCTCTAGGGATGCATCCAGGGCATCCTGGAGGTACCTATGGCCTCTTCTTGACAAGTCAAAGCTTAGGTCAGGCTTGAGTCCTTGAATGAACTTCTTTGTTCTGTGTCATTCATCATTATCATGCCATACTGTTGTAGGACCCTGGAGTTCATGGAATATTGGGTCATTATCATGTCACCCACCTAAGCTAGATTGGCAAACTCCAGCTCCTTTTTCTCTATCATAGCTTCAAACACATAGTCCTCCTAGAAGGCTCAACAAATCCTTCCCATGTGAGTGGATGTGCATTGGCTGCCCTTAAGTTGAGGAAGTTTTCCCACCATGTACCAGCTGCTTCCTTCAACATGTGGGTTGCAAAGCAAACCCTAGAGTGTTGAGGGAAGTCCATGTCACAGAAACAATGTTCCATGCTTCTAATCCACTCCTCAGCTTTAGTAACCACATCGATTTCTCCTTCACCAGAGAAAGAGTCAGGTCTGATCTTTAGGAAGTCCACTAAATCCAGCATGTGATGTTTGGGTTGATGTTGTCCTTGTCCTAGGACATTGGTGAGTACTTGGACAAGGTCTTCTAGGGTTTCCTTCGTGTTTCTTTCACAGTCACTCCCTTCACTAAATGAACTAGCACCATCATCCATATTGTACTCTCCTTTTTCGACTCTCTTAAGGGCCATCTGAAAAAGGTCACATATACCTAGGGTTAGAACATATGAATCAAATTAGTGCATAGCGTCCATCTACTTATTTGGCTTTGATACCATTAATGTAACACCCCACCTTTTTAAATATGTAACACAACTGAGTGGAAGCATTTATCATGAATGGGGGATGTTACACTAAGGTAATCATTGCAAATAAACAAACAATCACCATTAAGATTCATACATTGTTCTTTAAAGGAAAACTATAACTGACTTCTTCTATCAAGTTAGATTCTTATATTTTTAAACGTGGAAAACTAATAATGTAAGTAAGCATTCTAGAGAATACGATCACCTAGTGTAGATGGCACCCCACTAGATGGCACTTGAAGGTCTTCAAATCCTTGAATTGCTCCTCTTTACTCCTTATTTGCTCCAACTCCTGGATACATCACGTCCCCAACCATGCAAAGGGGAAAAACAACAGATTAGTAAACAATATTTGCATTTTATAACTTAATAGTATACTTGACATGTAAGAAAAGATGACATGAATCAACTATAGCCGTTCTTGAATCATTAATAACATGAAGAATTGTATTGTACATGTATGCATCTCTCCATGATGCCCACTTAGGAGCACAAGATTGCTAGGAAATCCCTTGATGCTAGGAAGGCCCTTAAATACCCCTTGAGGTCCATGATTTGGGAGCATATTAAGACTGGTTCAATTCCAATTATCTTCATCATTAACATTAACTAACATGATCCTTGAACTTAAACATGATGGGATTTATCCCTCTTGAACTTGAACATTAATTTCATGAATCATTAATTATAATCCCTAATCCTAGTGAAAATTGTAACCATAGGACATAACATATACCAATCATCAAGCAATTGATATAGTGAACATGATTAAAGAATTGAACTTGAATCATAGTGTCTATTTATACTTATCATTGAATCAACCATAAGTAATTGTGCTCAACATCATGATGTGTTTACCTTAGAGAAAAGTAGATCCTAAGATGGTCTCTCTGATCTTGATCAAATCCTAGGTTAGGCTCTAAGTACATGTACATAGTTATTGAACATCATAAATCAATACCTTGTATTGATCCCAGAGAATATTTGGGCTGATAAAAACTAGGGTTAGGGCTACAAATTGGATTCAAGCGGTTTGGAAAACTTGTCTTTCATATTACTCAATTAATGATAATATTACTCAAAATTAGGGGTTTAGAGTTCCTTATGAAAACATTAAAACAAATAGAAAAATTACGGCTTGAAAACCCTAAAATCATCTTCTACTCGAAAAATTCTTTCTAATGGCTATTTTTTTTTTTGACATCATAGGAATTTATTATGATTTTTTAAACTAATGACCAATAGAAAAACACCAGAAATCCACACATGCTCTTATTATCCAAATAATAGGATAATGGACCCCACTCTAAAGTGGCCTAATGGTTGTGTGCCACCTGGAGGCGGGTCCCTCCTATCCATCATGCACGGTAGGGAGGCCCTTAGGGGATAAATTATGAATCAGCCTTAGAAAAAAAATAAAAGTCATCAATAGTCAAAGGGCAAAAATGAGAAATCAGTACCCTGTGTCTTCCTTCTTCTGGGAGAAGACGAAGCACAACACAAGCAGCTCGACTTCAAGGATCTATATCACAGATTATTACAAGATGGTGAAAACTAGGGATCTCTCAATCACCCAAATCTCTATGCAAACCTGGTAAGCCCAAACTTGTTTTTTGTGGTGGTTAGGAGATTGAGAACACACTACTTCCCAAGAGGAAGAAAGGAAACTACTCATGACTAGAAAATGGGAATCAAGGCAAAGTCAGAGAACATTGGGCATGGAAAATCACTCAGTGAGGTCCATATCAAACTGAAACTGAGTAGGTGAGGGGGTTAGGAGCAGAGAAGGTGAAATTAGTGGAGGAGGAGCAACGGATGGAGACCAGTGAACAAGAGTGATAGAATAAGAATGACCCATTCTTAACTTTCTCTATCTATTCCGTACTTTTGGTGTAGTTATATAGGAGTTCAAGGCATCAGGGTGGTGTCTGTGAAACTATGGTAGAGATGGGATGGAAACCCTGATTGGGCATTTCATCAACATAGAGAGAGGAAAGATGAGTTAAGGCTCATCCAAATTGGGACAGTGAGGTGGTTTCTCTAGAGAAGAAATCTCATAAAAGGAGTGATGAGGGAGAGAGGGGTGGGAAATGAAATGTTGTAAATCGGTCCCTGGTTTGTAAAAGATATGGAGGATGGAGACGATATTTTAGCTATTGGATTGAATGTTACATGTGGTATGTCAAACTGCAACCGTCGGATCAAGAGAAGTTAAAAAGGATTGTGACAAGCGAGATATAACTGAAACTATAGAGAATTTCAAGATGTTAATTGTATATTCAATAATTTCCTAGGTTAAACTATTTGGTAACTTGTCTGATTAATATGAAGGGTCAAACTAAACGAAAATGCTAGAAAATTTGGACCACATGCTAAAAAATGAGTCTAGATTCTTCCTATACACTTAGATTTTTTTTGTCAATTATATGTCCATTAATACATTAAACGTATCTTGAATTATGTATATAAAAATTGAAATAAAATGTAATATCTTTCCATAATTGTTTCCCTTGACTCCAAAATGAGATGATAAATGAGTACCTCACTTTTTATGCTTTATCTCCACCTCAGAGGAGAGAGAAAAAGGGGAACTACTATTTATCAATTTGAGTTAATTGCATCAACTATGGTCAACTCTTCCAAATGGTTTGAAACTGTTTACTCCCAAATGGTTTGATGAAACTGTTTACTCCCAAACGGTTTGATGAAACCATTTAAGTTCAAACGGTCTTGTGGAAACAGATTGAACACTTTTTTTGAAACCGTTTGAAGTAGGATTTTCTTGGGAAACGTGTCCAAGATGATGTGATCATCATCTTCCTTCGTTCATCCAAGAACTACTACCGTTTTCATGGAAATTACAACAATAAATCAAAGGAAGTTCAAATTAGAACAAGATGAACAACAAATCATGTAGTTAGTTTCTCTCCAGCGCCCTAGTTTGCTTCAGTGATTCTAGAGCGATTCAGGAGCCCCCTCACTACTGGTGTGGCCATTTTAGGTGAATACATCCCCCTCGCGGGGTACTAGCTCTAGGATGGCTGAGGACATTACCAGGAGGTGTGAAGCCCTCACACTGGGAAAGGAAGAGGATGTGATCACCTTTGAAGAAGACAAAGAAGTAAACCACCACGAGATGGCTCTGGTCGTAGCAGCAAAACTCCTGACAAAGAAGCAATACAACTCCCTAGCCCTTCAAAGAACGATGATTCAGGCGTGGAATCTAGAAAAGGAAGTGGTATTCAAACAGATAGAGCACGACATTGTGATCATACAATTTTCCCAGCGAAGAGACAAAGAAAAAGTCATGGAAGGGGCCTCGTAGAATTTTGACAACCAGATCTTCCTAATAAAAGAACTCCAAGTGGGTGTCCAGCCGTCAGAGATCATGTTCAATAGTTTCCCTTTCTGGATACGCTTGTACAACATTCCTGTGGGTTACAGACACGATGATGCCATCATGCGGTTAGCAGGCAACATAGGGAATGTCATGGAGGTAGAACACAAGGAAGGCGGATGGTCAAGAGTGTGAAGGGCGAGAGTGGAAATTGGGGTCGACAACCCACTGAAAAGGGTCCAAAAGATAAAAACCACCAAATCGGAAGCAGTAGAAGTCCAAATAAGGTACGAGAGACTACCAAATTTATGCTTCACGTGTGGAAGAATAGGTCACATGTCCCGTGACTGTAGTCGGGTGGAGGATGAAGGACAACCGAAGGTTGAAATGTGGGGCTCGTTGATGAGGGTGTCACCCAGGAGAAGCAACAAAGCTGATATACCCATTTCCTATGAAGGGGCTAGGCAGAGTCTCTTTGAAGCAAGAGCCAAAGGAGGCAGACATGGGACAGAGAACAAATAGGGGGAAAAGCAACAGGTAGTGGAGAAGGAATATCTAGATAATGGCAAAAATGGCAATATGGGCTACACAGAGGTAAGGGAAGATTCACTCAAAACAAAAAAACAATGTGAACCAGAGAAAGTAGGAGGGAAGGAGGAAGTGGGGAAGGGCGGCACAGCTGAAAAAGGGGCAAATGATAAAAGCAATGAACCTGATAAGGAGGATGGCAACAACACTGGTGTGCGCCCAACCAACAAAAGTAAAGACACGAGTAAAGACTCAACAACTCCAATCAATACCATCTTTATGACTCTGAGTACAGATCTTAGCAAAGAGGGGTCTCTGCAAACCAAAAGGCAGTTGAACGAGAGGTAGGTGCTCGATAAAATACCTGAGAGCAATACTGCTTTGATAGAACATGACAACAGAAAGGAAAGCCGTAGGAGAATCCAGGTGAAGGATGGAGTCAGGAAGAGTAGCAGGGGGAGTGGAGGAAAGGAAGTAAAGACCAGACAACCCAGATTTGGTTTTTCTCATGGAAACACAAATCAAGGGTGTTGATCTTGAAAGAACTAAAAGGAAGTGTGGATATCCGAATGGGGTGTGATTCAGCAGTGAACGAAGATTGGGTGGGATGGGTTTGTGGTGGAGGGACCTCAATGTTAGACTCATCTCATTTTCCAAGAACCATGTGTTGGCTGAGATTGAGGAAGATGGCAAGTCAGCGTGGAGGATCACTGGGATTTATGGGTGGGCAGAAAATCCTAACAAGTTCAAAACTTGGGAGCTTATGAAAAACCTGAATGAAGATTGCAGGTTTCCTATTGCTTTCATAGGGGATTTTAATGAGATTTTGTGCCACGCTGAGAAAGAAGGAGGTACTACGAACGGGGTCAGACACATTGATGATTTTAGAGATATTTTGGACACTTGCAACCTTATTGATTTGGGCTTCAATAGTAATATGTTCACCTGGTTTCGCGGACTCATTGAGGAGACTGCTATTAGGGAAAGGCTTGACTGGGCGCTGGGTTCCTTATCCTGGTGCGACATACACCCAAAGGCGTGGGTGAGGCATCTGGCTCGCATCCAATCTGATCACACTCTGATCCTTTTGGATACCGAGGGGGCGCAAAACTTTCACAAGGAAAAGAAGAACTTCAAGTGGGAATCTTTCTGGTCCAAAGAAAAGGAGTGCAAGAACACTGTTGTTGAAGGATGGAGGGGAAGCAGTGTGGGGCTGGTTGAAAAGCTAAACATGTGTGCAAAGAACCTCAGTACCTGGGCACAAAAGAACTTTGGAAATCTCAGAAAAGATCTAAAGAGAGTGGAAGAGGAGCTTACCAAATACCAAAGAAAGGAAATGACAGATGAAAATCTGAAACGGTGTACCGAGCTTGGGGCTGCGGTCATTTCCCTTCAAAGACAGTATGAAAGCTATTGGTACATTCATACTGAAGCAAATGAGATGAGAGATGGGGATCGCAACACTAGCTATTTCCATAAAAAGGCAAACCAAAGAAGGAAGAGGAACCAGATCAGGGGGCTAAAGAATGAACAAGGGGACATGAAAACTACTGAAGATGATTTAGAGAACATTATTACCAACTACTTTAAAGATCTTTTCACCACCCAGGAGCTAGGTGGGGACATGGACATGATGAATTGTGTTAAACAGATTGTCAATGACGACATGAATGGCCACCTGTATAAATGCCCCACGAAAGATGAGGTTTGGGAGGCTCTTTTAGGTATGCATCCAACCAAAGCTCCTGGGCCTAATGGTTTCCACGCGGGCTTTTTCCAAGAATACTGGGAGATTTTCGGCGATGACTGCACACTTTTTTTGAAGGAGTGGTGGAAGGGTGATAGAAAGTTGGAAACCATCAACAAGACTAACATTGTTCTTATTCCATAATGTAAAATTCCGAAGGTTGTCTCGGATTACCTCCCCATTAGTCTTTGTAATACCCTGTATAAAAGTATTAGTAAAATTCTCGCTAACAGGTTGAAGGAGTTCCTGGATAAGATTATATCCCCCAATCAAAGCGCTTTTGTCCCGGGACGTCTCATCACCGACAACGCCCTTCTCGCTTTTGAAGCCTTTCATTCCATGAAAAGGAAGACTAAAGGCAAGAAGGGGTCGATCGACATCAAATTAGACATGAGTAAAGCATACGATAGAGTGGAGTGGGGCTTCCTCGACAAGGTGATGATGAAGATGGGCTTCTGTGATCTTTGGAGGGAAAAAGTTAAGGAGTGCTACAGCTTGGTTTTGTTCTCCTTCATCATTAATGGCAGGAAAAAGGGTTGTATCAAGCCCCAAAGGGGTCTCTGGCAGGGGGACACTTTGTCTCCTTATTTGTTTCTTTTATGTGCAGATGTTTTCTCTGCCCTTCTTAGAAGAGCGGAGGAGGCAAGAGACATTAACGGGGTGAGGATTTGCAGAGGTAGCCCTAAAATCTCTCATCTCCTTTTTGTGGATGACAATGTGCTCTTCACGAAAGCTACATCGACAGAGGCTTCGTTGATAGCTGGGTTAACCAACCGCTATGAAGAATCCTCGGGCTAGAAAATTAACTACATCAAGTCAGAGGTCGTTTTCAGCAAGAACATAACTCGGGATAAGCATGATGAAATCCTTGAAATATTGAACATGAGGGAGGTCAACAAACACGACAAATATCTGGGTCTGCCAACTTCCATTGGCAGATCCAAAAAGGTGGTCTTCAATACCATTAAGGACAAGATATGGAGCAAATTGAACGCCTGGAAGGAAAGATACTTGAGAAAAGAGGGAAAAGAAATCCTCATCAAAGCTATTATTCAAGCCATGCCAACCTACATGATGTGGGTTTTCATGCTGCCCCGCAACATTATTAGCGACATTAAAAGAATGATGGCCAACTTCTGGTGGGGTAGCTCCGACAATGACAGAAAGATTCACTGGGCTGCCTGGGACCGACTCTGCAAGCCAAAGGACAGAGGGGGGCTCGGATTTAGAGATATGGAGACTTTCAACATATCTCTTCTGGCTAAGCAAGCATGGCGTTTTCTGGTCAACCCAAACTCTATTGCTGCTAAAGCGTTATCCACAAAATACTACAAGCACTCCAACATTCTGGAAGCTTACAGGGGATACAAACCTAGCTTCATATGGAGAAGCATCTGGGGTGCTAAACATATGCTCAAGGTGGGACTGAGATGGAGGGTGGGGGATGGAGAGAAAATCATATTATGGGATGATGCCTGGCTTCCGAATTCCCAGGGGACCTGCGTTAAAGTCGACCTTGGTGTTGAGTTTAGTGATCCCAGAGTTAGCTTTTTGATAGTTAAGGTGAGAGGCACATGGCGGGTGGACAGAATTAAGGAGATGCTTAATAGGGAGGAATGTAACACAATCTTGAGCATCCCCATATGTCTGGGGGGCGAGGACAGACTGTACTGGTTCCCCACAAAGTCTGGCAATTTTTTCGTGAAGTCTGCCTATGAGCTTGGTTGTGGCGAGAAACCTACTGATTGGTTGGGTCAGGATAGTAGGTCTAAGATTGTGTGGGAGATGGCCTAGAAGCAACCCGTACCCCCAAAAATCAGACATTTCCTATAGCACGTTTTGTCCGATCATCTACCGACTAAAGACCGCATGCTCCAAAAGCACATAATCTCGGACAATACCTACTTTTTCTGCAACAAAGGACCTGAGACCTCCGTTCATGTTCTCTTTGAGTGCCCAGAGCATGCAGGCAAAATATGGGAATGATCATAGTTTTATACAATCATTGAACACAAGCCAAAAGATAATATGAGCACCACCATCTTCTGGGTCTTATCGCGGCTGAGTGATACGGAAGTGGCTGTGTTTATCACACACTGCCTTGCAGCTTGGACATGCAGAAATGAAGCCACCTTCACAACTACAGCCCCGAACCCAGTCTTTACTGACAATATGTTGTGCAAATGGGTGGTGGACCACGCTCTGTTCAGATGTAAGACAGGTATGAAGAAACCAAAATGCAGAAGGGATATCTAATGGCTTCCTCCTCCCTTGGGTAAGATTAAAATCAACACCGATACAGCCTGCATCGACAAGGCCCTTACGTGTTTCAGTGCTGTTGCAAGAGATGATAGAGGTGTTGTTAAGGAGATGTTTGCTAGAATGATTTTAGGAGTCTGGAATACTCTGAATGTAGAGTGTATGGCTATTTATTTGGCCCTGGTCACTGCTAAGAGGTGGGGGTTCACGGAGGTTTGTCTTAAAATAGATGCCTTGTTGGCGGTGGAGTTGGTAAAGGCAACAAAGGTGGACACCAGCCCTTTAGGACTGATTGTCGAGCATATCAGAGCTTCAGCGTTGATGTTTGCTTCATGTGATTTTCTCTTTGTAGCTAGGGAGGGCAATTATGTCACCCATAATCTTACTCAGTTGGGGTTGGGGACTGAAAACAACTTCTGTTGTTCTGATAACTTCCCATATGTGGGACAACACCTTCCCTGTAATTCAAATCTTTAATGGATTGTTGTGTTTACCCCTGAAAAAATGCACATATGAAAGAGAACATATTTGAGTCTCATTGTAAGTTTTGTTTGTTTCATTTACTCATAAGAAATATCATTTTATGGTCTTTTTCATTAAAACCCTCAACTATAATGATTTAGGAAAAATCCTTTCTAATGTTTAAATTAGCTTTGAAAATTGGGGTGTGACATTTACATCATTTGAAAAAATAAATCTGTAACTTAACATTATTGGTCACATTTATTCTGGACTGTAGTTCTAGGGTTTTACATAATTTGTCATTTATCTTGATACAACAATGTGTCAAAGTTGACATTACTACTCCAAGTATTTTTTAGCATTCCAGTGAATGTAGTATCCATGTGCCATCGAGATTTGATTTTAAAGTGTACTGATGATTCACATGGGGTGTATGTCTGACAAGGAAAAGGCAATGGTCTCAGTCAATGCATGGTAAATGTTCTATTACCTCACTAGGACACTCATGTACAAAATGTGTATTTATGAAATCTCAGTCTAATCTTTCCAACAACAAACCAACTCTATAGGTTTATTTACTTCAAGTAAAACTACGATTAATGAGACCTACTTTCTAGATAGTATCATTGAACACTCTAGATTTGTTGTAGTTATATCATCTAGTGTGAATCTTCTTATCCGGTTTTAGGGTGGTGTTGAACTCTCCAATATCAATCCATGGTTTTTTATATGCTTCCCATTATCGATGAAATATTCCTAGAGAAATTTCCTTTTAGTAATGTGGGGTATGACTTTTAATAAAGTGATAAACAACTTGTTGTTGATTTTTCATGCGATCAATTTTTGATGGATGCGCACAATGTTAATTGACACAACAAAGACATTCCACATGATCGATATACCTCTTGAAAAGCTACAAGATTCCACTTTGTGCCAGTTTCCAAACCACAAGGAATTTATGGATTTCTTAGCCCTTTCATCACTAATTCTTGATTCAAGTATATAAACAATTCTAGGTTTCCTCATGAGTATAAACTCTTTGAGTACGCAACATGTATCATATTGTCAATTCTTCTAGTGTTCCGGCACAAAAATCTATAATTCAAAAAAAGAAAGGTGTGGTGTATTATGGACCATGGTTCAGGGTATTTATGTGTTCCTGGCTTGCTCAGTCCAAATAATTCCTAGGTCATGGTATTTTCATTCTGGCTTTATTCACCTTCAGGATGTAGGAGTAATTGTTCCACTTTGCTTCTATTGATTGAGGTGTTAATTATGGAGTTGATGTTGTTGCCTCGATCTTATGTATCTACTTCCTCGTTACTTGAAAATCATGTATGTTATTCTATTTATAACTACATTTCCTCTTGGGTTACCACAATGTGTCTTTGAATGTAGTGTGGGATCTATAGTGTTGTTTTCCTAGTTGTCTCATTTTGGATTGTATTATCTATTTTAGAATAGATCTTTCATTGTTCACCTTTTGTGGTTTTTTCTTCTTTCTCAAAACCTTTACTGTCCTTGGTTGCGTTTCTTGTAAAAATTCAACCACCTCATCTCACTATCCTTCTATGTCTCGTTGTTGTCCCTTCAACTCATTGTTTAGAACTAAAAATATGTTCAACCCTTTTTTTCTAGCTTCTTGAACCCGCCTCCTACCTTTTCCTTCATCCATATTATTTCTTTTGATAACACTCTTGCCATAATATGTTTCCCACTTTCTGCTCACATTTGACCATTTAACTCCAGCTTCTTGTATGTGATTGTGTTTCGATGATTGGTTTTTTCTCTTCAACTCCTCCTCTGCAATTTTCTCAGTGTGCCCTATTTTTCCACATGTGAAGCATAGGTCCCAGAGTCTCTTGTATTTGACCTTATAATCCCTTCCATTGATAAGAATAGCCAGTCCTAGAGCCTCCTACATGTTTATTTCCATTGACAATATATCAAACTTTTTTCTTATTCTTGTCACGATGTGACTATCTACTTAGATCAACTTTCCAATGGAACTATCCTTAGTTTCAAACATGGTTGGCATGTAAAGATTTAACGATAAATTTAGGGCGGTAACTGATGTGATGATGTTCTATTGTAAGTAAGTATTTGATATGAATTGCCTATGCCATCTTCAAACCATCAGACAACTATACAAAGTTTCCAAGGACCTTTGGTGAGTGCTTGATTGTAACTGGTTCTACATGAATGTTGGACAAGGTAGTAGTTTTTAAGTTTGAAGATGTTGAACTAACCACATATTATAGTCCTTCTTTCCTTTTTCCCTTTTTGTTTATGTTAATGTTAATGTTAAATCCTCTTTCCATAAATTATATGATATTGGGAGAAACTGGAGTCTATAATTATAATGTGTTAATAAATATCATATTATTTGAGATTTTAGGGATAAATCAAATAAATTTAGTTCCTTGTAGGACTATTTAAAAAATACACCAACTAATAAGTTTTTCCCTTAAAATGGCACTTTAGAATCTTCCTAAGTATAGTTTATGAAAGAATATAGATAAAATATGAATTATAGTATCAAATTGACTAAAAGAACAATAAAGTCATTAAATTGTTGAGATAAAATATGTAATGATCTCAAAGGTGAAATTGATGACAAAATTAGATTTTTTACTTCCTAGTTATCCTACTCATCAAACTTTATGCCATTTGCACATTATTTTCTCATCATAATTAATTTAGCAAATAGATATACCAATTCACCATGGTTTTATTGATTAAATTGCTAATAACATTGAATTGACTAAGCTCTATTATTTATTCTATTATGTAACCTTAACTTTCAGTACATGGACATGTGTTGTAGTGGCTCACAACCCTTATTAACTAGATCAAAAGACTAAGCGATCATCATCTTCCTAATGCTTTGTCTCCCTCTACAAATGAAATTATGTTCTGCCATTCTCCCTCTTAGAGTTTCTCACCTCATGATTTCTTCACCATTTGACTCCCCTCAGTGTTTTTATTTTAAGGAACTCTTGATTCAAGGGTTTCAAAGCATTTGTGAAAAATGTGCAAAAACCCTTCTTCCTCCACCACCACCACAAACTTCTAAAAGTTTTTCCTATCATCTACCATAGATCCCTCAACAATATAAATACCCAAAACGAAAGTCATACTTTCCTTTCTCCACCTAAAATCCTCAGTTGTGCATAATGATCCCATGTGTTGACCAAGCATGTTTGAATTTCTTCTGTGACCACCACAGCTCTGTCACATCTGCACATGGCACCACCAACCAATTTCTTACACAATGAGCATATTTTCTACCCCTTTTTCTTTCTATGCTTTTCATTTCTTGTGGATTTCCTATTTTTTCAGCAATATCCTTTCCTTCATCTCACTGTCCACACTCTAGGAAAGGCAATTGGAGGTCCCTATACTTTGAAAACTATGGAAAACCCATCATGGGGGCCATTGGTAGAGCTTTGAGAGGTGTTGGTTATTCAAAGTAGGGGTTGTATCACTAATTTTAAATGTCAAATCCACTATTATGTATTTGATCAATGTCAGGTACACTTTGACACTATATCTATGATTTTCATAGCCATACATCTTCTCTAAGGCATACCTAAGTTGCTACCACCATTGTAGGATACCCCTACTGACTTTTTTCACCTCGTCAGACTCATCCTCCTACTTCGTTGTGATATCTCCTACTCCTTGCTCTGATGGCTCGGTCCTTGAGTTAGAGCTTAATGAGACTGTCACAGCCCAAGGAACACTCTTGGATGGATTCCCAAGTATGAGGACGTGTGGGGCAAGTAGGGATGCTCCAGTTCAGTGCTCTAAAAGCACAATTTTTGGAGTCACCAAGGGAGGAACAATCCTCCTAACACTTTCTACCTTTTTCTCTCATTGAGGCTCCAAGGCCATGTTATCCCCTATGGACATAAAAGTATTTTTAACCTTTTGACTTTATTTTAACTGTGCATGTTTCAATTTTGTACTATGAGACATCTATCTTGTCACATCTGGTTAGTTAATTATAGGGATTGAGGGTGTATTGGTCATTTTTTCCAATTTCCTTTTATTTAATCATTAGAAATTAGTGTAAATTATAGAACATGTTAAATCAATTGTTTATCAAAAATTCAAAAGTATATGTTTTGAAATTAGAAAAATGCACCTTTTTATTATTGCAGATTTTAGAACCTAACTCTGAGCTTTCCAATAAGGCTTTTCTAGGGCTTTCTTAATTATCTATAGATATATTATTTGTAAGTATTGAAAGGACAAAACAAGGACTTTGAGACTATTTTGGGATACTAGGTCACCACTGGAGGTGTGTGCATCTCCCTATTTTAATTGGGCAATGATATGACTAAACTTTAAATTCTTTTATAATGAGGTGTGGACATACTTGAATACACTCCTAAAATTCTTTGAGAAGCATATTGAAATGATACTCCATATTGATAGTTGTGAGTATTTTATGACCCCAAGGGTTTTGTACCCTGGTTTCATCTTAAGTCATGATATCTATAATAAACTTACATGTTATTTTGTTGTGAATCACATAGTGAATTATTAACACAATGTAATATATGTCTTTTTATATAAGGATGCATTATATTCCTGCAACATAAATTTATGCAGATGTCATATGCCATGAAATGAATGTAAAATAGCTAAGGTGAACCATTTACTGTTCAACTCTACATTTTATGGTAATTGTTTTATTTCCTACAATATATATATATATATATATTATATTATTCTAGTTTGTCACATATAATACACATTATGCTTTTCTTATATTTGCATTGTGAATATTTGGTAAGTTTCTTTGTAGTATTTAAATTGATTTACAAAATGGATGTATCATCCTTTGATTAATCATCCTATTGTGATATTTTCTCTTTTACCTACCCAACTTCTTACAGTCTCCTTTTTGACTAGGCACACCTATATGATTGTACTTCAATCTTTACATATTGAAATATCTAGTTGATGTGCATATGCCAATGTTTTTAAGTGCATACTTCATTTTGTTTCCTTTTGGGTGTTACCCACCTACCTAGAGGTTTGAGAAGCTTGTATATAAAGATTATGGAGGAGCCTGCTCAGGAGTATTTTGTGAAAAACTTTTTTGAGATGCCCATGTTTCCATCTATAGCTGATCTCTTTAGTTCTATTGCTAGATTTATTTCAATGTTTCCTTATGGAAAATGTTGATGAACTATATCTCAAGCTTTGAAATGGATTAGTTTTGTGTCAATTTCTACTTGACTATCTACTTGGTGTCTGAACATTTTTCAAAAATATTATGCATTTGTTTTCTTTTGATTATGTGTTGGTGAACATTGGATAGGACTGCTTAGTTATTATCTCAAACTAAAGTATGGAGTGGATCCCATATTGAGTCCCACTACTTACAATTTTACTCCTCACTTATATAATGGATCTGACATAATCGATAGGTAGGACTCTCTTGAATTGTCAATGGGGTTGGACTATTATTTTAATGGAAGTGAGATATTAGAAGGAATCATGACTCCTATATCCCACTTTCTCATACAATACAGATGAAATGTATAATTGTTCATGTAGAGTTTAACCATTTGAGGGTGATCATAGGTTATTATATATGTTGGGATCAGATAGATATTCTAGTAGAGACCAAAATTGAGTACTATATAATAATCCTTGGCTTTCATATTAGAATATTAGACAAATCCTAGTATAATGTGAGTGTTGGTTGACCCTTTCTATATTGACTAGGCTATACTAAGGTGGATTGATGTAAAATACTCAATTTTGGGATGTTGAAGTACCAATCTATTTAATCTTCCTTGAAACTTAATTATAAATTTATTTGCTTATTAACTCCTTATTTTAGTGATATTTGAAACTTATTTAGAAATCTATATGAAAATTTACTCTTTATTGAATGTCATCTAAATAATGAAAATTATTTATTATTTCACATTGTTATACTCCTTAGACCCCACTTATCAATAGCTTACATTAAATGGGGACATGATGCTTTGGAATGATGAGAAGAATATTTGATTTGGTATATAATATAACTAAAAGATAAATAATTTATTGAATTGAGAGAGTCACTAGAGTGAAATAAATTGAAGTTAATATTATTAAAATACTGAATACCTTACTAGAGTTGTAGTTAAAACTTAAAACAAATACTTACAGACATCATGTATAACATCTCAACTATTCATTAAAATTGGGTGTATTATGTTCAATATGATATAACGGGTCCAATCCAATCCAAGAACCCATATACGCCCTTATCCTTCTTTGATGTCTGTAAAAGTTACACCAACTTTGTTGAGAAACTATTCACAACATATGCCATCTCATCTCACAACTCCATTTATAGCCTTATGGGTTCCTTGTCACTCCATATACCACCACCTAATGGTTTATGCAATTCCATTTAGTGTGACATAATTTCCTATCAATTAGATCCAATCTCATTTGTAACCGACATGAGACAAAAAAGCACCTTCTAGGCTGGCTCCATGCCACTAGTTATCTATCAACCTTCTCCAAGAACTCTTGAAACTAAATTTGAACCCAATTTCTCTTATATAAACTACCAACTACCTCCACCAACCCTAACACCACTCCCAAATTCTCAAGTTCTAGTGAGAACCCTGGATTAATTAAACCCAATTCATTGTACTTACACCTCAAATGAGTACCAATAAATGCCCAGAAAGCTCAAAATACAACACCATTTAAAACCCTAATTCAAATTTCTAATTCATGACTTTTATCCCAATGACCATGCACAACTAAATCCCACACAAATTATTTGTCACCCCAAGCTTTCCTGACCCTCATAGGAAACTTCTTCACCAATTTTCCCAATCCCCCACAACCTAGATCAACAAAATCTACTCTCTAATCTTGCATTGCCACAAAAAGAATCCCCAACATGGCACCTCAATTTAATCGAGAAGGCTTTATGTGTTCTAGTTCTACTAGCAAAAAAGAATTAGAATTAATCGTTCCCATATACAACTTTATCTAGATTCAATGTAATTTACCTACCTTTATAATTGTGTTTTGAAATATGTACTAGTTAATTTAATAACTAATTTTAGGAGAAAAACTACTAAATTGGAAACTAAAATAGATGAATCTCCATAGTTCCTATTTATAATAAATTACTCCAACAAAAATAAATTCATCAGTACTATAAATTACATTGATATAAACAATTAAGTAAAATACATATCTCATGTGGATTAAAAGTAATAATAACTCAAAAACGTAGGACACAATGGTTCTAGGGAAGATGTGAGGGAGAGGCTTTGGAGGCCGGGGAGGCGACAGTAGGGGGAAGCTTCACCAGGAGGACACATCCTCCTGATACTCCTCCATCGTAGGAACAACATATCCATGAAGGGCCGTCATATGACTGCCACTCTCATCTGAAGGGTGTTAGAACTGACCATTCAAGGAACCAAGAACAGCACGAGCAAGCAAACCCTAACGGCCAATGCAAATCCTATGCCAATATGGTTGGTAATTCTAGAGAGACGAGTCACATAAAGAACATGCCTGCAGACTTCCTACAAGATTTGGAGATGGAAGTGGATCGCTCAGGACCCACCCCAAAGTTTAAAGTGCACCCAGCCCGGATCAAACCTCTACTCAATCCATGGAGATTCTCTATCATAATCAAGGTAGTGGGCATCAATGTGGGATATCATGCCCTGGTTAATAGGCTGGAAATCCTGTGGAAAACTACAAATAACTTTTGTGTGATAGACTTTAAGCTAGGTTACTACATCATCCAACTCGCTAACAAAATGGACTATGTCTGAGCAATGACAGGTCGGTCGTGGACAATATTTAGTACTTATATCTCTATCCAATCTTGGACTACTGACTTTAGGCCATTTGACCTGATCCCCAGGAGGTTTCTCATTTGGGTGAGAGTGGAAGACCTGTCGTTATATCTTTATCAGCATGAACTCCTATAGAGCATAGGTGATGCCATAGAGAAAACATTCAAGATAGACTCAACCACCATGCTAGGGCACCATGGCAAATTTTCTTGTATTGTAGTTGAAGTAGAGACATCAAAACTATTCCTACCAGCCATCATCTTTAATGATGAGAGGTTTAAACTAGAATATGAGAACATTCCACTCATGTATGGGCTATGGATGGGTCGGTCACATCGAAGGTTACTGCACTACATCAAATAGATGATACCACCAGAAGTAAACACAGGCGAGGGTGAACCTCCTATTCCAAACCTAGTCCCACATAATATGGGAATCCATGCAAAAAAATCTAAAAGAAGGCCACCAAGGAAAGACAAGGGGAAAATAAAACAATCATTTGACAAAATCCTAGAAATTTCAGATGAGAAGGACTCTCAGTACACACAAAAGGTGGATGATAATGAAGAGGAGTGGAAAATAGCCCTCAGTTAAAAAAATAGGTGTAAGATGAAGCAGAATCATAGCAAACCTAGAGCTGAGAAGGAAGCTGATGACTCAGCAATGGCTCTGCACAATGATGAAATCTCTAATGGAAGATTAGAAGGCCCTAAACCAATAGGACAAATGGTGGTGCTCAACCCAGCGACCCAAGCTCAGGCAACTCTATAGATAGGCAGGTTAATCTGAGGATCAGGTAGGTGGTCTACCAAACAATTTCTATCATCTCAAGTCCAGATAGTGTGAGGAAGAAAGGCAAAGCCTCAGGTTCTCACCTAGAATTTAATGGCAATTCTTCTACAAGGCACATTGACTATGAAATGTTGACAGACACAGAGAATGGTGGCTCCTTAGGAGGGCAACCAAACTCTCACAATCATTGAATAGTATCCAGGTAACTGTAATCCCTCTATAGTCTCAAATGAAATTTATCATTTGGAACTTACAGGGAGCATGATCCCAACACAAGACTCGGCTAATAAAATAATTCAAATCTCAATTGAAAATTGATGTTCTTGCAATCCTCAAACCACGCTGTAGTGGCGACCAACATTTGGGCATCATCAAAAACTTTGGCTTTGAATATTGTCACAGAGTTGAAGCGATTGGCTTCTCAGGAGGGATTTTGATCCTGTAGAACAAATCTAGTTGTAACCTTGAAATTCTCCACTGTCACTACCAATTTATTCACTGCCTAATCAATGGCTCAGCTATTACCTTCGTGTACGGTAGCCCCTCTCCCAAACCCTAGGAGTTGTAATGGTCTAGACTAACTGACATCGGCCATGCAACCAATAGTCCTTGGGCAGTAATTGGAGACTTTAACACCCTTTTAAGCATCGAGGAGAAATTCATCAGTAAGTACTTTGACAAATGAACAAGCAATTGGTTTCATGACACCTTACATGCGACCAGTCTTATTGGAGCTAAAACTAAAGGTCGATTCTTCGCTTATTAGAAGAAACACCTGTTGGAAAAACTTGATCGTGCTCTGATCAATGAGGAGTGGATCTCCCACTTTCCCAACACCAAGGTCAATGTACTCTCACAAGTGAAACTCAAACACAATCCTCTGTTCCTATGCACCGATGAGCGGTCATCCCAAAGGTGTCTAAACTTCAAGACAAAGGCAAGATGGAACCTCACCAATGGATTTGCACAACACCTCACAAGGAATTGGGACAAAGATGCCTCCTTCATGGAGGTCCTTCCAAAGTTCCAACATGAAACTCTCAAATGGGACTCAAATATGATGCACAAATGACATCAATATAAAAACAAATTGCTCCATCTCATTGACAAGGCCCAAATAAATTTAGCAAATCACAATACTATTGCTTTAAACATACATGTTCTTGACCTATAGGAACAACTATGTAATCTCCTCCCGCATGAGGAAATGGACTAGAAGAACAAGGCCCACAACATGTCACTGAGGTGTGGTGATAGCAATACCAAGTTCTTTCAATCTATTGTGAAGAGAAGAAGACACCACAACAAGATCACCCAACTACAAAATGATGATGAAAACTGGGTGACCAATCAGAGGAATATAAAATGGCTCATTGTCTCATATTTTTCAAACCTCATGGCATCACCGTGCCCAATTGACAAGGCCCTCGTCTCAAGCTAAGCAGGCATCTTTTGCCCCATCCCAACAGAGGAAAAGGTGAAGCTGGAGGCCTTCCCATCCATTCAAGTAACTAGAGGCACCCTGTTCTGAATGGCGCATTCCAAGGCAACTGGGCCCGATAGCGTCAGTGCTAATTTTCTTCAAGAAAATTGGAACCATACATGACCTTCGCTACATAGGATGGTCAGCAAATGCTTCTCTTCCACACTGATTGATCTTGCTAATACACATATGGTGCTTATACTAAAAGTCAAATGCCCTACTCTCTTTAGTGAATTCATACCTATTTCTCTTAACAATGTCTGTTTCAAGCTAATCTCAAAGATAATAGTTGAGAGACTCAAACATTACCTCAATGGTCAGGTTTCTCCAACACAATCAAGTTTCATTTTGGGTAGGAAAATTAGTGACAACATAATTCTTGTTCAAGAGGCAATCCATTCCATGCGCTTCCAAAAAGGCAAAAAGAAACATATGGCAATCAAACTGGATCTGTCAAAAGCATTTGATAAGATACATTGGCAGTTCATCAAAGACACACTCCAAAAGATAGGACTACCAAGAATTCCAATTAAGATCATCATAAAAATCATCACACTGGGTGATACATCCATCTTATGGGAGGGTGAGCCCCTACAGGATTTCAAAGCCCAATAGGGCATGAGGTAAGGTGACCCCATCAACCAATATGTGTTCGTGTTATGCATTGAACGCCTTTGTCAATCCATTACTGCAGTTGCAAATTATGGGAGATGGAAACCAGTATTTCTCAGTAGAGGCAACTTACCACTAACCCATGTTTGCTTCAAAAATGACCTTCTGCTTTTTACAGAAAGCTCTACTAGACAGACAAGGACAATCATGAAGATTTTGGGAAACTTCTCTTCTCTATCTGGTCAGGAAATCTCAAAACCTAAGTCACACATCTTCCTATCTAGTAATGTCCCTAAACAAGAACAAAGACAAATCAGTAGCATCATGGGCATTCATGTGACCGATGACTTGGATAAATACCTAGGTGTCCTCATTATCCACCAACGCATAAACAAGCATACCCATTCAAACCTACTAGACTCCATCAAAGTGAAAACGGACAGCTGGGCAACTAAGCATCTCAGTCTTGTAGGGCGGATCCCTCTTTCTAAATCCACTCTCCAAGCTATTCCTGCATACACAATGCAAAGGATTTCTCTATCTCCATCCCTTTGTGACCAAGTGAACAATCACATACAGAAATTTATCTGGAAAGGCAACTCTGAAACAAGGAAGACATTGCAAGTATCCTGGAAAAAGCTTACATCTCACAGAGATGTCAGTGGCTTAGGGGTTAAGGATGCTTGGGACTATAACCAAGCTCTCATGATGAAGAATGCCTTGGATTTTCTCCAAAATTGACATATTTCTTGGGTGAGAATCATGCGGGACAAGTACACCAAGAATGATCAGCTCAAAAGAACCCCAGGTTCCATAGCATGGTGCTTTATCAAAAAAGCCCTACCCGTTCTCGAAGAAGAAAGTGTGAAAATGATCCTCAATGGCGCATCTACAAATGTTTGGTCAGACGTTTGGTGTGGTCTCACTTCTATTGTTACTAAACTCACCAATCACCCTATCCCTTCTGAATTGGGTGACTTAAAGGTCTGAGATATGGTCACCCTTGACGGTGAATGGGACTAGAAATTCATTGAATAGTATATCCTGAACAAATTTTGGATTGGAATCTCATCCATCCAGCCACCTAAGCCGACCTTAGAAGATGACAATTGGTCATGGCCTATGGAAATTAATGGGAATCTCAGCTCAAGGTCCACGTATAGGTGGATTAGAACTGGGAAAGAGACCCATGTTGATGGGAGTTGGAAACATCTGTGGCAATCTACCCTACCAGAATGTACCAAACTATTGCTTTGGCAAATGCAACACAAGGCCCTCCTAACAAATGCCGAGAAGGTGCGACGTCACATGGATAGAAACCACAATGGCCCAATCTATGGACAAGATCAAGAGATGATCCTACATTGCCTTAAAGACTGTAAGCTTAGCTACCCCATCTAGAAGAAACTCAGCCTATGGTCCCATATCTGTACGCTCTCAGATAACAACTGGGCCCTGTCCATCATCCAACTTCATACACACTCTCAAGATACCTTCATTCTATGTGACACAACCTGTTGGCATATATGGCATGTAAGGAACGAGTTTGTACACAATTCAAAGATTCCAACCCTTGTGACCATGCTGAAATTCATCACTGAGAGAGAAAACTCCATTACAAAGATGGGAGACATATTACCTCCGCACAAAATATCTCAAACAAAAAGACTGCCTCCTCCATACAATCCATACTCAACCATCATATTCATATATACTGCATTTAAATGTGATGGTTTATCTGTCGGACTCATCTTACATGCAACATTCCCTATAGGTTGTTTCCTAGAGGGAAAAGGACACATTGTTGGTGCGGGTTGTGCCCTAGAAGGTGAAGTCCAAGCTATTCTCAAAGTAGCTGAGCTTACCCAAAAGCTCCAACAAACTCATGTCTTAACCATGTTAGACTGTGCCTTAGTTGTGGAACTCTATAATAAGGAATCCAATCTACTAAAATTCAAGGAGGTGACCACCACCCTAACACTCTATAGAGTCATCCTAATCCCTGGGACACACAAAAGGGTAGCGGACAACATTTCTAGATCCTCTCTACAAACCCTAACAAATGGACATAGTTCTTGTCTGAGCTTAGCTTCTCCTTTAACTGCTTTAGTTACGTCATTTTCTTCTATTAAACCATCCTGGTTAGACCATCTGATCAACCCTGACTTGAACAAGCTTTGGCTTGCTAGAGAGAGTGGGATGAATAGATAATCTCTTCTTTTTCCAAAAAAAAAAGTAATAATAACTCTAGAATGTTATGTGGATCCTAAGAAAAAACATGAAGCATGCATTGTAACTATTATGTGCATATTGAATTGATTGAATTGCCTTTTCAAAATATTAAATAATTACACAATTGAATGGGTGACCATGAAATTATATACATTAAACTATGTTTTATTATGACACAATATACTTCACTTTCAATATGCTTTGTCTTTAGGATTGAATAACAAGTTTGAGAAAGGAATCATTTGGAACTTGTACATTATAAAGAAATGTTTAATAAGAGTGTAAATAATTTTACCAATAGTATATCACCCAAACCCTAATAGAAAATATATTCAAATCCAGTCCCACCTATAGACTTGTAAAACCTTAGTATATATCATGTTGAGAAATTCTCCTTGAATTATATTAAATGCATAATCATGAAATTACAATATAAATAAATGGTATATGGAACTTTAATGAAACATATAAACCTTAATACAAAAAAATAATAGTATAGGAGGCACTCCTAATACGAAATATCCCACTACTTAGACGACTTCTCGTATAAGGACTTGTAACATGAATCAATATGAGCCACTTCACCAAATTCATTGTCAATGTCTTTCACCTTTTAATAAATCTTCTTCTTAGTTGATGGGGTTGGATGTTTTAGTCCTCCAATAAATGATTCAAGGATTTATAAAATCTTAGATATCAAGTATGAGGGAAGAAAATTATGTGACCAAGATACATAATTTTACCATGATATTTTAATTGACATGATTTAGTGTTCTCGTCACATATTGTGCTTGGTTTAGACCCTTTTATGTTATATCTAGACAAATTCCCATATATATGGTTGTCACTTGTCATGCATAACAACATATCATAGATCTTAAAATATTCATGACAATATGAATTATATGTATTAACTCCATCTTTCCACATATTCAAAAGGTATTCAATCAAGGGTTAAATTTACACATCAAAATCAAAACTATGACACTCATCACCACACAAAGCCAGATTACCCAAAACAAAGTGCGGAATTTAAAATTAATCATCCAGGATTACCAAAAAACACGGTAAATTAAAACAAATCTTATAAAACCACAAAAGTGGAAACATTTTACATTTAAATCCACATGAAGCCACATGTATTACATGTCGTATCACAGAATGATACATACCACTATTCAATGGCTATCATGCCACAAACCTATTACATATACGAGCCACATCATACAGCCATGGCCTACTGCCAAAACTTGTATTGATATACAACATCTTCAAAAAACTCCCAAGGACCTGTGAGTACAGGGATGACACATATGAATCTACTACAAAACACTAGCAGTGTATCCAACCTTTAATAGCTACTGCTCTTCTTGTTGCTCTGCCTCAACCACACAATCTCTACCTCATCGTGTATGACCACCTAAAAGATGTGGAAACCAATAGAGTGAGACCAACATCCCAGCGAGAGACATAACTCTCCACCAATGTCTATTATTAACATATATAAGCTAAATCAGGTAGATAACATTATTATCAAGTTGAGCAAATTTAGCTAAATGATATAAGTACAACTATTAAAACTATTTAAGCAATTCATGGATCTTCAACTGAGCCGTACAACATCCTATACTTTTAGAGGGAATATGGAAAACATGTATAACAATTGATTTTTCTTGCTGCATTATAAATAAACTAATCAGTACAAAAGCTAAGGAAAATGGTCATCCAATGTGAGTCATGCTTAACTCTAAGAAAATATACTACATGGCTATACTACGTCTTTTATTATGCCCTAAGAAGAAGAGGTATACCACTCATGCTCCAACTGACCACTGCTAAGTCAAAATTAGTGACATAAAATATCTAGGAGGAGTCAGACTCGTATGATCTCCCACACCCTTAGTCAATTTGAGTTCGCCGCAGTGACATATAAAGTCCAACTGCAAAACAGCCTAGTCTGTCATGGTATATAGGCACAACACTAGTGAAAACTGAGTTACGACTGTAGTCGTACTCCTTCCGAGGTATGACCACAACCATCCTCAAAACATATCATATACATATACTGATTCATATCACTGAGATACGGCCTCGACTGTTCTCCTTCTAGGGTATGCCCGCAGCCAATCATGTGAAATGCCACAATGCATATACTCAACAGTATAACTCCGAGCTTCCACTAAGGGAGAACCTATTTCACTATAGAGAAAGTATCGACACTGAAGATGGATCTATGGCATAGGGAAACTAAATGATTAGGGTTTCACTTGATTAGTTAAGCCAAGTGAATATCTTTTAGCATCAATCAAGTTACAACGTACAAGCCATAAACAAAGTCGACCACAGATAAGGGTATGTTGCAATGTTAGAAGATATACAATGCATGAGGCATACATGTCACATCATCTCATAATACCACTGCCATACAAGGCCATCAATGTCATTACATCCCTAGGGAATAACAATCTCTCATGTCATCACTAGAGGTTATTACCTCACATTAGGCATAAAGCCTTTGCCAGGTCATAAGACCCAAATCACATAGTTCATGCACATCATCATTCCGTCATCATGCCTCATAAAGGCTCATAATCATCGCTTTGTGTCATATCAAAAAAACCATAGCAATCAGTAGCTATGATACTCATTCCATCTACAAGGTTATGATTACACAAGTAGGAGAGAGAAAAAACATAACCATATGATATTCAATTCAGGCAAGCTTAACAAGTACACTACACACTTGAGAATTAGGGTTAGTCTTTCTCATTTAGATGATCAATACGCCCATTTAAAATTTTCATTGTTAAACTCTAGGTATACCATCTCCCACATTCTTGGAATGCATTAGGGTTAGGCGTCATGCTTATGATCAATCAACCATCCATTCCAAACATCATTGTGGATCGACCATCACATACATATACATGTGTAGCATCCCACTATGTTAACACATTGTAGCAACCAACACATCACAAGTGTAGTGACCAACTTGGTTAGGGTTTGCTCACTCTTGTGACCGCAATAAAGGGATAGGTGTAGCAACCACAAGATGACCACTTTTTGCAACCAACTAAAGGGTCAGCACTTGTTGCGACCAAACTAAGCAAATCACAAAGAGTAACCACCACCCATCTAGGGTTTGTTGCGCTCGCAACAACCCATCATCCATCAAACATGTATCGGTTAACTTGACCAAAGTACTTCGACCACAATAAAGACCAATAGGGTAACAACCCAAAATAGATCTCTCTCTCTCTCTCTCTCTATATATATATATATATATATATATATATATATATCTGTGTGTGTGTGTGTGTGTGCGTGTGTGTGTGAGTGAGTGAGTGAGTGTGTGTGTGTGTGCATGTGTGTGTGTGTGTGTGAGTGTGTGTGTGTGTATTGACCATCTCAACTACTAGATCTAGGGTTTGTTGCGCCCACAACATCACATCATCCACATGTAGCGACCAACTTGAAATAATATCACTAAGGCAAATGTAGCGACCTCAAGGTCAAGCTACCCTAAACAACACATAACCTACTTCAAAAGAAAACCAACCTTCAATCAAAACATATGTTATGCATCAAGAAAATGAAGCATCATCAAGAAGGAAAACTCCATGTAAAAGGAGGAACATCAAAACCCCAACAAACATCCCCAAGGTGCATAAGGGAATAACCATGATAACAAGAGGAAAACCATGCGTCCAACTAATATAACTAAAGATCAAAACCTCTAAAATCTTATGATAATTGAAACATATCATGGTGATAGAACCAAAGATCAAGATGCATGTTGAAACAACAACTCCCCCCATCACTTAGAAATCGAGTGCAAGAAATTAGGGCTTAGGAGAAAGAGTAATCAATAAGAGAACACTTCAAAATCCAAAACCCTAGATCACTATAACATCATCGAGAATCTTAGGTTCATGTTCTAGAGGTGAAATCAACAGCATGCAAGCAAGATTATGATGATATAATAGAAGAGGGGAAAGTTATATAAACCACCTTATGATGATTCAAGCTCCAAAGAGAGAGAAAGAATCTCCAACTTGGATCAACTCCACGGCCAACAAGATCACCTCAAGAAGAAGAAAACATATACCACAGTCAAATGGAAGCTCAATAAGGGGAACCTCAAACCCTAGGCCGAACAAAGAAGAAAGGATAAAGCTTCTTCTCACTTAGGTTCTACCATGGTCAAACCATAGTCTTCGACCCTTGTGAAGAGAAGATCCTCAAGGTAGACACCATGGTGATCCATAGTTTCATAGATAAGAGAGGAAGAAGGAAGGTAGAGTGCAAAAGAAATGAGATCATGGTGATAGAGACACTTACTAAGAAGAGAATCACCCAAGATCACCAAAAAGAAGATGATCAAGCTCATGATCACTACATGCAAGGATGATCAGACACTAAAGCTCTAAGATCAACCCTCTCTAGATCTACCAAGCTCTAAGGTTGGCTCAAGCAAGAAAGAAGAAGGAGAGAGAGCTAAAATGATTGCTTTCATGTGAAGGAAAGAGCTAATATGCACATGGGGTAGGAGGGAGGTGAGGATATGAGGTGTCAAGATGTTAGAGCACCAAAAGGACACTTGTCCTACAAAGGATCAGCCAAGAAACCACTCTAGACTTGAATGCAACAAAGGGTGATAAAATTGAAGGTTGTGTAGTGACCACTAGGTCCACTACACACCCTTTTGTGGTCGCAACAACCCTAGGATCACCATGTAGCGACCGCTACAAGTAGCTAAACAAGGCAAGGTCGCTACACTCCACACTAGGAACCCTAACGACAAAAAACCAAGACCTAGGTACCATGGCCGCAAAAAATATCAACCAAGGAAGGTGTTGCGGTCGCAACACTCCCATGGTACAAACACATAGGTTCCTACAAGGGTCAACACTCACAAGGTTGAAACCATCACCAAGCAAACCCTATCATCACCAGGGGAAGCCACATCATCAATAAAGGTCCAAAAAGGCACCCTATGCATCATTCTCTCTCTCATGATGCTAAGGCATAAAAGACAACCTACATGTGACAAATTGCAAGATAAAACCTCATCATGGGTAAATTTGCAACTAGGTTTAAAATAAGCATACATACCTCAAACATTAACCAAATAGGACCCAACCAAAAACATAAGCTTTTCTCATGTTATTAAGGCATTTCAAGATATTGGATTAAGTTTTAAGCATCTTATTAAGCAAAGAAAGAATAATCAAGCATTAATATAGGCTAAAGGACTTACAACTAATCAGTTTATTGGCCCTAAAATGAGTAGTGACAACTTGAGATACTTGCATTTCTTACATAACCATAGAGAAAGCTTGTATATCATTATCAAAATAGACCAAGTGTGGTGTTAGCTACTTAAATTACCATACAAGTTCATTTGATAAATGCAAAACCCAAAGCATAACATTACTTATTTGATAATATTTAATTGATTACCTTCCAATGAGATACATATGATGGACGTGTAGGAGATTATTATCCTTCATACTAGAATTTTCATTCCATGCTAGATATTTCTACATCAAATGAACCAGTGAAGAAGCATAACAATTGAGGTATTATGGATAGATATCACAAAAACCAAGTTGAGGAAACTTGATTTCTATAAAGATCTTTTTTATGCTTGTACCCTGACAACCTACACTCTAGACACTTTGTGAAATTTCTATATGCATTTCAAAATAAATCACCATTATTAGGCTGAGTGTGAATCTTATAGGACACTATACCACCATTGTATACAACACCGATTTTGACTTGCAAGACAAACATGGACGCTCATCACCATTTGGAAGCATGCCCTTCAATAAATGTATTAGATACATGAAGTTTTGCCACCACTTATTTCTTACATTTACACTATACAGTCTTAGAAGCACACTCAATATTGAAAAATTACAAGAACCCTCATAAGGGCTTCTCATCATCACTATTATACTATTGAATATAAGAGAAATCTTCATTAAGTCATCTTCAAGATGATTTGGAATATCCTCAACCATATATAAATATGTTTCAATCAAATTAGTTTTTCTGACTTGAAAATCATCTATAAAGAGATCAAGCTCACCGTCCATGGGTTCTTGCCCATGCCAATACCATTATGTATAGTTCCTTATAACCTCTTACACATGATTATGAATTCTAACTTCATTGGTATAATACACTTTAAAAATGTTACCAAAATTTCAACATGGAAATCATACTCTATAAGAAGGCTCCATCTTTTTGTCATCAACTATGTTGATAAATTCTTAAGATAACATTTGAACTCTTAGTGTGTTGTATTTCTTAAAGGAAATAAATTTTTGATCCATTTATTGAAAAGTTATACTACTAACATCAGGATCATTTTAGGGCTTAAACTACCCACCTAAAATGACATACCATAATAAAATAGATAGGGGATATCTTAGTTTTTTAAATGTAACACCTAGTGCATTCTTGAATAATTGATTTCACTAGTGAGTATATGGTCCATGCTTTCTTTCTAAATTTTTGGCAACATTTTCCTACGTTCTCCAAGTATAGTGATGTAGTTGAGTGAACTCTCCCACGTATGTACTGAAAAAATAGAAGTGAATGTCATCCAAATTTTTTGGAACTTGAGCACATTTCATACACCCACATCCTAAGTGAGACCAAGTATTCAAGAATAGTCTCCTATCATGGACTATCCATAATATACTCCTAGTTTATTAAGCATTGATGGGAATCTCTATATGACATATAAAACAATCACCCAACTTAAAAAGGCCCATGAAAGTATAATAGGAAAACTTGGTTTATAGTCAACCTAATTAGGTAAACTAAGGCCAAATCAGGTCAAATGAGGCAATTTGTTTTCCAAAATGGGCCAATTAAGCTAGATTAGGAAATACTAGGAGACATTTAGGCATAAACATGCCCCATTACACCCAACTTAGCTACATTACAACAAATTTAGTGCTAAATGAAGAAGTTTAAGTACATCAATTTTATGGTTCATTTAGTGTTAGTTTTAGCTTATATACACTCTTTCCACCTATTAGCTATATTTGAACTTTCCAAGAGAATCAAGAAGGAATTTACTACAAGTAGCATTATGATTTGCACTACAATTGAATACATAATTGGGGTTGAAGAGAGTTCAACATAAAAATATAATTAATTTAAATAAACACTAAATTTATGTTAAAAAAGGGTGTGAATTCCTAGTTATGATAAAAAAATATATGAACTCGGTAAATATAGGGCTACATATCCATAAAAAATATGACATTGCAGTTATCATATCCACAAAATTGAATCAAAACCACATTTAATTGGTAAAATAGACATGAAATAAATAATAGGACAATCTTAAATAATAACTCACCAGAGTAGGACAGAGAGTTAGTATGGGGAAAGGGACATCAAGAGAAACAACTAGGGAGAATAGTCCTCTCCCTTAAAATATATGCAGTTAGATCTACAATTGCCAGGGCTACGGGAGACCTTATTGTTGCTTTGCTTCTAACATAGATGAATATGTTATTTGTTCTGATAGATTATCTCCTTTAACCCAAAGCTATTGTTATGCCAACTATGATGCTTTTGTTGTTGTGTAGGTTGTGTAGAAGCTACTACGTCTATAGATACAATAGATAATACTGATGCTTCGACTTCTCTATGTGGGGATGTTGTTGTTGCTAAGGTAGGGGGAAATTGTTCGTAGAGGTTGCAAGAGATGATTTAGGCATGAAATGAAAATGGGGGAAGGAGAAATAAATGGTTTTACAAGGGGACATAGGAATAAACTACATTGATAATTTAGTTTATAAAACAATCACATAAGTACACTCTTATGTGATACTTTCTTAGAAAGTAACTAGTGTATTAAAGTGTTTGCTCAAGTGAAGTAGATATCTTCCTAATATTCAAGTTTCACATTCCCAACCATAACCATAGACTTTAAATATCCATTTTCAAAAATACATAACACCTTAATTTTGATCAAGATAAAAAAATGTGGTGTGGTGAGTGTTGGGTAGGTAGTTGACACTATGTAATGTATCACACACATTCTTTTATATTCTTGTAACTATAAACTTTTGAAATAGATTATATCATAAATTATGATGTAACTTAATAGCTTTGAAATACAATGAGGTATGCATGTTCTTTTGGCTTGGTATATGATCAATATCTAGGCTATGGGTCTCATGATCATGACTATATGTTGTGTTCCCAATTTGGATGGTGGTACATGTTGGTAAGGTATGTGCATAGAGAAAATCATGTGATGATTTAAATGGCATAAAGCATAAATAATTTGATTAATACTCATAAAGGCAAGCTTCCAATTCATCTGTCTCACTTGGTTATGAGATAATGAGGGTACAAAGTGAAAGTCTATAGAATGACAATACTCAATGATGTATGTATTCAAGTATTAGCCTTGGAGAATGAGATCATGTGAATGCTAAGAGTATGTACAATCTTATCATGTCCCTAGTCAGTTGTTATTGTGGAAGGTAGATAGACACCAGTAACACATAAGACTAGAGTATGGGTTGGTTGATGATTATTTCTCATTAGTCATGATATAGAAATATCAAACCAAGTACACAGATATATGTCATGGAACATTGTATCAGACAGACCCACCTTGAGAGTGACACATGGAAACCATAATTGGTGGTCATAGTCATCTCTCATAATGAAGGTGGTGATTGTGATTCTTAGACCTAAAATCACTACACTCATCACATGTCATTGGGTACTCTTTGACATCATCAAACATAGTCCTGAAACATGGTTTGTTATAAAGGTGATGATTGGGTGATTTTGACACATGGGGATAGATTGTGAGTGATAGATATGTGATTTTCCCCTCCTACTAGAGTATGATATCCTGGCCACTTGATAAATGAGGCTGAGAAACGCATGTGCATGAACATGTGAATCAATATATGATATTGAGGTCAGATTATCTCAGACAGTATGCTCTTGGTTCAAGAAACATGGATACAATATTGAGTGGTTGATGATTCCATGTCTTGAGTTAATCCAAGATATTAGATACAAAGGAATTATACAATCACTGTAACACCTTACACAAATTGTAGGTTGAAGTTGCTCTCCAACTTTCCATTCACTTGGGTAGTACTAATGTGCAACTAGGCACCGCTCTCTACTTGTGATATCATAAGATAGTTATGGACATTCACTACCAACGAGATATGAGACCTATAGGGTCACACACAAAGAAATTTATCTATAAGAGGAGTTTATCTTGAATGATGATTGGATTGATTACGAAAGTATTTAGATATTCAATTCATACAACAGATCAATTGATTGGATGACTAGTCTGCCAAATGACCATCTCACTGAGTGAGACGACCATTTGGGCAGCTAGACGGGCGTCTCAAGTGTTGAGATGTCTATTTGGGTTATAGACTGATCAGAGTTCGAATTGGCTAAGTTCTACCCTTGAATCGGTTGGTTCAATGTGATTGAATCAATCGACTCATCTCAGACTCACCATATGTCTTTCTGGGTGAGTTATATAGGAAACTCACATGGGTGAGATGGCTTGGTTGGGTTGAACAAATATTTTGGATGTTTTCCTAATAGTTTTCATTACACATTACTTGGGGTGCAAGGAATTAATATGTAATATTAATTGGAATAGAAATTGCCAAATTCGCGTGCGATTGGGAAACTGCTGGGAAACTACCAAACGACTATTTGGCCATCTGAGACGACCGTCTCGTGTGACCAGATGACCGTCTGGGTCACCAGACGACTATTTCAGAGTTGGCAAGTTGTGAAAATTCAAGATCTTCTAGTCCCTTCTACTTCCGCACAATCCCGTACAGACTAGGAACCATGACCCTAACCCTTCCTATAAAAGGAGGGGTACTAGGGGCTTCCTAGAGCACAACACAGACAACTGAGAATCAGTTTCTCTGACAAATGTTGTCCTATCTAGTTGCGGTAACCAAGAGAGCCTATGAAAGTCCTACCCAAAAAGGAAGGTATAGATTTAGGATAGAACAACTAAGACTCGTTGTTATAGAGGAGCAAGTTAGTGACTAGTACACCTACAGGAGGGACAACTCCTTCCTATCTATTCTAGTCGAATGACAATAGTTCTAGTTGGTCCATGTGGACTAATCTAGAGGTAGGAGTCCTTTGGCTACTACTAGGAGGACAATTGTAGCATGCAGTCCATGGTGAGACCACAGAGGCACTGTAGAAGCTATCATGTTCATTGTTCATGGTGAAGACCAGGAGATGCACAACCACTGTCTAAGGGAAACTTGTTCATATTTGTATTGAAGTGAGTTTTGCCACTGGACTTGCTCTCGATCTAGATAAAACTCATTAAACCATCCTTCCTATTTCATAGTAGTTGATGCGATCTTCTTGTTATGAGAATAAAAATAGATAAAGTTTTGTTTTTGATAATGTACTTTGTGCCGATATTTCCCAACAGTGGTATCAGAGCCACACCAATTTATTATGATTTATAATAATAGATATGATTAGATTTTTGTTTTAATTGTTTATTTATTGCGTATGATATGAATATTTGAACTATCTTATATGCATATCCAATCAAAGACTACATAATCTGAAACTAATATATATATATACATATATGCATATATATATATATATATATATATATATATATATATATATATATATATATATATATATATATATATATATATATATATATATATATATATATATATATATATATATATATATATATATATATATATATATATATATATATATATATATATATATATATATAGACACACACACATCACTTTAAAAGTAATTTTTATGGTGGATGTGTAGTGTGGTTATGACCAATTACCCAATATATGTGTGTGGTTGGATGGTTTGGTTTTCTTTTTTATCTCAATCTGCGTATCGAGCCTCTTCCTCTTAATTCCCAATGTAAAGTTTATTATTTCTTACCTTTTCTCACCTCGAATGTAACTCAAGGTTTCTCTTTACAATATAATAAAGTAGAAATAGGATAGTTTTTCTTTATCTTGCATCAACGATGAAGATGATCATCGTCGGATGAGAGGACCACTTCGTGAGATGAGTTGGCCGTTTGAAGGACCATGAAGGACAGAACAATGGAGCCAAACGACCGCATGGTGGTCCCAACTGACCATTTGGAAGGAGTTCAAACATTGGTTGGGCAAGAGGCCAGCCGACCATCCTGACGACCACCAACCGGCCAAGAGGCGAGACGATCAGTTCAAGGGTTGAACTGATTACCCAGATCGGCAAGCATAGATCAACACCAACAACAAGTTCATACATATGATGTGATGATTGACCTATGTGGTAGTAATTCCTTGTGGCTCCAAGGAATTACAAGTAGAAATGGTCATAACTATCACTTTTTTGTTCTATGTTGCATGTTTACATTGTGGGATATAGTATGTATATGATATGTACTATATATATGGTGAATGGATACATTGTATGCATATATATGATATATATAAAATCCCTCAATCAAACATATTAAGTCTAAGATGATTTCCAATAGTAGTAAACATGAAAAGCTTGATCAACCAAGCATATATTTGCACAAAGCATGGTGCACCGTTTATCTTATGGACGTGTGATGGTAGATATGTAATTTGCACAAAGCATGGTGCGTATCTATCGTATTGGATATTGGGTCAGGCTTAACTGGTGACATGGAGAGCCCAAGCCTAGAAGCATGCAAATGATCATGGCAAGGATTTGATCATATCATCTATCCAAGAGTTGCATGTGATGCGATTGGCATGATGGCCTACCTAAATAATCAAGTTGTGGGTGATTGACAAAATCTGACTCATGATTTGATGAAATATGGATCTTGGCTCATTAGAAAATTGTTCGCTACAATTTTCTAAATTGATACTTGAGGGTTGTCAATTTGATCAAAATAATGAGAATGATAATTAATTAAAATCCTAATTATTATTGCCCAACTTTTATCAAATCAAATCAAAAATGAGTTTTTGACGAAATTGCAAAATCTTTTGTAGAATCAAATGACTACAAACAACAATCACTTTTCTCTATAATCAATCCTTGAGAAGGATAAGCTCACTGGGAACAACTTCCACGACTGGTTCATGATGCTGAGAATTGTTCTCACACATGAGCGAAAGCTCTATGTCATGGAAATGCCACAACCAGAGGAACCACCTCAAAATGCATCAAGGGCTGACAAGGATGCTTACAAGAAGCATACTGAAGATGTCGTGGATGACAAGTGTCTAATGTGATGCTCCATGAACTATGAGTTGTAGAAGCAGCATGAGAACATGAATGTCATAGAGATGGTCACACATCTCAAACATGTTATAAGATTAGGAAAGACAAGAGAGATATGATGTCTCCAAGGCATTATTCAAGTGCAGCATGATAGAAGGATATCCAATAAGTCCTCACGTACTCAAGCTTATTGGGTATGTGGATAACCTAGATAGATTGGGATTCCCCTTGGGTCAAGAGTTGGCCACTGATGTGATTCTATAGTACCTTTAAGATTCATATAGTCAATTTGTCATGAATTACAACATGAATGACTTTGACAAACTGTTGATAGAGTTACTAGGCATGTTGGGAATAGTTGAGACACAAATGAAGAAAGACAAGCCCAAGTCTGTGATGATGATTGGCAAGACAAAGGGGAATTGTAAAGGAAAAGGAAAATATAAGAAAGGTTCTAAATCTAGCCAGAAAGCTAAGTCTTCATATCTCAAAGCAAAGGGAGGTATAAAGAGATAAAGATGCAATTGTCACCATTTTCACCATCATGGAAATTAGAAAAGGAATTTCCCACTCTGGTTAGAGGAACTAAAGAAGAAGAAGGAAGACAATGAGGCCTCCACTTCAGGTATAAATGTTATAAAATAAATTTGATTACTTCTTCATTTTGGTATGTAATACCAAATAGAGATCTGGCATACTTGATGTGCATGATCTGACAAGAAGTAAAGGCCTTTGTGGCAGGACAAAGGTGGACAAGGCAAAGCAAGAGTGTGGAAGCCATAGACTGGATTTAAATTTATCTTAGCCCAAAGGACATGTAATAGAGTAAATAGAATTGCTACTTCATTATACCATCAAATAGAAACATTTACTTTAAAGCATCTTGTATGACAAGTATTATTATTCAATAAAGTAAGATATTAATGTTTCTATTTCAAAAGATATGATCTTGCATGGCAATGACCAAACATCTAAATGGTCTTTGTACGAAAGATTTTAAGATGGATGTTTATAACATTAATAACAAAGGAATTTAATTGATAACTCAAGATTATTATTAGTAATAGTCACCTTGGAGGTATACATAAGAAATGCATGTCTAGAATACATATTGGTGTTAATCTAGATTCCCTTGGTTATTGAACCTTAGGAAACATGCAAAGTCTTATTTACACACAAAGTGACATGACATCCTTCACTAGATGTAATGGGAGGATACATCTTCCATCAGACCTCATACATATGATGCATGGAGCTCTTGTGGAATAAATGCTATAGATAATTACTCATAATTCATTTCATTTATTGTTAATATGATGATATGTATAAAGTAATATAAAAGCATTAATTTCAAAAAGTGTTCAAGGAGATTATAAATGAAATATGACTTTGATGAAAGTATTAAGAAACTTTGATAAGATCAAATATTGAAATGCTTTGCATCAATATCTTGAGAACCTTCAAAGAAAGGATTATGATAAAATATCAAAAGTCAAATCTATCTGAACATGATGATGTGTCATAATGAAGGAGTTATACCATGATGAGTCATGATATAATTATCAATTATTATGGCCTTCTAATATCCTCAGTAATATATGCCTATCACTGCATCATGTACCATAGGATGGTTTATAAGACATCATATATGATATGATTTGGGAATGTCCCAATATGTCTAAAGGATTGAAACCTACATTGAGAAAGTAGTTTCTTGAAAAGGTTTATCCATAAACCATGACTGCTACTATTACTCCCAATCCAATAACAAAATTGTTTTGTTAATAGGATAACTGAGTTCCTAAAGAATCATTGGGAGTAAAAGTAGAACTCAAAATGTTCAAGGTCAACAAATGGGTACAATGAGAACTATGAGAATCACAAGTCATTATGGAGTCTTGGGTTCATCATGCAACATAGAATAAAATAGTTCTAGTAGAACACATATGAGATTAGAGGATTGTGTATCCGACAATTCAGATAGGTTGGTCATACAGGATGAGCCAACTAGTCAGCTAGAAGTTATTTTTAAGAATTATGGGGTCCATGTAAGCTAACAATGTAGGACCTTGATAGAGCCACCTAAGGGGTAATACCTAAAGGGGGCAATAGGATTTTGTGGCAAATACCTACATGGATAACATAAAAGGATAGGTTGGTTGAAATTTTTATACAAATCAATTCAAGTTGTTGAAGTTGATAGTAATTCATTTACCAATTGTCATACTTGTTGTTGTAGTTAAAATAGACTATGTGATTTAGCAAATGAAGATAGAAACTAGATTCGTTAAAAGGAATACATTAATGGATGTGTACGTGACACAACCTAAAGAGTTTCATAACTTCTAGAATGCAAATAAGTCTATTGACCACAAAGTTAAATCTAGGATTTTAACAAGCATCTAGAGATGGGATCTTTTGACTTGAAAAGATAGTCAAAGAGTTTGACTTGAATCAAGATAAAATATGAAATATGTGATTACAAAATATTTTGTGGGAACATATATGAATATTCCATATGTGATGAGGAATAACAACCCAATATTGAGAATATTGAAATTTGACATGAACACACATTCACTAATGAAGAATTAGATGAAACATCTAATGAGATAAGGATCGAGACCGTGAATATACCATATGTGATGAGGAATAACAACTCAATATTGAGAATACTGAAATCTGGCATGAAAACACCTTCACTAATGAAGGATGAAATGAAACATCTTATGAGATAAGGATCAAGACCTATGAGATAGTTCTTGAATGTTTACAGTGGAATTTTGAGCACATACAATATCATTATGTTGAAAGAGTTCAAAACAAATGGATTCCATAAGGGATAATTTGTATTAGTCACTCATGAACCATATATTCTAATTCTTGGGAAGAATGGAAATATCAAGATTAAGATGCATATGATGGATCTATCATGAATGTTATAGATGTACTTACCTCATATAAATCTTGTATGTATTGGGCATGACAAGATGATTTTAATTCCAATATGGGTTATTGGAATGTCATTAAAGATATCCATTAGTATTAGAGAAGTACTTAAGGATATATTTCTAGCCAATAAGGATATAAATAAAGGAAGAGTTGGATGTAAAGGGCTACATCGATGCAAGCTTCCATAATTATGAAAGTGATCACAAATTAAAATATGTTTGAGAAGTGTTGATTATTTGGAAAGGTTCTGAACTAATATCCATTAATTGTAATATGCAATAGAAGCTGAGTATACTTGGGTTATGAGCATAGAGTGATTCTATATGGATCTAAAGGTTCATCTGATGAACTTATAGATGTTCCAACCATTGATGACTCAGTAGTAATATGGTAACAATAAAGGAGCTGATTGTTAGGCAAGGATTGTCAGATATTATATTATAGTGGTTTCATCTTAGAGCGAAGAGATGAGAAATATGCAATATACCAATTACATAACAAAGTGTTGCTAACACACTGGATAAAGAACTTGCACAACAGAAACATGGTGGACATGTTTGGATCACTAAGAATGAAATTTGTGGGTGATTGGATATAAGGGAAAGTGGGAGTCTGTTAGTAAGGTATGCCCATAGAGAAAATCATGAGATGATTGACATGTCATATACCATAAAGAATTTGATAAATACTCATAAAGACAAGCTTCCAATTTATCTGTTTCACTCACTTATGAGATAATGAGGGTACAAAGTGAATGTATATAGAATGAAAATGCTTAATGATGTATGTCTTCAAGTATTAGCCTTGGATAATGAGATCATGTGAATGCTAAGAGTATGTGCATTCTTATCATGTCCCTAGTCGGTTATCACTGTGTGGAAGATAGATAGATACCACTAACATATTGATGGAGTTTTGCAATGCCACTAAAAATCCTAGAGATGATGAATCCCTAAGTTTAGCCTTGAGTACTATGGTAAGATCTCCACCCACGTATGCTAAGACACGCGGAAGTCTTATCATAGTATAGTTAAGGGTCGAATCCTCGGGACAACGGTCTTGATGTAATCAAGATGGAAAATGTTTTAGTCGTACTTAACTACTTAACAGTTGATATTTCAATCAAAAGTTTGATTTGGTTTTAAGCTAAGTGCGAGGAAAGTAAAGCAAGAAAGTAGAAATTAAGGTTGTAAACAATGATTAAAAACCACTAGGATGTTATCGGGTTTCACACCACTACACATGGATCAAGACATGCAACATAATAAAACGACCTGCAAAGAGAGTCAAATCAGTTAGTATCTTGTAGTCCTAGCTTCCTTTCGGATAACTAGCTACGAGAAGTGTGGAGTATTGCAACGCCAGCCATTCCATAATGAATAGTCACTTGCTTTGCAGTACTCCTTCATGAAATGTGTTCCTCGACCTTACCAAGGTTGCACTTCCATACGTCAACTGATTCCATTTCATAGTATGGAAGTGCAACGATGGGGGTGAGTTTACTCCACTCATGAAAGCACCCCTAGATACCGAAACAGACATATGGTGACTACATACATCTAAAACCAACATTCAATCGATATTCAGATCTAAGGGTACAAACATAGACAATTCATACCGAAGGATAATAAGTAACACAAGTTGATGATCAAGCAACTAGCATTCATTAAACGATTGATGTTGAACTGAAAAGGAGAGTATCTCTATTACAAGCAATTGAATTACATTGCATGAAATGAAAACATGGGTAGAGGGGCTACTCCCCGCACCCTAGTGAATGAGACTACTCGCTCATGTCAAGGACAAAGAAGGAGGCGAGAAGAGAAAGAAAGAACGTCATCTCCACGGAGGAGGGAAGGTTGAACCCTTGGTGAAGAGAGCAACGATCTTTGCACTTCGTGGTTGCCTTGATGAAGGATCTTCTCTTCCCACCTTCTTTGCTGTTGAGAGAGAGAGAAGGTAGCTTGATGATGGAACGTGGATCTCCAACTGGCAGCCTTGGGGCAATGGATGGAAGACAAGAGTGCTCTGGAACTGGAGAGGCAGCCTTTGGACGTCTCTGAGAGCTCTCCGTTGAAGTGACCCTTGGGGTCTTATTTATAGGCTCAAGTTGAGCCCAAACGGTCTTGAGACCGTTTGGTCTCAAACGGTCTTGAGACCATTTGGGGATCTCAAACCGTTTGCCTTTATGCGGTCTCTGAGATCGTATGTGTTGGCTAAATGGACATCTATAAATCCCTTTGTTTTGATTATGACAAACATTTCATTCTTATTGATCTAACGAGCTACTTGAGTGTGCAGGAACAAGGCAGATGACAAAGTACTAGGGAAATCCATATGCTTCCATATTTATATTTTCATGCAATGTAATCGCCTTGTAAAAGGTTGTACAAATATATAATGTACAAGTACTTAGATTGCATGTAAATCAAGCGTTATATCTTCCCTAGCTAAACACCACATTTAGATAAGTCATCCCCTTCAAATAGGATCACATCTGCACACTCATACATATAATTAGTGCCTAAATTGAAACATTGAAATAGGATCAATCTCGGTCGACCAACTCCTCGACCGAGACACTCTCGGTCGACAATCTTTTCGACCAAGAAAGATCCAAAGTATCCGTTAGACACAACTGACAAGGTAGTTGGCAGTTGGAGTTAGACGTTTCAAAACACTTGATCCAGAGAGCCTGTCGGTCGACAAAACTTCGACCGAGTAGGTATCTCGGTCGACCATTCCTCGACCGAGATGAACTCTGACAGCAACTGCAGAGTAAATTAATTAGCCGTTGCTAAAGCAACAAATTTGTACCTAACGGCTAGTTAAGCACTTAGAAACCCCTAGAAGTTGTCTAGAACGTCCTTAAGCATCCTTAGACCATTCCTATAAATAGGACAAGCCATAGGACACTCAAATTCACTTGTTACACTTGAGAAATCCTTGAGCATACTTTGAGCAATCTGTTTGTAAGCAATTTGAGCATTGTGACAATTGTACACTTCCTTCCTTAGCTCAAAATTCGTGTCCTATAGGCTAGTATCTCCTACCCACTGCAATCACAAGTCCATACACTTGGTTAGGAGATCTATACGCTTGATCTAGGCAAATCAAGCCTTGGGATACAAAGGATAAGTTGTAATTTCCTTTTTCCTTTCTTGTTCTCTATTACTGTTTGTACTCTCCTTGCTACTCCTAGGTTGGAGGCTGCGGATTGGAGAGGGTGGAGATCTTCTTGGTGAAGAAGGCGACCTTGAGCTACTTCAGAAGGCTGGTGCAACGGGAGGTTACTTCTAGAGAGGAAGGCTACTTCAAGGGGGAGCTTGGAGTTACTTCAAGAAGGCTACCTCAAGTTGGTGCACCTACTTCAAGTGAAGGTTGTTCAAGAGGTGTAAAGGAAAGTATTGTATTTTGTATAAATCCTTGAGAAGGTAATAAAATAAATACTTTCAAAATCGCGGTTGGGTAAGCAACCGGGTAGTGGACTGACAACTTTAGTATTTGCTAAAGTTGGAACCACTCTAAACACCTGTCTCCTTCTTCTAATCTCAATTGTGGTTGTTTGAGTTAAATAATTGTTAATATTGTTTAAAAAACTATATTCACCCCCCCTCTAGTGTTTTTCAATTGGTATCAGAGCAGGCTTCAAGGAACCCTAACAAGGTCTTGAAGAAATGGGTGACGGAGTGCTCAACAACCTTAACCTTGAAAGGACACTTGTTGCTAGGCCTCCAGCGTTCGATGGAACAAACTACCAATATTGGAAGAGAAGGATGCAGTTCTACTTCCAAGGCATCAATTGGGACTTATGGAGAATGGTGTCAACCCCATATGAGCTCCCTCAAACTCAATTTGCAGAATGGGATGCAAATACGGTAAAACTGGCTCAAATGAATGCAAAGGCTGTAAGCATTTTATATTGTTCTATTTCGGTAGGAGAATTTAATAGAATATCTAATTGTGACACAGCCTATGATATTTGGCATAGACTGTCCATAACCTATGAAGGTACAGTCCAAGTCAAAAATTCTAAAATTAGCATGTTTAAACAAAAGTTTGAACACTTTCGTATGGATCCTGATGAATCTATTAGTGAAATGTTTGCAAAATTCTCTACTATTGTTAATGGTTTAAGTGCCCTAGGAAAACCTGTCCTTGAAGAAGATCAGGTATCAAAAATCCTTCAATCACTTCCTCCAAAATATAAGCCAAAGGTGACAGCCATTGAAGAAGCAAACGACCTCACTCGACTGAAAATGGAGCAACTTATTGGCAACCTAGAAGCTCATGAAGCAACCCTAGAAGAGGAAGAAAGAAGAGCACGTGAACTTCAGCAAGGAAAGAAGAAGGATGTGGCTCTAAAAGCTTCAAAGGTCGTCACACAAGAAAGTGAGGAGTCAAGTGAAGAAGAAGGAGAAGAAGCCTTGATCGTCAACGGTAAGAAATACAAAAGATTTAAATCTAACAAAATTTCCAGTTCTTCTTCTACTCCTCCTAGGTGCTTTGAATGTGGGAAGAAAGGGCATTTCAAAAATGAATGTCCTAAAGCAAAGAAAGGAAAGAAAAGCTCACACAAGAAGAAGGGAGAAAAAGCCTATAAAGCTGCATGGGACGAGTCAAGTGACAGTGAAAGCGGAGAAGAAAAGTTGGAATGTATAATGGCAAGAGAAGATGATGAAGACTCTCAAGAGGTAAGCCTACTTGATCTTCCTAAAGAAGAGTTAGTTACTAGTCTACAAGAAATTCATGATAAGTATGTTGATGTCAAGAAGAAACTAAAGAAGGTTATCAAATCAAATGATGAGCTAATTGCTAAATTAGATAATCTTTCTTCTGAAAAGAACAACATTGATCTTGAGAATTTCTCTTTAAAAACATCTTTAGATGATTGCACTAGAAAGCTACTCACTTTAGAAACAAATGTTGATCTTCTTTCTAAAGAAAAGACTGAATTGTTAGCTAAACAAAAAGATTTTCAGACTCAACCTATTTTGTGTAACCATCTGGACTATGATAATGTTGTAAAAGAAAGAGATTCATTGTTATATGATTTAGATCAAGCAAGAAAAGATCTACACAAGAAGATGAATGACATTGCTCAGCTACAAAGAGAACTTTATGAGTTAAGAAGAAAAGATATACTTGATAACATTCTAAGCGTTGGTACTGTTTTCAACGGAAGAAAAGGTTTGGGATATGCTCCAAAGAAAAATCAACCCAAAAGAACTCAAACTATGTTTGTACCCAAGAACACAATGGCTAGAAAGAGAAATGAAGTTGATTCTATTACTTGCCATTTTTGTTTACGTCTTGGACACTATTCCTTTTCATGCCCTTATAAGACTAAGGATTCCGACTTAGTTTGGGTCCCAAAACCCCAAACTTAGTAGAGTCAAATGGAATTTAGTTGAGATATGGCCAAATGATCCATTTTTCTATTTATATTGTCTTATCTCAACTAAACAAAAGATTTCATGCATATTGTTAATTTTCTGCACTATTGTACTGAAACAGAAACTTAGTCGGTCGAAGTATTGTGGACCGAACCCTTAATCGGTCGAAGTATTATCGACCGACCGGATGTCTGTAACAAATCAAAATCTACAGCAATTATTTCGGTCGAAAATTGGTCAACCAAGCTAAAATTTTGTGTTTCTTTGTTTGCAATACAGTAATATTCTCGATCGACAATTAGTCGACCGAGACAGATGTCGGTCGAACAATTGTCGACCGACTGGATTTCTGATTCAGAACTTTTATACAAGTCTGTACTTAAATGATTCTAACCATATCGGACCATCACATGGGTACCAAAATCTACATTTTAAATGCAGGAATGGGTGGTTGACAGTGGATGCCACAAACATATGACCGGGAACAAGGATGCATTTCAAACCTTTGAAGAAAAGAAAAGTGGAACGGTCACCTTTGGAGACAATGGTAAGGGAAAAATCGTTGGAATAGGTAATGTTGGTACAAACCTCGAAATAAAGAATGTTCTACTCGTTGATGGTTTGCACCATAATTTGATAAGTGTTAGTCAATTATGTGATAGTGGTTATGATGTGTTATTTAACAAAACCTGCTGCAAGTTATTGATAGAAAACACTACAAATGTTGTTTATGAAGGAAATAGAGTTGGAAATCTTTATATCCTTAAACCTAACTCTATGAAATCAGTAATGGGAAAATGCTTACTTGCAAATGAAAATACCTTACAACTATGGCATAAAAAGCTAGGACATGCTAGTTCACATGTTATTAAAAAGTTAGTGAAATATGATCTTGTTCGTGGATTGCCTACTTTATCTTTTGATCAAGTTGAAAACTGTGAACCATGCACAATGGGAAAGCAAACCAAAACCTCTTTTAAACCAAAACATGTACTTAGCACCAGTAGATCCTTAGAATTAATTCATATGGATTTATTTGGACCGATGAGGACACAATCTATTGGTGGTAAAAGATACTGTTTTGTTATTGTTGATGATTATAGTAGATACACATGGGTACACTTTATTGCAACTAAAGATGATACTATTCATGTTTTTATACAATTTTGTTCCAAGATTGAAAATCTATTACAAAGCAAAATATGTACCATTAGAAGTGATCATGGTGGAGAATTTGAAAATCATACATTTGAGGAATTTTGTACATCTCAAGGGTACACTCATAATTTTTCTGCTCCACGCACCCCACAACAAAATGGTATAGTAGAAAGGAAAAATCGATCACTACAAGAAATGGCTAGAACTATGATGCTCGAACACAACACACCCAAAACCTTTTGGGCTGAAGCTGTAAACACTGCATGCTATGTGTTAAATAGAGTAACTGTTCACTCTCACTTGAAGAAAACTCCATATGAAATAATACATTCTAAGAAACCTAGAGTTGACTATTTTCATACCTTTGGCTCCACATGCTATATTTTAAATACCAAAGATGATAGAGATAAGTTTGACTCTAAATCACACAAAGCATTCTTTTTGGGATATTCCACTTCTAGCAAAGCTTTTAGAGTATATAACACTATCTCTAGAAAAGTTGAGGAATCTATTCATGTTTCTTTTCATGAAAAGTCCGAATCTGAAAATCTAGAAATCATAGATCTCATTAATCAATTCGAAAATTTAAACATACTAAATGATAGTGAGAAAGTTACTACAAATAATCACCAAGTTGAACCACAACCTACACCTAGGCTTATTAAGGATCATCCTCAAGAACTAATTATTGGAGATCCTAATGATAAAGTCAAAACTCGGTCTTCCTTCAAAGATGTTGCAAACATGGCTTTTGTTTCTATCATTGAACCTAAGAAGATATCTGAAGCTCTTAAAGATGATTATTGGATAATAGCCATGCAAGAAGAATTGAATCAATTCACTAAAAATGATGTATGGGATTTAGTTCCTAAACCACAAGATAAAGCCATCATAGGAACTAAATGGGTTTTTAGGAATAAGCTAAATGAGACAGGAGAAGTAATAAGGAATAAAGCTCGGTTAGTAGCACAAGGATATAATCAACAAGAAGGAATAGATTTTGATGAAACGTATGCACCGGTAGCTAGACTTGAAGCTATTAGAATGTTACTAGCTATTGCTGCACATAAAAACATCAAACTCTACCAAATGGATGTAAAAAGTGCATTTCTAAATGGCATCATTCAAGAAGAAGTATATGTTGCCCAACCACCTAGTTTTGAAATACCGGAAAAAGGTGACTATGTTTATAAACTTAAGAAAGCACTTTATGGTTTAAAACAAGCACCTAGGAATTGGTATGAAAGGCTCAAGACATATCTTTTTGATAATAGTTTTTCTATTGGAAATTCAGATTCTACTTTATTTTTCAAAACATATACATATGATTTCCTAGTTGTGCAAATATATGTTGATGACATTATTTTTGGAGCTTCTAATGATTCATTGTGCACACAATTCAATGACATTATGCAAAAAGAATTTGAAATGAGCCTCATGGGTGAACTAACTTTCTTTCTTGGTTTTCAAATTAAACAAACACCTACCGGAATATTCATAAGCCAAGAAAAATATACTAAAGAACTTTTAAAACGTTTTGGGATGGATCAGTGCAAACATGCTACTACTCCTATGTCTACTTCTATTAAAATTGATAAGGATGAAAATGGGGAACCTATTGATGATTCCTTATATAGAGCCATGATTGGTAGTTTGCTTTACTTAACTGCTTCTAGACCGGACATTATGTTTTCCGTTGGTCTTTGTGCTCGATTTCAATCACAACCTATGCACTCTCATTTTCTAGCAGTTAAACGAATTCTTCGTTACCTAGCCGGCACTACTTGTTTTGGTTTATGGTATCCAAAAGGACAATCCTTGGATTTTAAAGCTTATACTGATGCGGATTATGCTGGTTGTCGACTTGATCGCAAGAGTACTAGTGGTGGCTGTTTCTTGTTAGGGAGAGCTTTAGTATCTTGGTTTAGCAAGAAACAAAATACGGTTGCCCTATCTACAACTGAAGCCGAATATATGGCAGCCGGGTCTTGTTGTGCTCAAGTACTTTATATGCAACAAGTGTTAAACGATTATGGTTTTACTCTTTCATCTACGCCTATTTTTTGTGACAACACGAGCGCTATAAACTTAGCACACAATCCTATTTTACACAGCCGAGCTAAACATATTGAAATCCGTCATCACTTCTTAAGGGATCATATCTCCAAGAATCATGTTTCCCTTCATCATGTTGATACGGAAGATCAATTGGCTGATATTTTTACAAAACCGCTTCCACTAGATCAATTTAACAAAATTAGGAAGCAACTGCTTATCACTCCTTTGGAAGATGTTTTCTTTGATATCTGTACTTCTTAACAAAAACTTTTAATGGACATCTTTTTCATTAGATTTGATGGGACATCTAATTAATGGGGAGTTTTTATTCTTAACGGATATCTTTTTGAAATGACAAAGGGGGAGAAATAAATATAAAACTAAAACTTAGTAATTATGAAAAACTCAATCAATGAGTTTCTAAATAAACTCTTGGATTTACATTGAAAGTTGCTATCTTCCCTAGTGAATTGAATTTCATGTTCCATAATTCATGGGGAATAATAAGCACACATTTTATAAACAAGAGGAAAAGCTGCAAAAGGTAATCTAAAGGTATGAAACTCATATGTTTTATATTTCCTTTATTTATATTTTGGAAATGTTTGTCATCTTCAAAAAGGGGGAGATTGTTGGCTAAATGGACATCTATAAATCCCTTTGTTTTGATTATGACAAACATTTCATTCTTATTGATCTAACGAGCTACTTGAGTGTGCAGGAACAAGGCGGATGACAAAGTACTAGGGAAATCCATATGCTTCCATATTTATATTTTCATGCAATGTAATCGCCTTGTAAAAGCTTGTACAAATATATAATGTACAAGTACTTAGATTGCATGTAAATCAAGTGTTATATCTTCCCTAGCTAAACACCACATTTAGATAAGTCATCCCCTTCAAATAGGATCACATCTGCACACTCATACATATAATTAGTACCTAAATTGAAACATTGAAACATGATCAATCTCGGTCGACCAACTCCTCGACCGAGACACTCTCGGTCGACAATCTTTTCGACCGAGAAAGATCCAAAGTAGCCGTTAGACACAACTGACAAGGTAGTTGGCAGTTGGAGTTAGACGTTGCAAAACACTTGATCTAGAGAGCCTTTCGGTCGAAAAAACTTCGACCGAGTAGGTATCTCGGTCGACCATTCCTCGACCGAGATGAACTCTGACAGCAACTGCAGAGTAAATTAATTAGCCATTGCTAAAGCAACAAACTTGTACCTAACGGCTAGTTAAGCACTTAGAAACCCCTAGAAGTTGTCTAGAACGTCTTTAAGCATCCTTAGACCATTCCTATAAATAGGACAAGCCATAGGACACTCAAATTCACTTGTTACACTTGAGAAATCCTTGAGCATACTTTGAGCAATCTGTTTGTAAGCAATTTGAGCATTGTGAAAATTGTACACTTCCTTCCTTAGCTCAAAATTCGTGTCCTATAGGCTAGTATCTCCTACCCACTGCAATCACAAGTCCATACACTTGGTTAGGAGATCTATACGCTTGATCTAGGCAAATCAAGCCTTGGGCTACAAAGGATAAGTTGTAATTTCCTTTTTCCTTTCTTGTTCTCTATTACTATTTGTACTCTCCTTGCTACTCCTAGGTTGGAGGCTGTGGATTGGAGAGGGTGGAGATCTTCTTGGTGAAGAAGGCGACCTTGAGCTACTTCAGAAGGCTGGTGCAACGGGAGGTTACTTCTAGAGAGGAAGGCTACTTCAAGGGGGAGCTTGGAGTTACTTCAAGAAGGCTACCTCAAGTTGGTGCACCTACTTCAAGTGAAGGATGTTCAAGGGGTGTAAAGGAAAGTATTGTATTTTGTATAAATCCTTGAGAAGGTAATAAAATAAATACTTTCAAAATCCCGGTTGGGTAAGCAACCGGGTAGTGGACTAACAACTTTAGTATTTGCTAAAGTTGGTACCACTCTAAACACCTGTCTCCTTCTTCTAATCTCAATTGTGGTTGTTTGAGTTAAATAATTGTTAAAATTGTTTTAAAAACTCTATTCACCCCCCTCTAGTGTTTTTCAGTATGGTCTTCACACGGTCTTGGGACCGTGTGGCCTTCATACGGTCTTGGGACCGTGTGACCTTCATACGGTCTTGGGACCGTGTGGTCTTCATACGGTCTTGGGACTGAGTGACCTTCACACGGTCTTGGGACCGTGTGGTCTTCATACGGTCTTGGGACCGAGTGACCTTCATACGGTCTTGGGACCGTGTGGTCTTCATACGGTCTTGGGACCGAGTGACCTTCACACGGTCTTGGGATCGTGTGGTCTTCATACGGTCTTGGGACCGAGTGACCTTCACACGGTCTTGGGACCGTGTGGTCTTCATACGGTCTTGAGACCGAGTGACCTTCACATGGTCTTGGGACCGTGTGGTCTTCATACGGTCTTGGGACCAAGTGACCTTCACACGGTCTTGGGACCATGTCGTCTTCATACAGTCTTGAGACCAAGTGACCTTCACACGGTCTTGGGACCGTGTGGTCTTCATACGGTCTTGGGACCGTGTGGTCTTCATACGGTCTTGGGACCGTGTGGTCTTCATACGGTCTTGAGACCGTGTGGAGTCTTTGTAATTTTTTTTGTGTTTTCTGTAATGATAAAGAAGAAAAGTTAGTTTATTGGTAAATCCGAAATAAAGTGAAAAGTTAATGATTCTATCTAATTTATCTAATAAAGAGTATGGAAAATTAAGGATAACTAATAAGATAACGTCACAAAATGGGAGGTTATCACCCCCCCTAACTTAGAGTCTAGCTTGTCCTCATGTTAGATAGAGCTAAGGCATGCAGTGGCGAGGCGATTTTAATTAATTAGGGTTTCCATACTCTTGCTTCAATTCTAGATCAGAGATCTACCGAGGTCTTATTAGGGCTTCTGCTAACACTAACTCTTTCGAGTATCAAGAGTTGCATGGATTTTAGGTTCCTTTCATATCGTGAATCTCGCATTGGGACCACCTTTCTTATTACGTGCATGTCATCGACTCTAATCAGTTTTATACTTCTTTTGAGAAACCTACCGGAAACTAGAGTGGGTATGAGGGCTGGCTTAAAAGGTTTATTGTGTAACTCCCCCTTCAAGTGGGGAAGGGTTTGTCTATGCTTTTTAGAGACTCACTACCGGGCACGACACATCTGCCTTCATGAGGGCAGCTGAATGTACCGGCCGGGTGAGCTCTTTTATCAGCCTTTTCATATATTAGGAAACCTTAGGATCTCATTACCGGGCACGATACATCTGCCTTCATGAGGGCGGCTGTATGTACCGGCCGGGTGAGATCTTTGTTGGCTCTTAATATAGGTCCTTATGCGTGGCACAACTCTCATGTTTTTATTCAACACTCTGGCTTTTATTCGAAACTCACAGGCTTAGGAAGTGGGTTTTTGTTAGGGTTTTTGATTGGGCGGCCAAGCCTCTTTTATTGGAAGAAGAAAACTGTTCTTAGGGTTCCTGACATGCACTTATTTTTATTTGGTGGTCCGCTCGCGAGATTTCTTGATTTTGGATTTCCCCCTGATTTTCCTCTTGACTTTGAGAGTTTTCGGTTTGCTTTGGCCCTGAAGTTGACCTGTGAAGAGTCTGAGATAGGATTGAAGTAAAAGCATAAAAACCAATTGTGAATGCCATTCATGCCTGTATGCTAATCTTGTTATTTATTTTTGAGGACTACTTTATCTCTAACTTAGCTAGGGGTGATTCTTTCCAGGATGAAGGTTATACTTAAGAGTTATTTTATTGAAGAAATTACTGGAAAAAGTCTAAATATGAACAAAAAGTTTGAAAATGATGTGCGAAAGAGTATGAGTTAAAGGAAGGGTTGAAGAAGAATGATACCTCGCCCTTGTCCAGTGCACTCCCCCCCTAACTTATCACTCACTCTGTCCACAGAGTGTCAAAGTGATAGGTTGAGAGATGCATGGACAAGGGCATTAGGCTTCAGTTAATCCTATATTTTCCCCATGAGTTCTGAGTAAGGTGGCTGCGAGCTTTCCATGTAGTGCGTGGTAGTCCACTTCTATCATGTCCTCTATAGGCTTGTGAAGGGCCAGAATTGTATACATCCAGAAGAGGACGTGGAAGCCGCAGTCGTTGGATTCTCTGATTTGCTGGGGGCACCTGTGACAGAAGGCTGGTGGTTTGAAGTGATCTTTGTCATATGCCCGCGTGTTCTGACCCAAAAGATCGTGTAATTTGTCAGCACACTCCTTCGCCACCTCCTCCATTGGTGTCTTTGGAGTTGTAGTGTATGCTTTCCGGTCTGGATCATACTGGCTGTCGGAACTGTTGTAGATTATTGTTGTTCCTTCATGAAGATTGGTTTCCAGTAACATCCAGTGCTCTTGATGAAGGAAAGGTAGCATGATGAACTTCGGAGTTGTATGTTGGAGATAAGAGATGAGTGTCTCCTTTGTTCCGAAGTTCTTCAGCCCTAAAATATCGTCCTTCATGTAAGCGGACACCATATAGACCGTGTGGTGATTCCGTGCGAGTAAGTATTGATAAGCAGTCATTACACTTACAGACATGGAACCTTTGAACTGTATGGTTTCACGGAGGGCATCTGCCATAACCAATATATCCCCGTCAATATATACCAGCTCGTCTTTTTTGGCATACAGCCGTGACATTATTAGTCGGAGCTCATTTTCTGAAAGACTTTTGCAAGCTTCCTGATCAAAATTGGGAAATGAAGGTTCAATGGCAGATTGGGGTTCCATACGTGGTGAAGATCTTTTGATGGTAACCCCGGATATCGGATCAACGTCACCTTTATCTGGAGCCAGGTCGAAGATGTAAGGGTTCCATTGACTTTGCTTGGTGACTTTGGTTGGCTGTTTTTCTTTTGTCAACTACGCTAGGGTTTGTCTGAATGGTCTCCTCTGCGGACGTTGAATGGATGAAAAAAGATAACAAGGGACGTCGTCTGGCGCCATAGTAGGGTCGTTGAAGAACCTTCTGTCGCAGATAAGCTCCATGGCGTAATGTCCTCGCAAGGAGTGGAAATCTTCGTTAATGAGCTCGGTGAATGGGACTTGCTGGTTTAGCGCTAAAATGTGCCTTATAACGTAGAAAGCGCTGTCCCTGGAACCTTTGGCGGCTTGGACTGGTGGGTTGATTATTCTGAACCAGGGAGAACTCCAATCCTGGCGGAGAGAAGGGCACGCGACCCATATGAGTTTTAGAAGCCGGAAAGGGACGCATCTTGCCTCCCCGGCTTCAATTCCAACGAAGTTGATGATCCCGACTTTTAAATCACTGGCACAGAAATTGTATACTTTGGCGTCGCGGGTGACAGTGTCCACAATCATGAGCAACCAGTGGTTACAAACTTGGAAAGGCACAGTTATGTATCTAGATTTTCTTGCGATCCCCCTGTGCAACCTCGTAATGGATTTGTGCTGTAGTTCTTTGTACAGTAAGCACAACCCCAGTGTGGGTGAGGCGTTGAGAACCGGTTGCTGTCGCCTAGAGCTTTTGTAGATCTCGATACAGTTGGCAAGGATAGTACGGAACATTGCCATCTTTACCGCTGACTGGGATCGAAGGATGGAGAGGAAATCTTCACGTGTTAGGTTGCGCTTAGTCTTCGTGTTCTGGTATATAACATTCCCCCTTCTTTGGCATCATCTACTATAGTGTTTAGGATGAAGATATCTTGTGCGTCTAGGGTAGAGATGGCCGCCATGTCTAAATCGTGCATTTTGCTAGGTAGAGGTGGCGGCGGAGGTAGTTCTTGCGGTGTGGGGGAAGAAGTTTGTTCTAAGTCGTCCATGTAATGCTGCAGATCGTCATCTCTGTCAGAATCAAAAGGAGTATCTAGTTCTTCATCAGTGTCTAGGCATACTCTGTCTGATTCTTCCTGTTCAGGCACTAAAGGTTCATGTGCAGAGAGTTGTTGAGCTGTTATGGCTGGTATACTGCTGCTGGTTCCCAGGATACATTTTTCGAATTCAGCAAAAGCCACTTCTTTCACAGCCTCCCCCAAAGATCCCGTGGAAAAGTTGAGAAATTGATCCCCGAAATGTATGCTGACGTTCTCCGTGTGAGCAGGGGATTTGGGATCTTTATCACCAACTTGGTGATCTTTCTGGTGTTTTGGTTCTGTTCCTTAGATGGGGCCTGCCCTAGCATCATCTGGCTTATCGGAGTCATCAGCGGAGGAGGTACTGTTGTTTGAGTCAGCGGAGGAATCAGAATCTTCCTCGTCATCATCATCATCATCATCATCATCTACTGCTGATTTATCAGTTGTTTTCTTATGTGCTTTCTTCTTGCACAGACGATGGATGGATTGGAGCTCGTCGTATGCCACTTGCACGTTCTCGTGTGTTTCGAGCAGTGCTTCGTGGGTTTCTTTCAAATTAGAGTAGCGCTCTTTGGCTGAGAGGAGTCGTGCTGTGAGGTCGGTTACTTGAGCTCTTAGTTGAATAAGCTCATTGTTTGACGACTCCTCCTGGCGATTATGTAGTTGCGTGAGGGTGGTGTTGATGTCGTCCAGGCGCGTGCTGAAAGCTTGCTGTTGTTGCTTGAGCTCGCGGAGGGTCTCTGGAAGAGGTTGAGTCTGCGTAGAGATCCTATTGACCTGGTTTGCCAACGCTTCATGCTGGCGTTGTACACCATGGATCCACTCGGGCAAGTTTTTACAGCGGTCGTCGATGTGGTCAACTTGCTTGGCCACTGAATCTTGTCGTTGTTGGATTCCTTGGAGGATGCTTGGCATGGCGCGGTTCTGCTCGTCAATCTGGGCGACCTGTTGTGTTAGACCCTGCACACAAGAAAAAATAGAATTCAAAATGTTAGAGGGGTCGGTGAGGAGGTTTCAGATGGTGTCGAATTGACGTCCGAATTCCGCACCGACGTTAGAAAAAGGGACCCCAGTAAATGAAGAGTGAGGTGGCTGGGGTCGGGGTGGAATGGTAGTGTCGTGCGGAAAAGACACTGTTGATGGACCCACGAATTGCGTGGTGACTGTGGATGGGGTCACCAGCGATATCGGGGTGGTGGTGGGTGGAAAAGGTGGTGTCATACCTGGAGAGAGAAATGGATCCGGGAATGTTGATGGAAAGTCGGTGGATGTGAAGGAGGTGAATTCAGGCGTTGTAGTGGAGAATGGGGTGCCCGAAGTGAAGAAGGGTGGGGGTGGTGGTATGGTTATGGATAAGGGTGGTGTGGTAAAAAGTGGTGTGGAGGATGATTGAAGGGTGGTTGATGGTGGTGGGGTAGTAGATATTGGGGTGGTGGAAGGTGGAGAGGTGGTAGTGAGCTCAACATTTAGACTCATTATAAAAGAGTCTAGTGATGAGGTTGTAATATGCTCCTCTGGAAGGGGGGGCTCAGGTTCGGGGTGAGGTTTTGATGTTGGTGTCCCCGACAGCTCATGTGCCTTTACAAGCCTTCTGGAAGGTCGAATCCTAAAAATCCTAGAGATGATGAATCCCTAAGTTTAGCCTTACTAGTACTATGGTAAGATCTCCACCCACGTATGCTAAGACACACGGAAGTCTTATCGTAGTATAGTTAAGGGTCGAATCCTCGGGACAACGGTCTTGATGTAATCAAGATGGAAAACATTTTAGTCGTACTTAACTACTTAACAGTTGATATTTAGATCGAAAGTTTGATTTGGTTTTAAGCTAAGTGCGAGGAAAGTAAAGCAAGAAAGTAGAAATTAAGGTTGTAAACAATGATTAAAAACCACTAGGATGTTATCGGGTTTCACACCACTACACATGGATCAAGACATGCAACATAATAAAACGACCTGCAAAGAGAGTCAAATCAATTAGTATCTTGTAGTCCTAGCTTTCTTTCGGATAACTAGCTACGAGAAGTGTGGAGTATTGCAATGCCAGCCATTCCATAATGAATAGTCACTTGCTTTGCATTACTCCTTCATGAAATGTGTTCCTCAACCTTACCAAGGTTGCACTTCCATACGTCAATTGATTCCATTTCATAGTATGGAAGTGCAACGATGGGGGTGAGTTTACTCCACTCATGAAAGCACCCCTAGATACCGAAACAGACATATGGTGACTACATACATCTAAAACCAACATTCAATCGATATTCAGATCTAAGGGTACAAACATAGACAATTCATACCGAAGGATAATAAGTAACACAAGTTGATGATCAAGCAACTAGCATTCAATTAAACGATTGATGCTGAACTGAAAAGGAGAGTATCTCTATTGCAAGCAATTGAATTACATTGCATGAAATGAAAACATGGGTAGCGGGGCTACTCCCCGCACCCTAGTGAATGAGACTACTCGCTCATGTCAAGGACAAAGAAGGAGGCGAGAAGAGAAAGAAAGAACGTCATCTCCACGGAGGAGGGAAGGTTGAACCCTTGGTGAAGAGAGTAACGATCTTCGCACTTCGTGGTTGCCTTGATGAAGGATCTTCTCTTCCCACCTTCTTTGCTGTTGAGAGAGAGAGAAGGTAGCTTGATGATGGAACGTGGATCTCCAACTGGCAGCCTTGGGGCAATGGATGGAAGACAAGAGTGCTCTGGAACTGGAGAGGCAGCCTTAGGACGTCTCCGAGAGCTCTCCGTTGAAGTGACCCTTGGGGTCTTATTTATAGGCTCAAGTTGAGCCCAAACGGTCTTGAGACCATTTGGGGATCTCAAACCATTTTCCTTTATGCAGTCTCTGAGATCGTATGGCCTTCACACGGTCTTGGGACCGTGTGTCCTTCATACGGTCTTGGGACCGTGTGACCTTCATACGATCTTGGGACCGTGTGGTCTTCATATGGTCTTGGGACTGAGTGACCTTCACACGGTCTTGGGACCGTGTGGTCTTCATACGGTCTTGGGACTGAGTGACCTTCATGCGGTCTTGGGACCGTGTGGTCTTCATACGGTCTTGGGACTGAATGACCTTCACACAGTCTTGGGATTGTGTGGTCTTCATACGGTCTTGGGACCGAGTGACCTTCACACGGTCTTGGGACCGTGTGGTCTTCATACGGTCTTGAGACTGAGTGACCTTCACACGGTCTTGGGACCGTGTGGTCTTCATACGGTCTTGGGACCGAGTGACCTTCACACGGTCTTGGGACCGTGTGGTCTTCATACAGTCTTGAGACCGAGTGACCTTCACACGGTCTTGGGACCGTGTGGTCTTCATACGGTCTTGAGACCGTGTGGAGTCTTTGTAATTTTTTTTGTGTTTTCTGTAATGATAAAGAAGAAAAGTTAGTTTATTGGTAAATCCGCAATAAAGTGAAAAGTTAATGATTCTATCTAATTTATCTAAGAAAGAGTATGGAAAATTAAGGATAACTAATAAGATAACGTCACAAAATGGGAGGTTATCACATATAAGACTAGAGTGTGAGTTGGTTGATGACTGAATCTCATTAGTCATGATATGGCAATGTCAAAACAATCACAGAGATACATGTTATGGAATAGTGTATCAGAAAGACCCACCTTGAAAGTGACACATATAAACCATAATTGGTGGTCATAGTCATCTCTCATGATGAAGGTGGTGATTGTGATTATTAGTTGAAATCACTTCACTCATCACATGTCATTGGGTACACTTTGACATCATCAAATGAAGTCCTAAAATATGGGTTGTTATAAAGGTGATGATTGGGTGAATTTGACTCATGGGGATAGTTTCTGAGTGATAGATATGTGATTTGCCCCTCCTACCAGAGTATGATATCATGGCCACTTGAAAAGAGAGTCTAAGAAATGTGTGTGCATGCACATGTGAATCAATATATGATATTGAGGTCACATTATCTCAAACAGTCCGCTCTTTATTCAAGAAACATGGATTGAACGTTGAGGGGTTGATGATTCCATGCCTCAAGTTCATCCTAGATATCAAAGATAAAGGAATTATACTATCACTATAACACCTTACACAGATTGTAGGTCGAAGTTGTTCTCCAACTTTCCATTCACTTGGGTAGAACTGATGTGTGACTAGGCACCACTCTCTACTTGTGATGTCATAAGCTAGATATGGACATTCACTACCAACATGATATGGGACCTATAGGGTCACACACAAGGGAACTCATCTTGAAGAGGAGTTTATCTCGAATGATGATTGTATTGATTACTAAAGTGTTTAGGTATTCAATTCACACAACAGATCAACTGATTGGCTGACTGGTCTGTCAAATGACCATCTCACTGAGTGAGACAGCCATTTGCAAAGCTAGACGGACATCTCAAGTGTTGAGACATCTGTTTGGGTTGTCAGGCTAATCATAGTTTGAATTGGCTAAGTTCTATCCTTGAATCGACTAACTCATCTTAGACTCACCAGACAGCCCTCGGGGTGAATGATACAGGCGTCCCACCTGGGTGAGACGCCTTGTTTGGGCCGAACGAATATTCTGAATGTTTCCTGAATAGTTCTGATTGCCCATTACTTGGGGTGCAAGGGATTAATATGTGGTATTAATTAGAATCAAAATTGCCAAATTCATGTGCAATTGGGAAACTATTAAACAGCCATTTGGCAGTCCGATACATCTGTCTCGTGTGACCAGATGACCGTTTGGGTCACCAGATGACTATTTCAGAGTTCACAGGTTGTGAAAATTCACGATCTTTTGGTCCCTTCCACTTCTGCACAATCCCGTACAGATTAGGAACCTTTACCCTAAGCCTGCCTATAAAGGAGGGGTACTGGGGCTTTCCAGAGCACAACACAGACAACTGAGAATCAGTTCCTCTGACAACTATTGTCCTCACTAGTTGCGGTAATTAAGAGATCCCAAGCAAGTCCTACCCGACAAGGGAAGGATAGCTACGGGAGAGAACAACTAAGACTCAATGTTATGGGAGAGAAAGTTGGTGACTAATACACCAATGGGAGGGACAACTCCTTCATGTCTGTTCTAGTCAAAGAATAAGAGTTCTAGTTGGTCCGTGTAGACTACTCTAGAGGTAGGAGTTCTTTGGCTATTTCTAGGAGGACAACTACAACATACAGTCCATGGTGAGACCATAGAGGCGTTACAGAAGTTGTCGTGTTCATTTTTCATGGTGAAGACCAGGAGATGCACAACCACCGTCCAAGGGCAACTTGTTCATGGTTGCATTGAAATGAGTTTTTTTTGTTGGACTTGCTCCAGGTTCAAGTATAAATCATTAAACCATCCTTCCTATTTCATAGTAGTTGATGCGATCTTGTTGTTATGGTAATATGTCTAGATAAAATTTTTATTTCCACTAGTGTACTGTGTTCCCATATTTCCCAGTAGTACACCCAATTATGTACAAGTTGATAGTGTATTTGATAGTATAATTTTGCTAATTGTGCTATCAACTTTAAAATTTAACTCATGTGGCTTGTCCTAAAAGGAAACGTTAATTTGTATTCTTCATTCACTTCATTTTTGAGTTATGTTATATGCTAGATTTGGTCAGATTTTATTTAAGTATTTATCCCAAAGACTTCTTTTGGGGTCAGTGAGAAGGATAATATCCACAAAGAGAGTGGGATAAATCAAATTTGAACTACCAATTTGGGTTTGGTTTAGGTAGAACTGTTACAAAATCATTCTTACCCCAATCCCAATCCCACTACCTAGACATATGTAAAGGGATTGAAGCATCCGTCTCTGAGTGGTCCAAAAGGATCTCACACACTGACATATACATTAAGAAATAATAACTCGTAAAATAAGAGATTTAAAGAACTAACCAACCCATGTATAATATTATGCAAATTTGTCCTTGTCATGAGAGTTTGTCCAGAGTGGAAGCCATCCGATCAGTTCTTCATAATGATCCATCTGGTTTGCCTAAAATCAAGTAAATCGAGATGCAATCAATGCAAATGCATTAGTATGCTTTGAAAACAAAGGATATTGAACAATTGAAAACATTTAAGCAAAATATAGTACTTGGCATGACTATAAGCACGATAATCAACAAGCGATTTTCGAAACAACATTTATATGACAAGATTTTTATTACAAGTTCCCCATTATGATGATATCGAGAAGCATGCTTATACATGTATGTGGCACCATTGCCCCAACAAGATGGGGGAGGTCGCCTGGCTCCATATCTCCACATGAGGTAGGAGGTCAATTGACATGTACAAGTTCAAGATCAATTGACTTGTACAAGTTCCACCCTCTGTTTGAGGAGGTCGCTTGTACCCAACATCAACAAGTATCACTGGAAGTCATAATGGGCAATATCATTTATATTTTCAAGTTTGTTGCAAACTATAATATAGAAAATCAGAAGACTAATCAGTAGCGAATAATAGCTCAAAAAAATACATAGCCAATATTTTCAAGAGGTACATACAAATATCATTCAATACCACTAGTCTCTTTAAGGATGAATTAATATAAAAGCAAACCCTTCACCGAAAATTAGCGTAAGATCTTGAGAGTCAAAAGATATGGTCAAAGTTAAGCCCTATGACATTAATGGCCATGAATGCATTAGTATTCTAATCAAAGTACAAAGAGGTCACAAGGACCATAGATTAGGGTTCATTAAGCCCCTTATTGTTCTTGGGTGTGGTATCTCATTGTTGATCAATATTTCAATCTATCAAGCTTTTAAGGTCTAATCATCATGTTCTAACATCATATAATGGATATCCACACCCAATCTATAATGAGAGCATTATTCCTAAATCACCCTCAAGGGTGAGGTCCAGGGGTCTAGATCAGGTTTTCCATCATATTTAGAACACTTATAATCACAATATCACAATTTTAGGGTTAGGACCCATCATCAAGCGTAATCATCAGTTTATGGCATGAAATCATATACAAGAGTAGAGAGGCCAACAAGGTTAGATCTATATTCTTAGTTAAGTCCTGGTTCTAGTGTCTCAAGAGAATCATCAAAATCAAATATTAGGGTTTCTAAAGATTAATCATGATTATTGAGTCATTAGACAAATGTATAAGCAAGAGATCAAAATATGGGGATATCAGTTAAAATCATGTAGAATTAGGCTTCATGAGTATTTTTAAATTATTTTTTGGATTTGTTTGATCAAAATGGACTATTTGTTTATAATTTTTGGAGCTACGATGCAATTCTATGATTTAATCAAGATCTGACCATTTTATTGATTATTCGTGTGAGAAGGCAGAAAAAACCTTAAATAGAGAAAAAGATGACCATTCAATTTCAATATGGATGATCTAGATAAAGCCATGTGGTGAGGAGGCTCATTGGTCCACTAGATCGGTCCAATCTTTGGCATGTAGGTTCAATATTCAATTTGTTGGTTCAATCGGGGTTCTGTTGGGTCGTTTGGACTGGTCAATTTCTCCTCTGTACTGGCAGTTCACGGTCCATTTCTTCCCGCACAGACCTTTGTGTGAGGTCCAAATACACGAAGGAGTTCTCTCTAGAATTAGGGGAGCTCAGGAGCATGAGGCATCGGTGTGAGCAATGAAGGTGTCGAGTGGGTCTGTCGTGATCTCGCGAAGAGGATGGGGGCTTCGATTCCTAGGTAGGAGGTGTGATGGCAAGATGCCCAAACAAGCAGCACAGTGGCTCTGTTCAACTAGTAGGAGAAAAGGGTGAGGAATTGGGGCACTCAAGGTTGGTAGGAAGAGAAAGGGTGAGCCTCCAAGAAAGGTGTGGTGGCAATGAGCATGGGGGTGCCTTTTATTGTGTCGAGGGGTAGATTTTAGGGCTAATGGGATCTTGGTTGCAGCCATGCCCACTGGAGTGAGATGAGTTAGTGAGAAACTTGTTGGGAGGGTGTAGCGGTGCATTAACATAGGTCAAAGTAGGGTTCATTGGATGCAAAATTGTGAGGCCAACATTTCTATGTGATTAGAATTTCAAATCTCAATCATAAATGATTGATTTCACATTTTAGTCTCATTGACTCCTCCCCACTAATTGTAGGAGGCAAGAGATGACCCCCTGGCTTCTTAATCAAGCCCCCGATCTATGGGAGCCTTATCTGAGGGTCAAGGTTTGTCTCTCATCCGTGGCTCGGCCTGTTGACTGGGAAAAGTCGAATAAAAGGGTCATTTATAGGGATTTTTAACACATTAACTTCAAGAATTTATACTAAATGATAGGAATGTCCAATTGAGTTCAAATTTGGTTCATAAGTTCAAAAAAATATGTAGAACATTTAGAAAAAGTTTGAGAGCCAAAAGATGAAGTTGCATTGGTAAATATATTTCTTTAAGTAAAGTGATAATTTAACCTAATTTGTAGTGTGACAAGTTATATAAAATCCATGTTGATCATTATATTTTGAATTTGAGTATCAATATTGATCAAGTAGCCAAGGAAAATTAAATTGATGTCATGAGTGAACATAAAGACAGAAAAAAAGTGTATAAACTATCTTTATGCCAAAATGCATGCACTTTGTCACAAGAACAAGCTAAATATAAGACTTTTCTAGCTTAGATCCTCGCAAAACTTTATAATCAACCTCCCCTACTCCACCTCAAATGCTTAAGCTTTGACATATTTTAGAGATCCTACTGGTCAATAGTGACCATAAGATTTCAATCCATTACTTGGTTGATTTGCATTTTGTCTTACTTTATATTTCTTCTAATAACCTTCAAAGTTCAATTAACTTCTAAGTCAGTCCAATCTATAGGCCCCTAAGAGACCAAAGAATGGTCATTGACAACCACCTCTCCTCACTAGTTCTTAGTCCCTGAAGGCTATTACAACCTTTAAAAGGTCAACGGATCTTTGGAGACCCTAATTCCCAAATAAATATATTCAATGACAACCTTTTCAATTGACATCATCTGGTGTAGAGACTTCCCTTATGACTTAGCATGAGTTCTAATTATTAGATGAATATATATAAATCTGAACCCTTATTAAAAACTAAGAAATGGGTTGAAAACAACACACTTGAAATGCAGACAAGAAATACAAGTAACTTTTTTTCTTTTACATGAAACCTCATAAAGAAACTCAACTCGTATAAATTCCAAATTTTACTTATTAACTAGATTAAAATTCTTCTCAAACAAACTTTTATTATTTGAAATTATTAAAATTTAATAAAATCTTAGTATTTGTATACAAATCAGTTTACACTAGATTACATGTGTTAACAAAAACAAACTTGATGTACAAGCCCACCTTGGAAAGTGAGACAACATAGACATTACAAACTAAATTATTATATTCATATCTTCTGTATTATGACCTCTCTGTCAGATTTTACTATCTAAAAACATATGAAACAATAACATGAGACTCGTTAAGAGCCCTAGTGAGTGGAAAATTCCAATCCATATAACTCATAATTATTAGCAATAAATTAGACATATGAAACTTAAAAGAAACGGGTAGACATTATTTTAACAAGTCTAATAGATAATTCTAACATGAAGTATTAGGTGTAATAGTAAACTAATTTGACAAAAAGTAACTTATTTAGAATAAAGTCCCAACTCCAAACTAATTTCTTAAAGTACTATATTAAATAATCAAGAACTACTATGAATATAAAAATTACATGCTTATTTTAAGTGAAAAATTTAAACAAATCACAATAATGTCCAAATCAAATTACATAAGCTATTATCTTAACACCATGGTCATGACACCTCACCATCCATACCAGGATCATATGCAACCTTGAAGTTGAGGACCATTGAAGTCATGTCTACCCAACACAGCTTTAGTTATAGCTACAAGTAGCTAAGAAACATATATAAAGTTTAATTGAGATCAAACCTCACTAGTCTGTGTCAAACCAAGTGTACAAATAAGAGAAAGAAGTACCTTTTAAAAGCATAACATTCAACTCACACATATATGGAATATCTTTTCAATCACAACATGCTCATCATATACCTACAAATTAAATTTAAACACAAACATATCATTCTCTACTCATCTTGTCTGCTTGTATTTATTTGCCTAAAACTACTTGTCTTACACCTCACCAAGTAGAAGTTGTCATGCATGATTCTTGTGTCAATAAATCATTATTATTATCTTAGCATTTAGTTAGGCAACCTAAGATAGTTGAAATAAAGCTTGGTCCATCACATGGTTTCCTAAGGATAATTAGGTTGGGCACTATATGGTACACGTTATACATGAAACATAAAATAATATTACAATTAAGAATCTTTCCTATATTCACATTACACATTTCCTCATAATATATCTTATGGATATAGGATTCAATATCAAAGGGTTTAGTGCCAGGGTCACTCACCGCATGATGCATCCCTAAAGTCTGGTGGTATATTCTTTGAGGTTTAGATCCACACTCTAGAAATGCTACTGGAACGAAACACCTTGAGGGTAACCCATGGTGTTCAATACACCAAACTAGATGACCGATATTCTAATTGTTACATTATATTTTTGTTGATATTAAAGAGATTATTTTAGCCCAAACTAATTTTCTACAACAATTACAATGAAATAGAAGGTATATGATCAACAAGATGTAGCACCAGCCCCTTTTGGATGGCAAAACCAATCCTCTAAAACACTACATCCATAGACCTAGGGGTCATAACATGTCTATGCATAACTTTTTGTACCCTTTTGAGAAGATCCACAACCTCTAGTGCTAAGTACCCAAGAGTTTCAAACCCCAAAGGTATGAAATATGTTGGTTGTTGATACACACTTTCTCATGCTTGACCACTTTGGTTGTGGCAGCTTTCATGACATCATGTCCAATAGTAAGATCTCTACCTTTCAAATGCACCAATGTTAGGACTCTAGGTAGATCCTCACAGGTATGTTTCCCTTCAACCCAGTTACAAATCAAGATATCCTCTGGCCTAAGTGATGATTTCCCATCATGTGGATCAATAAAAAAAATCATAATTGTCTCTTTCTTAGCAGCAAGTGTCTAAGTACACCATAGAGAACATCCCTAATATGATCATGTATGTATTGAAACTCGGGAGCTCCTTGCAATGAACTAAATGCTCCCCAAAAGTGTCTAAGTATGACTTGCAAAAAATTGGACATGTCTCATTGATGAATTTCCATTCGTCATGTTTTTAGTTACATTTTATATTTAGTTTTTGCATCTTTGTATTGAATTTTCTTAGTATTCACTTATTTTAAGTTTCAGTAGTCGATGCAATTTATTTGGTATTTAATGTAATTTTATATTTATTTTGTGGTATTGATGCAAGTCAAAGATATAAGTAATTATCCCTCCATGAAAATATCAAGAAAATGATTAAATTATATTCTCACTCTCCAACTCCAACAATTGAAGTGATGATCATTAAAGTATAGATGGTCAATTAAATAGCTAATTTTTTGCATATAAGATCAAATTTGGATGATTTAAAAAACATCAGATGCATAATTAAATTATCTACAAAATAAGTAAATCTGTGATATAGAACTATTGATAGACTCATCAATGACCTTCTGATGTGTGAATTTCATATCTACTTTTTGAACACATTCACACACAAATTCAGTTCATTTTGCCTTCCATTTGGCCTCTAATCATACTTAACTTACATCTTTTAGTTATTTTACTTGTTGCATGATGTTGATCACAGGTACACATCAAAAATGAAAACATGAAGATAATCCAACCCAAATCTAACCTTAGTTGGATTTTCCATTGAATTGTAGCTGACTCAGAGTTAATTCTGACGAAACAACAAAAGACACACCATGTCTGATTTAGAACACGACGTGTAACTTTCCAATAAGGACTCACAGAGCAAAGGACACGTAGTGTGTTATTTAACACATGGCCATGTAAGTTTCCAAAGACCTTCCTATTCGAATTGTATAGTAAAAGACACAATGTGTCCTTATTGAGATATGACGTGTCCACGCATTCAAAGGCCAACTTCAACTTTCTACCAATGCACTCGGGCATGTGCTTATTAGCACATGACATGTTCTATCTGACCAAATCGACTCTAATAATAGCTACATGATGTGTCTCTATTGGAACACACCATGTACTTATCGCTAAGAAGTAGTTCAGCAGCCAGTTACACGATGACACATGACGTGTCTCCACAAAGACACGTCATGTCTTCATCAGTTTTCTATAGATTTCAGTAGCAACTGCCCCTCATTTTAAAAATGAGTGCAACCACTTGGGGCGGTTAGCACTCGTCAATTTGGAAATTTTTAGTTCCATAGCAAGAGGAGGAAAATCTTGGAGATGAATAAGAGGTTTCTTGGGAAACACCTCCATTCTTCACCATTTCTTCTCCAAAAGGTGAAACTAAGCTTTTCTTCTCATTCAAGCTTCTCAGAAGGGAAGAATTATCTGAGTTGGAGTAGCTTCAAGGGTGGAATTTCGTCCTCTAATTGGATTTCTACTCCTCTTGACTTCACCTTTGGTTCCCTTTGCTCTTTCTTTTCTATAGCTATGCAAAACTCTAAAAAATATGCAATGTACTTGTCTTTCTCCATTATGTGCGAGTAGAAGCTTCTTCTTGGGCACGAGAGAGTAACTCCCATGCCATTACTAATGTGAACCCAAAATTTATATTGAATGCTAGTTAATTTGCTTCTCCATGAGTTCCTACAGTTTTTTACTGCTTGTATGCTTGGTCGGCCACCTTTTATACATGTTTTATGCTTCCTTGTGCTATTCAGGAGGATGTATGAGGGAGTAAGGAGTAGATCTCATGGAAATATTCCCTTGATCACAAGAGTGGCTAGAGAATATTGGGGGTTCAAGGTTGTGTTTCAATCTAAGCATAGACATGGAAGTGTTATGCAAAGATGAGAACCGTCTCATGTCACTGGGAGGTTCATGATCATGGCAACCTCCTTGTAGATTAATGGCATGCTTTAATTCTATAGTTGCATTGATGTGATGGTGTGGTAGTGAAATCTTATGTCCAAAACTCTCTAAAATCTGATTTCAACCCTTAAATTTAAATCCTTTTGTTGTCAACTAGTTTTTTAGCTAACTGCAATCAATCTCTAATGTTAAAATCTAGTTTAGATTGTTGAACGCTAATTATTTTGCACCTAGATAGCCTAGGTCCATGTGCATCAACCTCGAATACAATTGATCTCGAGTACTTATGGGTGATTGATGAATTGAGACATATAAGAATTTAAAACTCATCTGCTTTAAGCAATCAACAAGTTTTAGTGTTGTTGCCAGGGAGCTATGGTAATTTTAGTTAGAGTAAAAGTGCTAGTTAGTATTCAAGACTAAGTCATCATTTCCATCTTTCATAATTGTGATACCTCTTTAATAGTGTGATTCTCATTTATCTATTGTTTTTGTAGGTTGCATGTGTTGCTCTAAGAGTGGTCTTCAAACATCAATCTTCCTAGACCCAGAAATTAAGTGAACTTTTTGCAGTTGAAGGAGAGCAAGGACATGTGATAACTCCAAGAACTTTGAGGGATCACATCCACCTTCACCACTGTCCTCACCCAATCATTGTCAAGCATCAGAGATGGAGGAAAATCACCCTCTTAAGAGTTTGTTGTGCCGACTGCCATCAACATTTGTGAAGCTATTGATTATCCTACCTTTGAAGCCAATAACTTCTCAATCAACCCTACAATCATGTAGATGATCCAACAAAACCATTTCATAGGAACTCCTATGGAAGATCCAAATCTTCACATAGCAGGGTCTTTGCAATACACATACACCTTCAAAATCAATGGTGTTCTGGCTAAAGGAGTACATCTACTCATGTTTTCATTCACCCTACAAGATTGAGCCAAGGTGTGGCTCTCCTCTTTGCCCAAATGTTCCATTAAGAGTTGGTATGAGCTACTAAATGCGTTTCTTACTAAGTATTTCCCTCTAAGCAAGACATCTTAGCTGAGGAACCAAATCACCAACTTCAAGCAACAAGAAGGTGAGATACTCTATGAAACATGGGACATATTTAAGGATTTGCAACGCCTTTTTCCTCGTCACAGTCTAACCAACTAGTTGCTACTCCAAACTTTCTATAACAGGATATTCTACAACATCCATATGAGTATTGATGCGGATGCAAATGGAGCTCTAATGAATAATTCCTATAGTGAAGTGTATGCTATTATTGAAGATATGGCACTCAGCACAATTAGTGGAGTTCTGAAAGGACCAGCTTGGCCTTCTCTTCCAGAAGCTCAAGTGAGAAATCTAGTGGGAAGCACATTGTAGACGCAGTAGACCTCATTGTAGCTAAACTTGATGCCTTGACTCAGAAGTTTGAAAAGGCTTACCACTAACTCTGTTCAAGTAGTTGAGCAAGTGTGTGAGGTATGTGGAGCATCTAATCACAATTCTTCTTCTTATTTTGCGCCGAAGATGAATGCCACTGAGACACCGGAGCAGGTCAATGTTGTAGGCAACTTCAATAATAGATAGGCCTATAATCCTTTCTTAGAGACTTACAATCCAGGATGGAGGGACCATTCAAACTTTTCTTATAGGGACAACAACTCTGGAAACCAACAACAACAAGGTCAAGTTCAAGGTCAATAACCTATGAGAAATTGCCAACCAATGAATGCCAATCGTCAACAACCACCGGGATATAGCAACAACAATAGGAACTACAACCAGCTTCAACAAATGACTCAACCACAACAAAAGTCTAGCTTGGAGAGTCTTCTTGAGACTTTTGTGACTACACAGATTCAGCAGAATGATGAGTTCTGGGCACACAACAATCTCTTGAAGGATGCCATCAAACAACTTTCTTCTAAAGTTGATGGGATTGTCACCCATACCAAGATGTTGGAGAACCAGATCGCACAACAAGCTTTAGCCAACCAAGGAGCACCTTCAGGTTCTTTGCCCAATCAACCAATTATGAATCCCAAGGAAACTTGTAAATCCGTGACTTTAAGAAGTGGAGTAGTCATAGGAGGGTTTTCACTGCCTTCCAAGAGGACATCTGAAGAAGTTGTTGACACTATTATGGAGTAGACCGCTAAAAACCAAAGGAAGAAATCTACTAGAAATCTGCATCAAGATGACTCTTTTTGCAAGCCTAATGCTCCTTTCCCTCACATGTGTTTTAATGACAAAGATGATATTAAGTTCAATAAGTTTATGGACATCTTGAACAAGCTATACGTAAATCTACCTTTAGTTGAAGTCATAGCTGAAATGCCCTCTTGTGCTAAGTTTTTGAAAGACATTCTAACAAAGAAAAGGAGATCCGATCAAGCTGAAACTGTTGTGTTATCTAAAAGGCTAAGCTCTATCATCCAAAACTGTATGCCTAAAAGACTAGATGATCAAGGTGCTTTCACTATCCCTTGCAAGATTCAAGACTGAACTTTTGATAAATGCCTTGTTGATCTAGGTGTTGGCATTAGCTTGATTCCTATTTCTCTGTGGGAAAATCTTGACGTGGGAGACTTGAAATCAACATCAATGACAATTCAGTTGGCTGATCTCTCAATTATATATCCTAAAGGAGTGATTGAAGACGTTCTCATGCAGATAGGGAAGTTTTTCATTCCGTGTGATTTTGTAGTCTTGGACATGCAAGAGGATCCAACCAACCCGGTCCTTTTTGGAAGACCATTCCTCCAAACTGTAGGTTGTCTTGTTGATGTTAGAGAAGGAAAACTCATCGCCAGAGTTGGAGATGAAGAACTTGTATTCTTTATTTATGATGCTATGGAAGAACCTAGCTGTAAGGAGTATCTTTGTCTAATAGATACTATTGACACTACAAAAAATATGGCTTTTGTTGAAAGACAATTATGAGGGACAAAAGCTTTTCATAAATGGTGACTTTTTTGTGAAGGTATGACGTTCACTAATGCATATCAATCCATCAACCGAACTCTTAAGCAAACAAATATTTTTATATGAGAATCGGTCCCTCAAAAATTTAAAAAATAAGCACTTGTCCTTCACAACTAACTTAAAGGGTTTCCCCCTACCATTTCGCTCCAAAAGCTACCTAAAATTTTGCATAACCATTAAAGACGTGGGATCCCAAGTTCTCCTAAGTTGCCGAATCCCCCTCCTGACTCCTTTTCTACGCCCTTTCTGCTCAGCTGTGACTGTGGTGTTTCTGGAGGTGTATCTTAGCAATCTCTTTTTTATTCATCCCCTATCTGTTGACGATGCCCAGGTCGTAACATACGAGACATATAATGTATGATTATGAGACAAAACAAGTGTTCCCCACTGCAATCGTCGTGCAAATGTTTAGGAGTAAGCCATCATTGTTCTCTGGAAACTACCCCTATTTGGCAACGGACTGGGTCCATATTAGGTGCTATCGTTTTGTGCAATGTATGCAAAACCCGGACCAGATTGGGCATCAATGGCGTTTGGCAGGCAAGTGAGTCGGAACCCTATTTTAGGATTATGGAATCCCGTTATCTGGTTTAAGCTAGTCCTGCTCGAGGCAGGATTAGAAATATGTCTGATTTGGCCCTGACACCAGCCTCCCCCCGACCCCGATCTCTCATGTGCCCCTCTATCTCCCTCTCGCCCTAACCTTCCTCTCCCTCGCGACGCTGCGCTATAGTCACACATCTTCCCTAATGTTGATCCGTGAGAGAAGTAAAGGTGAAGGCGGTGAAGGCTGCTACCTCGAGAAGGTCGCGGATTGCAGATGGATGTATGGCATGTGTCGTCAGGCGAAGCGTCCGCATGGAGAATCAATGTTTTCGTCTTCCACCGCTGGTCTACCTAGGCAGCTACCTCCATCAAAATCAAGGTACCCATACCCTGGCCTGCTCTACTCTTCTGTATTACCTGCCACGACCTTGATTTGTCTTTTCGATGCACATCAAATGCCCTAGGTCGACCAAGTCAAGAAGAAACCCTACCAAGTGTCGGTGTGCCTTCTTATTCCAGTCATTCTTCTGTGAGGTTCTCCACTTCCACATTCACTTGTTGGAGGAGTTGTTCGCGGAAGATGTGCCTCATCCATTGCTGAAGTCTGACAGTTCTCCTCCTTAGTGCTCTGGCGGCGCTACACAGAGCCAGGATTCCGTAGTGCTTCATCTTTGTCGCCCCTTCCTGCTAAGGTTGGTCACAAAATAGGGTAGCCGATGATTTGTTTGTAATGTCGATTAGGGTAGACATTTCTGAGGTAGATTGGTCATTAATTTGTGTATTTATTCATCTGACATTGGTTCCAAACAAGTTAATCGTTGTGTATGATAGTCACATTTTATCAGTCGATGAATCTCGCATAGTTTAAGCAATGTTTGTCATGGATAGGAGCAAATTAGATATTCGATTTGATAGTGGTGGTGACATGTTTTCTGGAGGAAATACAAATTTACCATCCAACATGTCGATAACATCAACCATATAGTTGATAACATTAATTATTTTTCTGTAGAGACATGCGAGAGATCCCAGGGGTCAATTCATCGACCCCAAAGCTGACGTAATCGACCTTATTGCTTGAAGGCTAGATTTGTACAACCATTTTTATTAGTGCTGACATAAGGTTAATAGAATTGACCTAGAAATTTCTAAAATGACTTAAAATTAATCCAAATCATTAAACAACCATGATCTATCATTGACATTAGGTCACTTGAAAACAAAACTTGTTGAGAAATATATCCATCTCATTATTCATGTTTGAATATCGTCAGAGAGGAGGCCAGGGAATAATACAACCTTTTTGCTTGATATCTACCCCAAAGTTCCTTCTTTCTCTCCTGTTCTTATGCTTTTTTCATTTCCTGTTGCTTGCTATATGGAGATAATTTGGACTAGGAAGAGATAATCTTTATCTAGTACCCACAAGTATCCCAAAATGATTTTATTATCGAAATATTAACTGTAATAAATGATTATGTGCATCTAGGGAATAATAAAATGATAAAGAGTACTTATAAATAGCTTTAGTTATACATTACTTTTAGTATTATTGGTATACATACCATATTTCATGATTTATAACTTTTAAATGCTATGATAATATTTCTTTTGCTCGAAACTCATCAAAAACATATGTTTGGATTATCCTATCATGGGTTCTTGTTGAGTTTCCATGCACTAAACACGTAGATTACACTGAAATAGAACAATTTTTTACATACATGTGCAATTTAGCAGTGTTTATGTTATAGAATACCTAGGTCTGTAAAAAATGGAATCAATTTCGACAAGGAAGAGATAATCTTTAATAAATGATTATTGTTTTGGATTCTACACAATGATTGAATTACATTGAGTCTAATTGATCACCATAATTAATTTCTGACATATGATTTGTAGTTGAAAGACATATCTTTTGATGATTTTCTTGCATAAGCATAGGTTCACGAGTGCACTAAAAAAGCCTAGTTCATGTGATGTCTAGTTTGATTGAACTAGATAAGTTTGTGAAAGTAGGAATTTTCTTATGTAGATGCAATGTTGTGGTTCAGAATGACATTTTACTAAAATACACGAATTACTCAATCTATTAATATGATACAACATTAGACAATTCCTCAGTTTAAGCATCATTTAACTTAAATCCAAATTAAACATGTTTTCGACCTACTTGATTATTATAGCTAGTAATAGTTTTCAGTGACCCAACTTCCTTTGTTTCAACAACTTGAAGTTCAAATCTCTTTCTTACTTGACAACCGCACACTTGCTTTACATTTGTGATATTAATATATAATCATACTCTTTCTTACCATGTTTCACGATTTATAACTTTTAAATGCTATGATAATATTTCTTTTGCTTGAAATTCATGAAACAAATATGTTTGGATTATCCTGTCATGGGTTCTTGTTGAGTTTCCATGCACTAAACCTGTAGATTACACTGAAATAGAACAACTTTTTTAGATACATGTGCAATTTAGCAGTGTTTCTGTTACATAATAACTAGCTCTGTAAAAAATTGAATCAATTTAATCTACTGATGAGTATTGCAGTATTATAGGTAAAAAATGAGTACTAATAACTACCTTTATTTATACATTACTTGTAGTATTCTTGGTATACCTACCATGTGTCATGATTTATAACATTGAAATGATATGATAATATTTCTTTTGCTTGAAAGTGGTCAAACAAATATGCTTGGATTATCCTATCATGGCTTGTTGTTGACTTTCCATGCACTGAACCTGTACATTACACTAAAATAGAACAATTTTTTACAGACGTGTGCAATTTAGCTGTGATTCTGTTACAGAATACCTAGGTCTATAAAAAATGGAATCAATTTTAGTGTATAGAGTAAGTTTGGTTACAGAATACTTCCATGACACACCAATAGAGCAGTAGCGGGTGTATAGAGTAATTTTGGTGTAATTGTAGCTCAGCCATCACCATTCAAGTACATGCTTTTGTTGGCATAGCAAGTAATGCAAGACAGAGATGTTATCAACAAACAAAACACATCTTTAAATATAGCTAACGTGTACAATTTGAGATGAATCAGATGGCATGAATCAAATTCCACTGTAGTAAATATACTGAGTGGGAACTCATCTGTTTATTGTAAAATGTACCACATGTGCTGAAAATAGTGTGTTGTCACTACTTTTCTATTGTTTCTACTATACTTATATTCACATACATACATTGATTTTACTATATACAGAAAAAATATATGCAACTGATGCACAAGGTTATTTCATAGTGTAATTGCAGCTTAGACGCCACTATCTAAGTACATACTTTCTCTGAAAAGATATAATGCAAGGCTGAGACAAGAAAAAAAAACTCTCCATAGTGTAATTTATATATATATATATATATATATATGAAATTGATCACATGCACATTTGTCCATCAAGATAGATGTAATATGATGCTATGTGTTTAGTGCTCCAATATGTGTTTGTGTAACATACTGAAATTCAGGGTTTTCCCTGCAAATTACCCACTTTTGATCTTTTCTTGGCTTTTTAGTCCATTTGGACCATTTTCATAAATTTCCTCTGTTTTATTATCTTTTTGGACCCCTTGTGCAATTTGAGCACATTCAATGTTTAAAATCACCTTTTTCCCCCATTTATGATAATGAAGGGGTGTTTGCACAAATAACCCAATTAAGGAGATACGTGAGGGTTAATAACGTAATTTGGTCATTAATGATTAAAATAAGTAGATAATATTAATTTGGAGTTTTTTGGATAAATATATTAATAATAATAAGCATTTCAATTAATTATGAGTATAATAACTTCTTCACTTTTTCTCTCCTCCAATTTGATGATAAATGTGTGAAAATATATTTAAAGGTTGATATTTTGCTCTTAATACTCATATATAACTATCACTTCGAATTTGACTCACTAATTGCATTAATATAGTTATTTCATTATAATTCACACCTTTTAATGTGTTAAAATACACTTTAATGAGCAATATATTAATTAAGGACCTTATTGGAAATAAATACGAAATCTAATTACATAGCATCGTTCTAAATGCTAACATGAGCATGTGGTCCAAATTTGGTGTCATTTGGACTTCATTTGACCCTTCAAATCCATTTTATAAGTATTGAATATAGTGTGACCTTTTCCTTAAATTGATTTCATTAATTTGATGCGTAACGCTATAGTTGGGCCGCTTTTTCTCTCTGTCACGTGCCCCTTGGGTCTGCGCGCCATCCGACGGCCCTGACTTATTGGACCCTCGATCCAACGGTGAGGAGGTCATCTTCCTCCTCCAGCCTTTTGGACAGCCCCGACCGCTGAGCTCCCCGGTCGATTTCTTAGCCTTTACTCGATCATTTTGACTGATTTCTTCGCCTTTGAATCAGTCGTTCTCCTCTGATCAAGACGAGCTCTTGCTCGCATGCTGTAACACATTGTAGACCAAACGCCCAAAGTGCCTCCTCGATTCCTCTCCTCCATGGAGTATCAGAGAAGGCACCGACCATCCCCACACCTACTTAAGGGGCCGTGGAGCACCCCTGGGCTTCGAGCCTTCTTCCTCTCCATTCAATTTTGCCTCTCCTTCCCTGTTACTCCCGAACCTACTCCACCTTCAGTTCTGGCAACCTGGACCTGCTGCTCGCTACTCCAACCACCTCCGGCCAATTGAACGCTTGGTGAACAACTCCGACATCCACTCTTCTTGTTTCTACCCTCAGTTTCCCTCGAGACGCCCCCAAACGCCTGGTCCTATAGACCACGGTCATGACCTCCGCCGGCGCCGACCCATATGCCATTTTGGTGATCCTCCGCCTGCGGAAAGGGGTGCTTTGACTTTGTCTTGAATTCGCGAAGCTAACCCCGATCTCAGTCGCCTGCTTTGTCGCGTTTTGTGGTGGCTTTTCTTCCGTTGATTTTTCCCCTGTTCCGGCCAAGTCTGGAGCAGCTTCTTCTACTCCTGAGCACACGGGTACGTGAGTAGAAGATCTCTGTGATCGGGAGTGTTTGGAGTGTTGGCATCCGGTTTCAGTCCCGCCTTGTGCTCTGTGTGGCGAACTGGAGCCATGGAGCCGAGCTTCAGGTTGTGGCTCCGTCGCCATGGTCGGGGGAGCATTCCTGGTCAAGCAATGACCATGGAGCCCCTGTGCCCTTGTTTTATCGATTGGCTTTGCGGGGGCAATTTCGTCTTTTCGATTTAGGTTAAGTCTTCTTGCCTGCGAGTTTGACACACACAAATGTCTAGAGTGCCCCTGTGACTGTAATAGATGTATTTAATCTGCAAGGGTATTTTAGTCATTGCCTCTATTATTTACAACGGTTTGCATTTTGATTTATATACCTGTCACACTATAGTTTTCTTGATTTCTGATTGGCTGAGATCATTTAATTCATAATAAATGAATCCTTGGTCAGAAAAATACGAATAAATAGTCATGGAAAGGATTTTTAATGTAGAACCCGAATTTATAGTTTTTGATCCCTGATTTGTATTCCTTTTTCGAAGGTTGTTTTGAATGCCTTTTTAAACATATAAAATGTTCTAAAATACATAATAAATTCATTTTAACCCCAAATTAGGTAATAAAATATGTTTTATTATTCAGGAGAATATGAATAATCTTTTGGGCTTGGTTTTAAACCCTAAATCATGGTTTTGTAAAATTAGGGTTTTCCTATGATTTATGTTTTTACATATATTAATACATGTGTAATAATGTAACTAGGAAATGTGGATGGATTGCAATCAACTTGGTGAATGTTATGGTAAATAATTAAAAATAGGTATGTGAAAACCTATTTTTTTGTATGTGAGCCCTATTTCAATATGTGGATCCTATTTGTGTATATGAATCATATTTATGTGAACATCCATGGTGAATGTGAAATCTAAGTGGAATGTAATTGTGCAAACTACCTATCCTTCAGTTGGGTCTTTTTCAACCCCACAATCCTTATTGTGCTAGCCTGATTCTCCCTCTAATTGCATTTATTGGCTCTTTACTTATTATATGCTTCTAATGCCATTGTGGCTCATTCATTTGAATAATGTGAAACTTGCTATATGTTGCCTCCTTTACTTGGAAATGCTTAAACTTGTTATTGCCTATGTGGCTCATTCTTTTGGAAATATTTGGAAGCAATGTATAATGTTGTTGCTTGTTGACTCTTTTACTTCTTGGAGTTCTTGGATATTATTGTGGCCTATGATGGCCTATTTGTTTATTCTTGGGTTTTATTCCCAATGCTATGATGTTATTTTGTTCTACTTTTCACTCTACTGCCAAGTGAATATTATGCATGATATAGTTATTGGCCAATTGACAATGTAGTGTACATGAGTACAAACCACCCACAGGGCACTCTGGTTTTAGTCCCCCTGTCGGGCACTGGGGTTTTAGTCCCCCTACCATTTTATATATTAGGCACTGGGGTTTTAGTCCCCCTGCCACTTTTTAGGCACTGGGGTTTTAGTCCCCCTGCCATTGGTGAGGTCTGGTAGGTGTCTCACCCTACAGTGAGAGGATGTTGAGTCATAATTTATATTCATGCAATTGTGTTGTTTGTTGATATTAAAATGTGGCAGTTTTCTAAATTCTTATTTACTCATTGGTCTCTCTCCTCTTGAAATCCCTTAATGGAATATTTTTGCTTAGCTTATTATTTGCCTTTATCCTATTTTCTAACACATACTTTTTTTTATCTCTCTCTTTCTGGATGACCCCAACCATCCAGGTTAGGATCAGGTGCACAGTGGAAGCTTGGTGGACCCAAGGCTAAGGATAGGATAAGAAGAAAGGAATATATAGCTTGAGTGATCATGTTTGCTTTTATGTTATATAGTTGTTTGGTTTGGAGACAATGTTGTATTAGTTAAGTCTTCCTCTACCTAGATCCTTGTTTTTGTATAAAAATGTACCCCAATTGGGAAAAATTTGTAATGTACTCTTTATACATTTTGAATAAAGTCAAGATTTAAATTTACGCTGCTACACACATTGGTGTTTTTGTTTATCATGTTTAATAGTAGAGACTTGGTCTTTATAGTTTGTGTCTCTACCGTATTATGGTTGTTTATTGTCTGTACTACAATATAGTATTTTCTTGTTAGCATAATGATTTCTGTATTGTGATGGGATGTGCCCCTTACAAATCAAACATGTTATATAGTAATTATCACTGTAGCCACTCCTCACTGTCATAATATATTGTAGCACCTGTAGGGGTATGTATTTTGTTGACCCCAAGTTTCATATTGTTTGGTCAAGAGAGTCTGATGGCGCTCTAGTATCAGCATTGCGCAGACAATATGACCTAGGCAGGTGTGTCGATGGTCATTTCACTAGGGATTCTTGGAGGGAGGCAACTGTGGAAATGCAAAATAGGATGGGGAAGACGTCCTGCAATATAAACCAGCTAAAAACTCGGTGGAAAAACTTGAGGAGGGACTATGTCATTTTGAAGCTTGTGACGAATAAGAGTGGCATTGGATGGGATGACACTAGGCATAATCCCACGCTGCCTGACACCCCTGAGTGGAGGGAGAGCCTTGTAGTATGTCCAATAACCAGTCCCTTAATCGAAAAAAGTAATGTCCTATATTTACACTTAAATTTCATAATACAAAATTTTCATATACTTAGGCAAACAAGGACCTTGCTAGGTTGCTTAAGTGGCCATTTCCCCACTACTATGACATTGAGATGATGGCGGGGAGGAACATTGCTATAGGACATCATGAGATGTCTTCAACAGACACACAAATCCCTTCTGACGTTGCCTCTGAGGATGATGTCACTGTCGACTTAGATGGGTCAGAGACACCCGTGAACACTGGAAGCCAATCAGGGGAACTGAACATGGTCGCATATGGGATGTAAAGTGAGGGAGACAATGGGGGATGAGGAATAGATACACCGAGTGTTGGCAGGAGGCCTCCTGTCGTTAGGCATAAGAAGCGGCCATCAATGGCTCAAGACCGATGTGGGCTTTCAAATGAAGTGTTATCTGAATTCACACAGGTTTATGCAAAGGTTCATGAGTTAGGCACTGGTGTGACAACCAGAGCCTTTCCAAATAAAGAGTTTGCAACCATCTTACAACATTTCCATGACACTTACCCCGATGCCCCCACTGCAGTGTTTACAATACTTGTGAACGCCATCAAGGACTAAAAAAATTGCAACATCTACCTCAGCCTTATAGACACACCTCAAAAGATAACCATATGGTTGCAAGACCTTTGGGAAAGGTCCCAATCCACCAATGCAACACCAACACATTCAATGCCATCCTCATTTATGTCATCTCACCATGCATTTTTCCCGCAATCCCCAACACCCAACTTCAACAACAGACCAAGTATGCCATCGTCGTTTATGCCATCTCACCATGCATTTTTTCCTCCGTCCAATGATGCTGGCCCTTTCGGATCATAAGGCGGAACATCAGTTTGATTAACAGCTAGACATTTATATCAACAAATCAGTAGAAAGTTCTTTCATTGTTGTAATAATCGATTTCCCATCCAAACATTTTCTTTCCACAGAAACTAATTTGCTGAATTGTTGTAATATTTTTATTCCCGTCCAGACATTATTTTACTGCACAAACTAAATTGATTAATTGTTGTAATATTTTATTTCACTTCCATGCTTTTATTTTGCATTCGCAGTGTCACCTCATAATGGCTTGTTGTATCCTCCACAATTTCATATGCCACCAACATGATGGCGATAGTATCATGGATGAACTCCTAGATGACATTTCAACATCTGTTATTCCCCCTTCTGGGGTTGACCTAAGTTCCCTCCAACAAACAAGTCAGGCCAATTCAAAGGAGGGCGATCATTTATGTGAATCCATTTCTAATTTGCTATGGGATGCACGTTGACCTACAATTGTATTTGTAATAGTCTTTGACATTATTTGATAAATCATACACCACATAACTTTGTATCCTTTAGTTGTTTATTTTACAAACTTTTTATTGGATCCTAATAATATACATGACATAATGTTTCGGTAGGTTGTCTTGAAATGGAGAATGGAATGCCTTTGTAAGGCCCGAGCCCACTGCCCAAGGCTCTAGTAGAGTTTCAGGAATGACAACTATCCCCACAGACCACCACTAGCCTTAACTGCACACTTTGTCCTCACTCACGCGCATGCCAGGAGCAACTTCCCGATAGGTCACCCATCCCAGTACTACTCCAAGTTGAGCACGCTTAACTATGGAGTTCTTAGTGATGGGCTCCCAGAAAAGGAGGTGCACCTTGGTGATATGGGTAGTCCAATCATTCCTTATAAGATCATTTTATCTGAGGCCTCAAATCCTAAGACGTTACAATCTCCCCCACTAGCCTTAACTGTGCACTTTGTCCACACTAACGCGCAAGCCAGGATCAACTTTCCAACTGGTCACCCATCCTAGTACTACTCCAAGCCGAGCACGCTTAACTTTGGAGTTCTTTAGTGATGGGATCCCTGAAAAGGAGGTGCACCTTGGTGATATGGGTAGTCCAATCATTCTTTTAAGATCATGTTATCTGAGGCCTCAAATCCTGGTATGTTACAATCTCCCCCACTTAGACTCTTAACGTCCTCGTCAATGCTCAACTATAAGGCCTCATAATCTCTTCCCCATTTCAGTGCAGACCCACAATGGCCCATGGACAACCAGCTCCCGATCACAGAATACCAGCCCAAGGGTGGCTACATCAACCATGGACAGCCCTTTCCTACATGCCTGGACCGCATGACTCAAGACTGGCATGTCATGCCCATGTGGGCTCCACCTACTGGAGGGTAATTGGCTTTGATACCATTTGTAACTCCCGGGCCCACTGCCCAAGGCTCTAGTTGAGTTTCAGGAATGACGACTATCCCCACAGACCACCACTAGTCTTAACTGCACGCTTTGTCCTCACTCACATGCATGCCAGGATCAACTTCCCGACAGGTCACCCATCCCAGTACTACTCCAAGCTGAGCACACTTAACTATGGAGTTCTTAGTGATGGGCTCCCGAAAAAGGAGGTGCACCTTGGTGATATGGGTAGTCCAATCAAATCCTAGGATGTTACAGCCTTGTTGTACATGCGGCCTTCAATGCACTGTACGTGTGTATATGGATGTCGTGGATGCGGAAAATGGACATTTTGAAAACAACAACCCCCATAGACTGTATTTTACATGTAGTAGGGGTCTTGTTTCGAATAGATGTCAGATGAAATTGTCCGTGCAGCGTGTACCACCCACAGTTGCCACAGTTACTGCAGTTAGGGATGCTATGCTAACACAACTTGCATATGAACGCAACGAACACATGCTATGGTCTAAACAGTGTGACTTTGTCTGTTCGACAAGAGCAGACACTGATAGGCTCCAAAAAGATATTTTCACTGTACGAGAGATGTGCCAATATCTTCACCAACGACTTCACATCACAAGCAATAATGACTCTTCAAATGAGGACATATACAATACATCATAGATGTAGAACAACCTTTCGTACTGAATTCATTTTTATGTTTGAATAAGAAGTTAGGCCTATTTTATGTTCAGAAATTTTTATTTGAATTCTATGTTCAAAACCCGACATTATTTTACTAATCATCAATCATGTTTTAGACGTTGATGAATCTATCTGAAGTTCTGAGGTGTGATTGTGGGTTAGATGCAGCCTTGCGGCTTAACACAGAGGATGCATGGTTGTATGATTTTGGCATTCTGAGTGAAAGGTCGGGTGAAATGTATTACATATGTCCTTCTCGCGAGGTGCGCTAGTAAATACATACATAATAGGTTGCCCTTGTATACGCTGCACATTCTTTGTCATTCACTTAAACTTGATAATACATTTAGGGAAAAGATCGGTGCAGATACTTTTTTTGGGCAGTCAATCTCCCCCCAACAATTGATTCTTTGAAATCTATGATTATGTTACTAACTATCGAATGCAAGTCATTGTGGGGCCAGGAAATGAACATGAAGGACTTTGTTGAAATTCATCACAACTACAATGATATATACACCCAAAAAAATTATGAGCATGAGGTTCTCGAACGCTGCGTTGCCAATCTAGAGGAAGATTGTAGTCTTCTTTTAGACATTCCTTCACCCACAGTGACGCCATAATGTTGAATGGCAGAGCTCCATTTAGTTTATCTTCTCGATTTACATTGTTTACCATTTGATGTTTTTAACATTAAATCTTTCTTAATTCATCTGTTGTATTACATTAATAGGCTTTTGTTATTTATCATAATGTTGGTGTATGTTTTATGGAGGGTGTATGTTTTTTCATCGTGATGTTGCTGAATGTTAGTTAGCACTGAATATGCATATTATATTCCCTTAATTGTGCCATACACCCTTACGTCTGAAATATATTACTTACAGAATCTGTAATATGGCTGAGCCTCCAACAACGCCTTATTTTATGTGGTGTACGGAGCTTGATATGGTTCTCAGATGTATGATGAGAAACCAATATGAGTTGGGGAGATGTGTTAATGGAGTATATACTACACGGGCTTGGATGGAGGCATGGTGTGACTTCCGAAACATAACTGGGGGGCCTTACATATCTTTGACTGAGTTGCAGATGAGATGGCAACACATAAGGAGAGAGTTCATAAGAGACAATCTTTTTCTTTTGGGAGATTTATTGCCTCCCCCTCCATTGGCCGTGCAACGTAACTTCATTATGACTCGTCGGAGTTACCCACCTGGGGTTGCTGAATACCTTAACATCGATGAGTGAATCAAACAACCACGTTAGACGGTGAAAGTAACACATGAACTTGTAATATATTTCCACAACATTGTAGTTGTTTGTGTTTACTTCGCAACATTTTGTTGCAAAACTTATGTGTTGCATTGTTTTGTTTGGACCATCACTTGAAAAACTTCTACTTTATTGTTATGTATTGAAGGCATACATCACGTTCTTAATTGTTTGTAGCTAAGTTTGGTTGAAGCATTTATTTTTATTCAATATTGTCACAGTTGTCTTACTATTATTGATATTTGCTAATACTTATATTTATTTATTAACTATAGATGTCGTCATCGCGGTCAAAGGAAACGACAAAGTTTGAAAAATTATTGATGTCTACGTTGAAGATTCGAAAATTTGTAGAAGAAAACCTTGTTTGCAAGAAATAATGTTGCAAGCCTACACGCGATGAGGGCACAAATGGGAGCCACGAATAAGCCAAGGGTGTTACTCTTCCTATTGACCATCTGGCATTGCTATTTCAGTGGCCAAAAGACGCCATCAAATAGGAAACCAATCAGTTGTTGAACGAAGCTTGTCCTATGTCATGGGACGAGTACGATGAGGCCATGAAGGTTGCCGACTAGGACGTTCCTACCTGGGATAAAAATAAATCTTCCTCCACATCAAATCCTATCCCCCACGGTGACTGCTCACCATCTTAGATTGTGTATCGGTGTCTATGTCTAGGTCCAGGGAAGACCTCTCCTTTGTGTCCCTCATTTTTTATGTTGGAGATGTATTTTCCTGGGAACCAATAAGTTATTATCTATTTTTTTATGTGGTATTAAGTTCTATTGGAGACATGCTATTCTCTTTGCTATGCATGTTTGCTACCATTGAATTTAAATGCATAAATTATGCATTTTATGTATTATTTATTTGTTACACGCATTACTTGATATATCACAATTTTCTTTACATCCATATTAATATTCATGCTAATTTAATGTATAATTAAAAGAGAATGAACTAAATAAAATTTAGAAAATTAGAGCATTTCACAAAGATTAAACAATATGATTTTGAGTTAGAGCCCATAGATAGGATATATTTGCTAAGTCGCAGTCATCACTTAAGAAAGCACACACAATGCTGGAATAACACACACACAAATGTGATACCTTCTCTTATTTATAGGTATATAACAAGATAACATGACAATTTCAATAATGTTTTCATTTTACAGTTCTTGGATCAAATATGTAAAATACTACCTATTTACAACATACACAGCAATCAAAGACAACAATATAGTTGGTTTACTTTAAATCATCACGTACTTATGACCATACTCATATATTATGTTTAGTTTTCCTAAGTACAAAACTGACATTCACAAAATCTACATTGATTTTAAAAAAAATTGCACTTCTGCTTAAGCGGCATCAAAACTACACATTCCTTACTCTTGTTAAAACAGTTCTACAACATCAGGACAGAATCAATAGATACTGACTATGTTGCCAAACAAAAGCAGACTGAATCCAGCCTAGTAGCCAAACAGAATCAGACTGCAATCAGACTCGAATCAGACCAGCTGACCAGAATCAGACTGGGATGCCAAACATAATCAGGCTAGGTTGTCAAACAGAATCAGACTAAATCCTGACTAACCCCGTCTAATCCAGTCCAGACTATGAAATCCCAGTCTGTTTCCAAACAGGGGCTAAAGTATGAAGGATGGCCAAAGCCATGATGTACTTTTCGATGTTATTCATTACATGGCAGTTCTCTGACACACTCTACAGAGGAGAATGATCTAACAACAAAGCTGAGATGCCTTCTATTCCATTTATTTTCAAAGATCGCACCTTAGATATTAGAAATCTCCTTAGTTACACCTAGTCCATATGACATTTAAAAGGTATAAATCCCAACTCTAGTCTTCCCTAAATTTGATAACAACTTTGTCAATTCAGTTACTTATTATACAATTAATACATATCTCAAGTATATTGCAGACAATTGTTTATTCAATATGTTTCGAAGAATTCCCTTTAAATTTGATTTGTAAGACAAAGAACTCATATTAAATAAGAAAATATCAGATAGTGACTTAGACGATCTAATAATATTGTATTAGTAGTTCATCTTTTTAGTTTGTAATAAACACACTAGCCGAAAATAAAATAATTTTTAGCCACGAGTGCATGTGCTTTAAGACTAAGTACATGAAGTTGATTCTATCCTCATTTTGTACGAGACCACTTGGAGTATCTAGTCTTCTAACTATTGGTTTCTATGTACATGGACATACATGTTACTTGACTTGTTAGATTTAAAATTAACTACTCCTATTCATTGCATGTTCTACATTATAACATTTTGATTACATATGTAGACACACTTGCTTCGGTGTGCAAGCACTACTAGAAAATATCAATTATTATAATTAGGATTGTTTAGACTGTTTCACATTCTATAAACCTTTATTGGGTATATTAGAAAAGTTTCACAAAAACATATCAGCAGACATTGTTCTTACCTTGTACTGACCTTTGACATTTTCACTTTAATTTCTCCAATTCATATATAACTCATGGTAAGATTGCATGTCAATTTCAGTTTATACAGAAGCACTTTCCAAAAAATAAAAGCATGTGCCTTTTATGATTCAATACTCAATATATGATCAAAAACATGTACACAAAAGTCTTTTGAAATATGCTTTAGTTGCATTTGTATAGTATCTTGTAAAACTTACTAGTATATCTTACTTTAGTATGTTCAAAAAAAAAATCTCACAAATATCAACGAGCCAAACCATGGTATGATGTATAAGCGTCATAATTATAGTTACTTTTCTTCTTTTAACATGTCACAAGTACGTGTAACTATATGATGGATGTATTGATTTCTTAGGTGGTTGACAATTATTTTCTAAAACTTTGTGCTTCAAGAAGAGCTTCTCTATCCAAACCCCAAGGAAATATTTTCCACCAAATATCATCTAGAATGATGCTATCTTACAAATTACTAAGATGGTTGAATAGATGTAGTTTTGTATGAAGTTGTACTTTATTTTATGAGTTTCTTGATTTCCACCTTTTCATTAAAGTTGAAGCAAAGTAAATTTCATGTGACTAGGGCATGTTATATGAACAAAAACTAGTTTTTCTCTACTTTGCAGTACCATGTATAAAAAGTAAGCACTAGGTGTAACTGTATTGTGAAAAAATGAAATATTGTTGGTTTGTTATTCAAAATATTCATCCAATTCATTGTGAAATGTTATGAGGCATTTATAAAGATAGATTTCAAATAACTTCAAAAATATTTTTTCTATCGTGAATTTGTTTGGTGTTAGTTGTGAAGTTTTAGAGTTGACTGCTACCTTCCCAATGAAAAATCATAATGTGTGTTGCTCATTTACTTTATTATTCATTTTTTAGTTTGATTGACCTCATAATTTAGCAAGGGCAAACTAAATTCAGTTTGTACACTATGTTTTTTTCTACAACATGTATACAATATGCATTCCAAATGCTTTTCTTAACACATGCACAATTTTCATTAATATGACCTTGTACCATGATTATCATGGTATCATACCCAAATTTTCATTAATATGACCTTGCACAATGCTTTTCTTAACCCAAATTATGTTCAAACTTAGGTCTTAATACTTCTTTATTTCACTGAGATTTTTGGTTGGTTTTTTTATATATGTATTACAATTGAATATTGCAATGTTTATTGTTACGGGATATTAATAAAGATATTTGTAACAATTCGATAGATTCAATATTATTGGTTTTCTCATTCATGTTTCCTCAACTAATAAGCTAAACTAGCTTACATTCAACATGGGTGACATCCATGTCTACGTTTTGGCTAATGGGCATCAAGGGGTTGATGGTCTACCACCTAAAGAGCCATCTACAAGTAAGTAGAAAGCCAACACTAACTAATTTACTTGTTACACTTCTAGTAACAAAGTACTTTCATCTTTGTTTCTTGTCCTACTTTATCATGGTAACTACAATAACTACTACTACCCCTTGTTCTTTTCAACTTTTCCCCTTTTGTTTGATCTCTTTGTATTGAATGACTATATTCTTTGATGGTTTTCTTTTAATATGATGTGGAAAAAACTTGTTATGGGAACCAAATATGATGTGGAAGCTTTCCAATTGACATAGTTTATCGTAAACAATGTCCCTAGTCTTGATTTGGATATGGATGTAGATAAAACTTGACCACCAAGTGGTGATGTTGTGGTTCTTCCTTTAGTTATTAGTTGATATTTCATAATAAGATAAGATGATGTAGAAGTTTCAAATACCATGAAACCCTATACAAGCCATGAGAGTTGTATAGATTTTGGAAAGGGAATTCTAAATTGAAAAATAAGAGACCGTTGCCACACATGGTCGACACACTAGTTATGATTTTGGACAATGGTATTATGAAGACAATGCACTTTATAAATCTATCTAGAATTTCTATTTGGTTGTGTCATCATCCTTCATACACAGATGAATGATTGGCTGATATTTTTTCCTATTTATACTGGTACCCTAAATTTACTTTACAAGATGGATTTAGAGCCTCAAATCAAACTATAAGAGCAAGTTTGTTTTTTTTACTATGGTTTATATAGGTATCATCCTATCAAATTATAATGATATAATATTTGTGTCAATTTTAGGAGTAGAATACTCATGCAGGTAACCATATACGGGCTAACATTGATGAAGAGAAACACACCATTTGAAAGAATCTGAAGACACGATCGATCTTAGGAGTGTCAAACATGATGTCTTTATTGTTATCAATATCAATTTTATATATTTTCTTTGGTTCTATTAACATCGACCACACAATGTATGGATAATATTTTGGTTCAATAATAAATAATTGTTTGCGGTGATTTGATATTCTTGTGTGAAATTTTGGTGTGTGAATGTTCTTATGATATCACTTGAATATTATATAAATATTTCATGGGATTTTAAATCAAAAAATTCATCTAAAATGTATATTTGTTAGAGTTACAACTAGATAGAACTAAATATATTAATAAAAAATAATGTCTAAAAGTCACTCACAAATAAATTGGTGAACGTTTTGTCCCTAAAAATTTGGTGATGAAGACCAAACAAAATAACATTAATGTAGGCATTAGTCCCTCAAAAATATATTTTTCAGGACCACCAAGTCCCTAAAAATTGTATTTATGAGAACTAAACAACCCCTCAAAATGTATTTATGAGAATTATACAAGCCCTCAAAAATGTATTTATAAAAGCTATTTTGTCCCTCAATATAGCATTTTTTAGGGTCACTTAGTCTTTAACAATTGCATTTTTGAAGGTCACTAGTATTTGTCACAGGGGTTCTCTTCACGGACCATTTGTGAGGGACATGCCCCCAATCATTACTATTAGTGAGGGAATTCAGAGAGGAGTTTTCCACGGGATTAGTCTACTAAGAAAGACTACTTTGCTTTTAGTGTGATACGATGCTTGAGGAAGAAAAGAATTATGTTGAGAATGTTCTTGATGATTTTGAAAGAGAAGATTACGAAGAAGACACAAAAGTCACCTTCAATGAGGAGAATCTTGAAGCCTTGCAGATTCCAACAAGTGAGGAAGAATCAAAGGAGAATGAGGAAAGCAACACCGCTATTCCAAATAAATAGGTAGAATTAAAACCCCTCCCACCGGGGTTGAGGTACGCCTTCTTAGACCCAAATTCCACCTCTCTAGTTATTACAAATTCTAAATTGAATGAAGAACAAGAAGAACAATTGTTGAATGAACTTAGAAGCTATAAAGATGTAATAGCGTACTCAATTGATGACCTTAAAGGAATCAACCCATCTATTTGTATGCATTGTATAGCTTTAGAAGAAAATGTCAAACCTTGCACAGATCCTCCAAGAAGACTAAATCATAATATGTTGAAAGTTTTTTAAAAAGGAAATTTCAAACTCAAAGATGTAGGAATTATATATCCCATCAGTCAAAGTCCTTGGGTGAGCCATATACATGTCATGCCCAAGAAGGGAGGAACTCTTGTAATAAAAGGGGAAAATGACGAATTAATTCAAATAAGAATCGTCACTGGGTGACAAATGTGTATTGATTATAGAAAATTAAATAAAGCCACTAGAAAGGACCATTTCCCCTTGCCTTTTATTGACTTGATGTTGGAAAGACATGCCCATCACTCTTACTTTTTCTATCTTGATAGGTATAGTGGGTTCTTCCAAATTCCTATCTATCCACCCGATCAAGAAAAGACCACTTTCACATGCACCTATGGGGCGTATGATTATAGGTGGATGCCATTTGGGATTTGTAATGCACCTGCCACCTTTCAAAGTTGCATGATGGCATTATTCTCTAATTATATTAAAAAGATTATGGAAATATTCATGGATGACTTTAGTGTTTATGGTAACTCTTTTGATGATTGTTTGATGGATCTAACTAAAGTTTTACAGAGATGTCAACAAGTCAATCTCGTTCTTAATTGGGAGAGGTGCCATTTTATGGTGCAAACAACGGTTGTACTAGGCCATGTCATTTCAAGCAGGGGAATTGAAGTGGACAAGGCAAAAGTAGAAGCAATTGAAAAGATGTTGACTCCAACAAACATGAAAGAAGTTCATAGTTTTTTGGTACACACAAGGTTCTACATAAGATTCATAAAGGACTTCTCCAAGGTTGCAAAGCCTTTATGTTCCTTTCTAGCCAAAGATGTCGAGCTTGTATTTGATTATGACTGCCAAATAGCCTTCCTGACACTAAAGGATGCTCTAATTTTAGCTCCTATCATCCAACCACCAGATTGGAGTGCTCCTTTTAAAGTAATGTGTGATGCAAGTGATTACACTACATGAGTAGTTTTGGGTCAAAGGAAAGATAACAAACCCCATGCCATCCATTATGCAAGTAATACCTTAGATGATGCAGAGATCAATTATGCTACAATAGACAAAGAGATGCTTGCTATAGTCTATGCTTATGACAAGTTCAGACAGTTGCTAGTGGGTTCCAAGGTCATTGTGTACACAGACCGTGCTGCAATTAGGTACCTTATGAGAAAGAAGGATGTCAAACCTCTCCTCATCCTTTGGATATTGCTACTATAGGAGTTTGACTTGGAAATCAAAGATAAGAAAGGGACAGAAAAAATGTAGCTGATCACCTCTCACGTCTATCAACTAGTGTTGAAGACAAGGTTCCAATTGATGATAATTTGCATTTGAGAAGTTGTTTGTGGTAAACTCTCTTGTTGTGTCATGGTTTACTGACTTTGCAAATTATCTAGCCACTAGACACCTTCCTACTTATTTCACATGCCAATAGAAGAAATAGTGTGTTCATGATGTCAAATCCTATTATTGGGATGGCCCCTTATTATTTAAGCTATGTGCAGATGGGCTTATTAGGAGGTGCATTCCCAGTGAAGAGATTGCAAGTGTGATTTCATATTGTCATTCCTCTCCTTATGGTGGACACTTTGGAGTAGATAAGACTACAACCAAGATTCTTCAAGCAATTTTCTATTTTCCAACTCTATTTCGTGATGTGCACATGTTTGTTAAATCTTGTGACAAGTGTCAAAAATCTGGAAGGATTTTAAAGAAAGATGAGATTCCATTTAATTCAATCCTAGAGGTAGAAGTCTTTGATGTTTGGGGCATACATTATGTGGGCCCTTTACATCCTCATATAGCTACAAGTTCATCCTAGTAGCATGTGACTATGTATCCAAGTGGGTGGAGGAAATCCCTACGCAATCACTAGATGCCAAGTCCGTGATAAAGCTATTTTATAAGACCATTTTTCCCAAGATTTGAGTCCTAAGAGAAATCATATTTGATGGTGGTAGCCACTTCAATGAAAGAAACTTCAACAACCTACTTAGCAAGTATGGAGTGAAGCATAATATATCCACACCTCATCATCCTCAAACGTCACTCAGATGGAGATCTCCAATAGGCAACTAAAAGCTATATTAGAAAAGACGATCTCTAGCTCAAGGAAGGATTGGGCATTGAAATTAGATAATGCACTATGGGCAAACAGGATGACTTTTAAGACCTCAATTAGCACAACCCCATTCAAGCAAGTTTATGGCAAATCCTGTCACTTACCTGTAGAATTGGAGCATAGAGCACTATGGGCTATCAAAATTCCTCAATTATGATATGAAGAAAGTATAGGAGAAAAGATTGCTACAACTCTAGGAGCTTGAAGAACTCAAAATGGATGCATATGAGAACACAAAGATCTATAAAGAAAAGATAAAGAGGTGGAATGAGAAAAGAATCAAAGTCAAAGAATTCAAAGGAGACCAAGTTCTGTTGTTTAATGTCAATCCATGGAAACTAATATCTAAGTAGTCTGGACCATTCTTAGTCATGAAGGTCTATCCCTACGGGGTAGTAGAGCTGTAAGGGAAGCAATCAACATTCAAGGTTAATGGATAGAGATGCAAGTTATACATTGACGGGGAAGAGACTGATAAGGGAGCCTCTTGCTCCCTCCATGATGCATGATCCAAGAGATGAAGAGTCTAACTCCAGACTTTAAATGGAGGAACTTGTTACAACCTCAATTTTGCATATGTTTTCATAATTGAAATGTAATGTTTTTTATGAATATGGACTTAATTGAAAAGGTTTTATGCTTTGTTTCAAAAGATAGATTTCTTTGCAAATCTCCCTTTGGATAGGAATCTCATGATTCCTACTATTATTTTAATCCAATAATAGATATAAAAGAGAAGAAAAGAAGAAAAGTCCAAATATTAGAAAAATATACAAGATAATGAATATTAAGCAAAGTATTGATGAAAATATATGGATTGTCAAGGAGATAATTAAAAAGTGAGATAATATACCTAAATAAGGAAAATAGGTTTCCTAATGAGGAAAGGCTTTGTTTTATTTGTGGGCAAGAATGTTAGGGTGTGGCTATCCTCCCCTATATAAGGGTTGAACCGTTAGCTGAGTCCAAGAGGATCCCATGCAACCCACTCTCTCCTTCTTCCTTGTTTTCACTCAAAACCCTAACCGAGAAGAGTAGAGCTGACCCTGGAACAATGAGGGGTTGTCGAGGAGTTACAATGGAGGCGTTCTGCTCCCATGACACCAAGGGAATGCTCGGTGGTCATCCCCTCACCCAAGCCTATGTGCAGCAGCAGCCGCATGGCTGCAATGTCAGTCGCACGTTGTAGGCACAACGTGCTTGAAACTGGTCGTAGTGGCCATGATGTGGAGGTTCCCCATGTGCAAAAGGATGCGGCGGAGCTAGGGCGGTGGCTGGTGGTGACTTTCGAGGCCTAGGGAGGAGAGGGTGGCCCTGTGCAAGGCTGTAATCGGCGGCCGCTGCGTACGTCGGGAGGTTGAAGATACCTAGGGCCGTTGGACATATTTGCCCCTCCACGTTGTGTTGAGCCGACCACTTATGCAAGGGCAAAAGCATATTTTCGTTATGTTCTCGGCCGGCTACGTATTGCATGGATTTGCTGATGTGTCAGCATCCCATTGGTCCAAGTAAGTGAATTTTGTAAAATTCGTATCTAATTATTGGTAGCTTGGATTGATACATGTAATATATGAATTTTTCTTAGAAAAATGCGAGGAATCTAATAAAAATAGTTTTAGAGACTAATTCCTATTGTATTTCGAAAAGTAGATGAAGTTATCAACTTTAATGCATTAATGCTTAAGAAACCCTAATCTATGATGATTAATAATTTGGGAAGGGTTATATGGATGTATAAAGTTGATATTAACCTGTTGATTATAAAAGGACACATTAGATCCAAAAGGATAATGATTATGCATAGTTTAATTAATTTAAGGTTCCATATACACAAATATGCTTTAATGGACCTTGAAACCCTAATTGAGCATATTGGTTGAGTTCATGTTACTTAATTATTGAAATTGAGTATTTGCAACTTGTTGGTTAGTTAATAATGAACTTGAACCTGGTCTAGATGTTTCTTGCATGATTTAGGGTTTTACACCAAATAAGAATGATTAAGCACTTAGAACCCCTACTTTAGGGTAAAAGTGAAAAATATCACTTTTCATTTGATATATGTGATAATATGCTATTGGAAGATGATCCTAATCCTATTGAACAAAATAGGTTAGAATCATTAGGGTTTAAGAGAAATTTTACCTAACTAGGGTTTGTAGTGATAGAATTACAAGAAAAACCCTAACTGTAATGGAAACCCTAAAAGTGGACTAGAAACCCTAGGAAGCAAGCTAGGTTTAATAGATATTGATGACATGATTTATGATAGGAAATTATATGCATATTTCAAGATCTCTTTGTGTGCTTGCTTGCCTATTGGATTTCTTACATTGATTGGATTATTTCTGTCCCAAATTAGCCTGATAGGTATGTGGTTATTTATGGTTAACCGCTTTAGTTTCACAAAGATTTCTCAGATGTCTAATCAAATTGAATGCAACCTATTTGTTTGGATGTTCATATATGCAAAGCATAAAGTCAATATGATTATCAAAATTAAGATATAAGTGTGTATTCTCGCACCTACATGCCACCCTAATGTAAGATGCAATGAGGTCAACCCCAAGAGGGAAGACCCATGGGCATCATGAGAGGTGACCCCAGGCACCAAGCTCAGGATAGATAAGGTAGCCTTATGATATTGCATGACTAATGGGCACCATGAGAGGTGACCCAGACACCAAGATCAAGATGGAGAAGGTGGCCTTAAGTCAATGGCAAAAGAGAAACCCTAAGGAGGGTATTCCAGGGTTAGGGCAAAAGCGGTGGAGAATGTCACATTGAAAGTGTAAATTGGCTTGTTAAATTTACTTGATTGTGATATTTAGATAGTTAGCCATATATGTGAAATTTTGGTTATCCCCACATATCAGTATATTCATTTATGGTGACCGACATTTTGTTTGTCGGTGTTTTAGGTACAATATTGAAAAGGACAAACAGTAAAGTGGTATATTATGAAAATAAGAATTAAAGTGCAAGGAGGACTAGTTAGACTAAATTGAAGTTGTGGATAGAAGTTAGATATCCAAAGTTTTTAAAAGGTATGCAAAGTTTTATTTTATTCTAGCTTTCAGTATAGCTTAGTAGAATTTTATAATTATTATTGATTATTTGTCGAACCTTTGATCTATTTATTGGGATAACGACTCTGACCTCTTGGTCTCCCTTAATTGGGGGTTACCGGGAGGCAAGATCGTTATATTTGGTATCAGAGTATGGGTTCCACTTTTTTTTTTACAAACAGATTGCATTACATTAATAAGGCCGTACGGAATCTACAAAAGAGTATGTGATTACACCATCTCAGGAACAAGAGAAAAGCCATCTTACAAGGTGAGATTGGAAATAAATGGAGACGCTTCAGCACGGATTCCTATTTTTCGCGCACAGAGGCAACTTTTTGATAGAATCCCTCCTCAATCTTGATCATCTTCTCAGAAGGGAAAACTCTGAATTTCCGAACATAAACTGGAACTACAAACTCAAAAGTATCAACAAAGACCCTAATCAGAAAGTCATCCCAGCGAAAGGATTTATTCCAACAAATTGTACCCAGATAAAAGTGACCAGGGGAGACCTCGTCACTGGTCATGATGCTAGGGGAAACCCAGATCTTGACAACCTCCAGATCCGGAGGAGAAGCCATCCAAAAAGATGGAGATAACGGCCGCTTAAGGCGGCGAGCAACAAGGCAACTAACAGCCTTAGCAGCTAAACAACGCAAACTAAAGAAGAAAAAAACTAGAGCAATATAAAAACGGGAACATTAAGAAGCGGGGGTAAAGAAAGCAGCCCCGATCAAGCCAGAACGGCGCCGAGAAAGGGTGTGAGAGGAGATGGCGAGGCCAAATACGACTCCAGGAAGAGTCACACCACCAAAGGAAACAAGGACAGCCGCCAAGGGAGCTCGGGAGCCCACGAACAGACCCACAGTCGTCGCGGCCGACTGAGGGGAAAGCAGACTATCACTCGGCCCTGTGGTAACACCACCGACGCTCAGACCACCACCCAGACCGCAGCATCGCGGACCGATTACAGGCTGAGGAAGATCCCAGGGGGAGACCAGCAGGGCTCACCGGCCGCCGCCTTCCCCCCGGAGGGGATGCTACCGAGCCGCTCGCGCTTTTGCTAAATCGCCAGAGTATGGGTTCCACATTTAATCTCTAATAATTATTAAATTTTACAAACTCTTTAGAACCCAAGGGAGTTATTAGAGAATTTTCCAAAAGACAGAGGTGTCAAGAAAAGGATCACGTCCGGGGGATGGCAATATTTTCTGTTGTACCGCTAGTCGGAATACGAGGACTCCCAGATCTGTGTGACTACCTGGTCAATGTCTTAGGATTTGACTCGAAGTAAGATACCTTTAGGACTCTCTCATTTATTTTCGTCCCTTCTCAACCCTAATTCTATTTAGATTCTAAGATTTAGGGTTTTCTCTCTCTTCATCGCCCTCTTGAGGATAGGGTATGTATGATAAGGTTAAGGAGTCCTCCACCAAATTAATGAAAAGCATGTAAACAAGATGTGATGGACATATGTTTAATAGTTAAGCATAAACTAAAGATTAGTTGCATGCTTAGGTCATATGACATGTGTTGTCATGCCCTCAGGAGAGACTTGAGGCTAGACCTTCTTATCTAGAGGATGAGTAGAGAGTTGGTCTTGGAGGCAGAGATTTCCATTTAAGGAAGAGACTTGGTGCATCCTCTGAGGATGATGTTAACCCTAACCCTAAGTGGTGGTTAGAGAGAGATGGCATGATGAGTTAGATGTCATGGTCGACCATGTGTGTGGGTTGACATGCTTTTGGTTTTGTATACCTATGATATTCTGAGCCATGTGAGGTTGGCTGACCTAGTACCTTTGGTGACTCAACCCTGGGAAGGGTCGTGTATGTTAGGGTGAAGGATAACCCCTTCATTGATGAGGTTAGTGAAGAACCTATAGAAACCCTATGGGCTTATATGATAATGGCATAGTATGCACCCATAGTATGTTAGTAGTGCTGGTAGTAGGATGAAACCTCGGCCAGAAGGGCATGTTGGATAGCTTATGAGCTAGGCATAAAAGAGATATGGATAATCTTGAGCAAACATAAGTATGAATATAGGTTACACCCATGTAGGGGTATGCTTGTGAGCTTGATCCACATTTATGGAGAAAGGACCTCTAGTAGTAATGTTGTTTGTAGGGTTTGCTCTAGAGAGAGAGAGTAGGACCCAAGCAAGAAGGTTACAAGCTTGGACTCCGAGATATGAGGAACCATGAGAAGTTGAGTATGTTACGACCTAAGTGGATGGTTGTGGTTGCCTCGTGCATGATCCTTGTGGTTTATTAGTTGTATTTAGAGGAACCAAACCCTAAAAGAAGGATGAGGCTGTTGGTACCTATGTGCAGATGATATAGGTGTTTACCTTAAAGGGATAGGAAGAAGAGTTCCTTAGACCCTAAGGAGGCATAGTAACAAGTCATGAGGCCTTATACCTAGTTGGTTTTCCTTAAGGAGGACTCGACTCTGAGGTGTTGTTCAAGTGGAAGATTATAGGACGTGCATGATGTACCTCATACATGCTTGGTTCATTGTTAGAATGTTGAGTATGCAGTTGGACAACTTTTATAGAAAAAGTGAACCTAGGGTTCCTAGACCTATAAGAGGGGAAGTAGTAGTACCTGGTGCACCTGATGCTCATGATGAGATTTGAGTTTCTATAGATTTGAGCATGGCACTCCTCATGTTTTGAGGAAAAGGGAAACCCCTTGGATTAAGGTATATGTTTGATGAACCTCCTACTTATAGGTTGGTGACATATGTATGTATGATGATGGTCCAATGTTGAGGAATGAGGACAAGTATGACCTACCATGGAGACCTAGCATGGTTTAGTACTGGTCTATTTGTTAGCAATGTGCCTTAGTAGCTTGCTAAGGCTAAGCATGCTCATATGGATGCAAACCCTAGACATAAGGACGTTTGTGACCTTTGTTTCTATCAAGAGATAGTTTCCTCCCATCTTGGGAGAGGGACCCTTTTGTAGGGTATGGATCAGCTTTTGTTGGGTTTGAGGTAACCTTAAGAGGTCTCATAGAGTCTTGAGAAGCTAATTGGAGAGTACATAGTATGAGAATGAACCTACAGACCCATAGATAATCATCTCTAAGTGCATGTGGATGTGTTACCATGGAGGTAACCAGTATGGGGCCTGACCGAGGTAGGTAGGCCTCCCTGATCCCTATGAAAGGATGTAATTTAGACCAAAAATTTGAGAGAGATGATGGAGACTTGGGTAAGGTTTCAAGTTGGATATGTACTATGTTTGAATCCTAAGTCTATCCTAGGGTCAGGTAGGGATGAGACTGATTGTAGTAGGAGTTGCCTAATTCCCTAGTTGCACATGACCATAGGGTCGGGAGGTAACATCCATCATTGTCTGAGGGTCATGGGTTAGGAGATTGATCACCTTCATGAACTCGTAGGACCCAAAGGGCAAGTGAGGAGGGCACTCTCTGATGCATAAGGTAAGAGGGATGACCCTAAAAGTATCGGCACCCTATAGACTTAGAGGAGATGACCAAGGATGGTATGATGACCCAAGTGGGTTCGAGACCAGTTTTCCATGGAAGTAACCCTGATATCGAGATGTTCATGATGTAGAGACGTGTGATGAACATTTCAACCTAGACTGGAAGGTGTACCGGCAATGTGGGATGCACCATCTCTACTCTTAGAATGGGAATAACTCTGAATTTGGACTACAGCCAAATGCTTATTTCCTCTCATTATGGGGGTGAGAGATAGGGTAGTATGCATGCCATACACTAAGGATCAAGATGATGTGAGTTGAAATGTTGCTATGATACATGAGGATAGAGATAATAGTGTACCTTTGTGGAGTGTATGATAGATGTATAGTTTACAAACACCAAGAGAACTAAGGTAGTCATCTTATGAGGATGTTCTTATCATGAGCTATGTGGAATTTATGAGTTATACAAGGTTGAGCTCGATAACCAAGAGGATGAACTCAGAGTTTTCTTGATGAAGATAGACTTAGAGTCTGAGATGAGATAATAAGTGTAATACATGGAGGTGTATGTCTTCAACATTACCTAACACATAAAGGTGAAACTGGTAATGGACGCTCTTATTGAGATGCAGCTGCCTAGTCTAGGTAGTTAGGTGAACCCTAAGTGGTAAGATATGTTTGGCTAACACTCAGATGTAATGAGATATGTTAATTGAGATAGTAGATGCTTGGTTATCCAGCCTAGGATGTGATGCAATAGAAGGATGGTTGTAGAACCTCAGATGCACTTATCTGGAAAGGAAGGTGATGAAACCACGACTAGAGTGTTTTAGGGTTTCTGAGGAATCAACCACGAGGAATCATGACATACATGAGATCATGATTTTAAGTTCATCATACACCGTGGTACTACTAAGATAGTAAGTTGCAGGTAATACTTTGGATGCCTAAGATGAAGTTGCATGTGGCTTGTTGCCATGCATGCCATGAGGTGAAGGACGAACACCAGTAACCCAACAAGTGGATATGGAGGATAAAGAGTCCCTGAGGGGGAATGGGAGTTCATCACTATGGACGTTGTGGTGAGTCTCCCCTGGACCGAGGGAGATCAAGATGCAACATGGGTTATGGTAGATCGCCTTACCTAGATGACATAATCTAAGGGAAAGAGAGAGTATTGTCAGGAGATAGATCTGATTGAACTACATGTAAGAGAGAGATAGATGGTTCAACTACACCATGATGCGAGTTCAAAGGTCCTTGAGTGTGATCTAAAGGTTCACTTCCATGCGGTGGAAGTAGGTACATGAAGAACTCAATGTTAGTACAACTTATCACCCCTATCTAATGGTTAGTATGATCTAGACTAGAGGGGCTGATGAGAGCATGTGTGCTCATTCAGATTGATATATGGAGATAGTTCTTGTCCTATAAAATATGTGATGATAGCCACCATAGCAAGTATCGGGATATAAGAAGCTCTGAAGGGAGGTTGTGTCAGTCACCGCTTCACTATGATGTTGTCGGTGAGAGGACCTTGTCAAGGTCAGAGAGACCACAGTCTGTGCATATGAAGTCACTTTGATCATGTGATGGTTGAGGAAGCCCAGGGGCGACATGAGTCGTGAGCCAATTTGAACCCTCAAGATAACATGATGTATGATGTGTTCCATGAGTCCAATCTAGAGAACTATGTGAGATACCCGAGCCATGTGTTGAACCATGAACCTATCAAGCTTCGAGAGAGAGGTTGAAATGTCCTGAGTCACCTGAGAGGGTACAAGATACCAAGGTGAGAGAGAACTCATATGTAAGAATATAAGATGATGAGGGTTCTTGGGAAGCACCATGGAGAGGGTAAAGCCACATGGGAGCCATGATGGACATGAGGAAGTCTTATCCTGCTTGTTTTTTTGTTTGATGGAATTTTGAGGACAAAATTCCTATAAGAGGGGAAGGATGTTACAACCTCAATTTTGCATATGTTTTCATAATTGAAATATAATATTTTTTACAAATATGGACTTAATTGAAAAGGTTTTATTCTTTGCTTCAAAAGATGGATTTCTTTGCAAATCTCCCTTGGGATTGGAATTTCGTGATTCCTACTATTATGTTAATCCAATAACGGATATAGGAGAGAAGAAAAGAAGAAAAGTCCAAATATTACAAAAATACAAGATAATGAATATTAAACAAAGTATTGATGAACATATATGGATTATCAAGGAGATAATTAAAAAGAGAGATAATATACCTAAATAAGGAAAATAGGTTACCTAATGTGGAAAGGCTTTGTTTTCTTTGTGGGCAAGCATGTTAGGGCATGGCTATCGTCCCCTATATAAGGGTTGAACCCTTAGCCGACCCCAAGAGGATCCCATGCAACCCACTCTCTCCTTCTTCCTTATTTTCATTCAAAACCCTAATCGAGAAGAGTATATGATCGGCCTTTTTCACGTGTCCGGTAATGAACGTGGGATAAAGGAAGGAATCAAGCTTTAAATTTATAACTTGAAACCTTCTAGGCCCCTACAACTTTATTACGGGGTCGAAGTAGATATATGGGGTCAAACACATGGACGTGGTGACATTTAGGATGCCGCATATCTCGTTCTTTAGTTAGATAAGCCAAGACGGTAGTTGATAAAAGTAAGTGATAGAACTAGTCTAGCGGGTTATCACGATATAAAACAAAACAAAGAAAACAAAATAGAGCTTCAAATTCTACTAAACAGAGAAAGAGAGTTCCTGGCTATGTAACCACAAACGGGGCAGTCTATGCACTCGTTCTTGGGCGTAGACAACCCTTGAACACCCAAGCAAGCATCTAGTATGTACGGTGGCATCTGTCCTGTGGGGTTGTCCCACTTGCTCTCGCGATGCGTGACTAAAACCATCAACAATATGTCAATGACCCTCTCTCGAGGAATGACATATCAACACCTCAGAATACACTAAGTTCCCTCTCAGGTCTTAGGATATTCCGGGGTGTTAGGAACAAAATACCTTGGATCGTCCTCCTCTCAGGTTCAGATCTAAACTATCATCTCTTAGCTATTCCTACAACGGATCTCTCGATACAGACAGAAATAGCAGTTCAAGCGAGAAAGAGATCAACCAAACTAGAAATCATAACTTAGAAAGAGAAAATAGAACATGCAACATACCGGATGTGATATGAATCTACTTGCTTAGACAAAAGTACATATACATGCCCAGATCGGGCTACATAGCCAAGAAGGATCTAACTAGCCATAGACAAGCATAGCTGGCACCGAACAAAGATGGATAAACATCGTTTGTACAAGAAACAAAGGAATGCAGTAGAATGAAAGAGAAAAGGGAAGAGATATAGCCCGTAGAGGAGAGGTGGCTCTCGCTCCTCGGCCTCTGTGCAGGTCGGATCTCGGCCCTTGGGTCTTCTCTTCATCCCTATGGACTCCTCGGCTCTCTCTCTAGACCGTATTGGGCAACCGTATCGGGCAGACTGTATCGGGCAACCGTATCGGGCAGACCGTATCGGGCAACCGTATCGTCCAGTAGACTTTTGGGGAACTCAACACACTAGCTCCTTGGTCTAGGCACTAACTCTTGCAGGGTCCTCCCTCCGGCTCCTCCTCTGCTCTATAGTTTGGTAGCTGCTATTTATAGGCAGTGAGTTGATGGGAGTTGTACCTTTTATTGGTCCACGTGTCCTTCATCCGTGGCTTCGATCTTGAGGCATCAAGTGGGCCAATATGACTATCGCCCTAAGACCATGTCGGGCAGGGGGAGTGTCAGGAAGCTGTATCGGGTTGGCCGTATCGGGAAGCCATATCGGGTAGGCCGTATTGGGTAGCCTTATCGGCCAGACCATATCGGGCAGCCATATCGGCCAGACCGTATCGGGCAGCCGTATCGGGCAGTTGTATCGGCAAGACCGTATCGGGAAGCCGTATCGGCCAGACCGTATCGGCCAGCTGTATCGGGAAGACCGTATCGAGAAGCCATATCGGCCAGACCGTATCTGGCAGTCGTATCGGCCAACTGCTGTAATTCTTGTCTTTTCAGGTTCGGTACTTGCGAGTCCCAAAATTAGCTAGTTTTGGTGCCTGTAAGTCAAAAATTGGCTAATTAGCTACATTATTGGCTATTTTTACTACTTTTATCTAATTCGAGACAGAAAGCATAAAACGTGAACAAAAGAGTGTATATTAAGACTAAAGTGACACAATAATATAGATAAAATGCATAGAAAATATGCACTAATTTGGGTGTTATCAACTACCCCAAGCTTAAAACTTGCTTGTCCTCAAGCAAGGTTGTGCTCAAAGAACAAAAAGATAACATCCAAATTAAGCTTGGCAATAAATGCTAAGGCTAAGAAAAATAGTTTAAAACATCAATTCTCCTGATCCATGTTGTTTCAGAACAAACCCCCACCTGTCAGGCACAATCCTGCTAAAGCAAGATCAAAGAGTTTCCAGGCAATATTAAGCAAATTCACTACAACCTGTCGATACTCATGAGGGTTTGAACCATAATTATTTAAACATGAAAGAGATGTCACACAGGTGATCACGCGGGTGATGAGCAATGAGCCATCACCATGAATCTATGCAAACCAATCAGGAATACCACGCCTCTCACTTATTCATGTCGTAAGAAAAAAAGTAAAAAGACTCTACTGACTTCTGAGAATCCCGATCTGCGTCAGGTTGGTCCATGTAACGAGCAACAGTCCCTGCAGTCCGAGCCAGTTGGCTCAGAGCAGTGAGACGAACTCCTTGTATTGTGCTTGAACCAACCCTGCTACTGAGATGATCTCATATGTCACCTAGGGGGTTCCTAGTGACTCTCTAATAAGCTTTTAGAGTGGTACTATCAGGCACGACATATCTGCATTCATGAGCGCAGTCATACACCGGCTGGGCACCATCATCAACTCTCCTAAAAGAGAAAACAACACTCATTTATTGTTCACACTTAGGCTTTTAACATCTACATTCTATTTGTAGGATTGTGATGCGATGATTTTGAGTCGCATTTATAGACTTGTTTTACTTGTGTTTTATGCATTTATTGGTCATTTTGGTGGTTAGTATTGCATAATTCATTTACTTTGGTCTATGAGCCTTCTCAACATCAATTATCCCTTATTTTAGTGTTTTGAGCATAAATGATTCCAATAACATATTTTATTTCGGCTTATGTGGTTTTGTGTTGCAATTTCAGGAAAAATGCATATTTGTTGTTGTCGATACCATCGACACAACCACAGGTTGCCAGCAGCAAGGAGCAGCACAGAGTCGATACCATCGACGGTGAACTTGATGGTAGTGACTTACCATCAGGTTGTTGGCGAGAAGAGAGTCGATACTATTGACCATAATGTCGATACTATCGACACCTGAAGATTCAACGACGGAAAAGGACAAAAACTGACGCCTTAGGGTGTCGATACCATTGACCCTCGTTGATGGTATCGAGTTAGCATCAGGCGCAATGAAGAAAAGAAAAGAAGACTTACCGACATCGCGTAGGGTCGATACCATCGACTCGTGTCGATGGTATCGACACCGTCAGATACAACTTCAGATCGATCTAAATCTGACAGATGTGATATTTTGGCAACCTAACTTGGTGATTATACCTAATGACGGAGTCCAAGAGCAATCCATCACGTCATTAGCCATTGCACATGTCCCGAGAAGGTGTGGAGAGAAGAACTGAGCCCAGAAGCACGCCCCAACTGTTTCGGAAGCCGAAGAAGATGTTTTCCACCGCCGAAAGGTTGTAGATCGCACATTCCACGCCAAGGAATGCTTGGATCTTCTCCGTTCAGGGGTTTCTTTACTTAGTCCCATTTTTCTCCATGTTTTCCCTTTTCTCTACCATGTTTTGCTCTAAGATGAACATGCGGGGCTAATCCCCTTTGTCTTTAGGACCGAGAGTAGCCCGGGGAAGCATCGTATGACATTTTTTCATAGTAATTCATAATCTATCTCTTGAATCCATGGTATGATTTTGTTTTCTTAATTATATTGTTATGCTTGATCACCATAATAATAATCTAATGCCTTTAATTCTTTGAAAAAAGAATTAACGGTTGAAAAGAGACGAAATTCACATTAATTAACAAATCCCTTGAACAAGGCGATGTACGGTTAATGGTGGAAACCCAGAGGTCAATTATAATGCACCTAGTTTATGGTATAGGTTACTACGACGGAGGAACCGACCTAGACATAGGTAGTGAATTGTACCACGAAAGTGGGCAATTCTGACTATAGGCCACTACCCAGATTGAGAGATGAACTTGAATTATTTTATGGAAATTCATACAATGAAACCCACGGTGAAACCGCAATCCTAAAGATCTTCACCTGAATTGATTAAATTAAACCTTTAATCGATTACTTTGTTTTATTTTATTTTCTTTTTCATTTTACAACAACTCTCAAACTCTTATAATAGGTTTAGCTGATCGCGAACAGTTAGTAGTAGTCTACCGATAGTTCAGTGTCCCTGAGTTCGACTCGGGCCTCACAAGGGCCTATACTACATTGACGCGTACACTTACGTTCTACGCATGGAACAATCGTGTCAAGTTTTTGGCGTCGTTGTCGGGGACACGACAATTGTCGGCACTACGTGTGCTGCAAGCAGCCATTCTAGGCCACCTTTTATTTTTATTATTTTGAAATCATTTCTAAAATTCATAGTCTATCTTTCAAATTTTGTAAACATCTAGCACGGTACTGAGCTGAAATTATCATTTTGCAGGTATTGTGCATGGTGCAGATGCGTAGCACCGACTACACACAACAGGCACCAAAGGTTCCACTGCCGGGACCTAATGACGAGGAGGACTACAATCAAGACCACTTGGAAGAAATAGATTTTGAATCCGAACAAGAAGAAATGGCAGAGGAACGGACGATATGGGAGAAGATAAAGGCTTCTTCTTCATCTACTTCAAAGGGGCCAATCAAGAAGCAGGCGATCAACATTCTGACCTATAAGATTGATCTTGCATTAATCAACTTGGTCAAGTCAAATGCATTCCATGGGCTAAAGAACGAAGATCCGGTGACTCATATAAGCCAATTCGTGGAGAATTGTGACATGATTAAAATTGACAGATTTCCACAAGAGACGCTCTACCTGAAGCTGTTCCTGAGTTCTATGGAAGGAAATGCACGAGAATGGTTGCACAATCTTGACGATGAATATGTGGAATCATGGAACCACATGGTGGAAGTATTCTTTAAAAGGTTCTTTCCGCCCGAGAAGACGAATGACATGATCAGGAAAATCCATAATTTCACCCAGAAGGCAGGAGAGACTTACTCTGAGACATGGGAACAGTTTCAGATCACGCTTAGGAGGTGCATGCATCATGGGCTTGATAAGGAGATGCAGGTAAAAATCTTCTATTTTGCTCTCTCCGAGCATGATAGAAGTAACCTAGATTCCGCAGGTTTAGGATTTTTTTGAACAACACAGACACGAGGTGTAGGGAAATTCTGAAAAACATGGCCAAGAAGAAATCCTGGGGTGACAGAGACGTCATAGAGCACGTTCGAGCTGTGGGGGAGTCAAAGGCCATCAAAGAGCTGAATGAGAAGATGGACGTTCTAGCAAAGAAATTTCTTGCAAAAGAAGATACCGAGTTCGAGGATGAAGCTCAAGTCAAATTCATGCGCCAGTAGTAAGGGTACAGAAATAACGATTATGCATGGAGGAAGGACAAGAAATTTTCCTGGAAAGATCTGAATAACTTCTTGCAGGACCCCGATGCAAAACCCCATCCGGTGGCAGAGGATAAGAGCACGGAGTTGCTCAATCAAGTGATAAAGCAGAACCAAGAACTAATGAACACTTTTGTCCAGCAGATCAAGCAATAGGGGGAATTCATGAATTAGTTTGGGCAGACATTGCAGAGCCATGGGGCTCAGATGAGGATGATAGAGACATCTATGGCACAAATGGCAGCTGAGATAGCCAATCTGAAGAAGCCAGCGCAGCAAGGCTTTCTGGGTAACACAAACATTCCAGGAGGAAACCAACATGCGAAGGCAATCTTGCTAAGGAGTGGTAAGAAGATTTTAAACCCTAGGGCCGATGAACCAAGCAAACCCCAGTCAGAAACTGAAGGTGAGGCCACTGAGGAAGTGCCAATTTCAGTCACAGAGCCAGTTGAGGATATAGTAGATGATGTCACCGCAGACCTCGTAATTGTTGAGGAGAAGACACAGAAAAGGACACCATATGTACCGCCACATCAAAGAGCACAGGTTGTCCCTGTCCCTTATCCAAATAGTGTGAAAGCAAAGAAAGTGGACGCTCAGTTCAAGAAATTTCTGGACAGTTTTAGAAAGCTATATGTCAACATTCCATTATTAGAGGCAATAGAGAAAATTCCCTCCTACGGGAAGTTCTTGAAAGACATCATCACTAAGAAGAGGAAGATCCCTGATATAGAGGTTTTAGTTCTCAAGGAGCAGGTGAGTGCCTTCATCATGGGCACATTGCCACCTAAGAGGTAGGATCCGGGCTGCTTCAATATTTCATGTTACATTAGTAAGGTGAAATTTGGTGAAGCATTCTGTGATTCAGGGGCAAGCATAAATCTGATGCCTCTCTCTACGTTCAAGAAATTAGGATGAAAAGAATCAAGGCCGAGTAATATGACAATACAGTTGGTGGATAATTCAGTGGTGAAGCCCTATGGTATTTGTGAAGATGTGTTGGTGAAAGTAGACCGGTTTGTATTTCCAGCAGACTTTGTTGTAATGGAGATGCAAGATGAACATGGTAATGAGTTACTTCTTGGATGACCCTTTCAAGCCACTACTGACATGATACTTGAGATGGGGAGAGGTCGTTTGACCTTGGGTATCGTTGATGATCGGTTCGAGATGGTCATGCCTTCTAGCACCACACAATCTAAAGCTAAGCAGCAATGCTGCATGGCCAAGCACTTTGATCAAAATATCTCTCTCTGTCTAGGGAAGCCATTTCTAGATATGGCTCATGTATTGACTAGAGTAGAAAAAGGGACACAGGCTGTAGACATCATGGAGCAGACCAAGGTTGTGTCCCTTAGCAAAGTTGTGGGTTTCCCTAATGATGAAGAGGAGGACATCCCGCCTTCTACTGAAGATGAGGCAATAGCAAGTTTTGTTTTCGATGCATATCCAGAATTACCACTTGAAGCCTGCCTGGTTAATATAACACATGATTGGATGAGATGCAAGTCACTGCAAAAGTGTGGCAAGATGCTTCAGGTGCTTCCATGCTTTTATGCTAGGTACTATGAAGACCTTGGAGAACTCCCACCACTGCTTCAGTCATCCTTAATCAGACCGCCAGATTTGGAATTGAAGCCATTGCCACCGCACTTGAAATATGCATTTCTAGCTCAGGATGAGAAGTTGCCTGTGATTATTTCGACATATCTGAGTGCTGAGGAGGAAGATCAGCTACTGATTGTGTTGAAGAACCACCGAGGTGCATTCGGGTGATCGGTCACAGACATCAAGGGGATCTCCCCTACATTGTGCAAAGCACAAGATCCGGCTTGAAGAGGGAGCCAAGTCGGTGATCCAGCCACAGTGTCGACTAACTCCTAGCATGATGGAGGTCGTCAAGAAGGAGGTGATCAAGCTCCTTTCAGCAGGTATCATTTATGCTATTTCCGACTCGACGTGGGTGAGTCCTACATAGGTAGTCCCTAAAAAGGGGGAATTACTGTTACACATAATTTATTAAATGAACATGTCACGACCCGCTTGGTAATCGGGTGGCATGTATGTATAGACTACCGTAGATTGAATGCTGCTACTCTTAAGGATCATTTCCCTCTCCCATTCATTGATCAGATTTTAGAGCGATTAGCAAGTCGATTACATTTTTGTTTTCTTGATGGTTATTCAGGGTACAATCAGATTTCCATTGATTCTAAGGACCAAGAGAAGTCTACCTTCACTTGTCCTTATGGAACATTTGCATACCGTCGTATGCCATTTGGGTTGTGTAATGCACCAGCAACCTTTCAGCGTTGCATGCTTGCCATTTTTTCCGATATGGTTGAACGTTGTTTGGAGGTTTTTATGGACGATTTCTCCATCTATGGCGCGTCCTTTAATGAATGTTTATACAATTTGGACAAGGTTTTGCAACGTTGTGAGGACACACATTTGGTCATCAATTGGGAGAAATGCCACATGATGGTCAGTGAAGGGATTATGATTGGACATAAAGTTTCTAGCAAAGGGTTGGAGGTAGACCCGGTAAAGATCGAAGTTATTTCCAAATTGCCCCCACTGAATTTGGTTAAAGGGGTATGTAGCTTCTAGGTCACGCCGGTTTTTATCGCCGCTTTATAAAAGATTTCTCTAAAATCGCCAAACCTTTATCTGAGTTGTTGGAAAAGGATGTTGTGCTCGATTTTAATGACAAGTGTTTACATGCATTTAACGTGCTTAAAGAAAAACTAATTTTTGCTCCGGTCGTGCAAACACCGGATTGGACAAAGTCGTTCGAACTGATGTGTGATGCATCGTATTTTGCAGTTGGGGTTGTTTTGGGACAACGTGTGGACAATAAACCCGCTGTGATTTTCTATGCATCCAAAACTTTAAATGACACACAGTTAAACTACACGACAACTGAAAAAGAACTTCTCGTCATTGTTTTTTCTTTTGAAAAATTCCGGCAATATCTAGTAGGATCTAAAGTCATGGTATGGACGGACCACGCCGCCATTAAGTACTTGATGGAGAAAAAGGATGACAAACCTAGACTGATTAGGTGGATCCTACTATTATAAGAATTTGATATTGAAATCAAAGATAAGGCAGGAATAGAAAATGTGGTTGCAGACCATCTTACTAGCTTGGAAAGGGTAGATGAGAAGGATTTGCATATACCCATTATCGAGACATTTCCTGATGAACAACTTTTATCTGTGAAATCTAAAGATCCTTGGTTTTCTTATATAGTTAATTATCTTGATTGCAAAATTATCCGGGATGATTGGACATACCAAGAGAAAAAGAAAATTTTCCATTCTTTGCGGTATTATTTTTTGGATGACCCTATTCTGTTGAAGAAATGCAGGGATGGTGTATTACGCAGGTGTGTACCGGAGGTGGAGTACGAAAGTATCCTTCTTCATTGCCATACTCTACCGACAGGTGGCCATCATGCAAGTTCTAGAACTGCGGCCAAGGTACTGGAGAGTGGTCTTTATTGGCCTACTTAGTTCAGAGATGCCTATGAGTATGTGAGGCAATGTGATTCCTGCCAAAGGGCAGGTAACATTTCAAAAAGACAGGAGATGCCCCTCAATGTATTTCAAGAGGTCGAGGTGTTTGATCTGTGGGGTATTGATTTTATGGGACCCTTTGTGTCCTCAAATTCTAACTTGTACATTCTATTAGATGTTGATTATGTGTCGAAGTGAGTAGAGGCAATACCCACTAGGACTAATGATGTCGTTGTAGTGTGCATGTTTGTCAAAGAATACATTTTCTGTAGGTTTGGTGTACCAAGAATGATCATTAGTGATGGAGGTACGCATTTCCGGAATCAAAAGTTCGCGGCACTGTTGAGAAAGTACGGGGTAAAGCACAACATTGGTACCCTGTACCACCCGCAGACACAGGGGCAAGTGCAGGTCTCCAATCGGGAGATTAAGAAGATCTTGGAGCACACTGTGGCTTCCATGAGAAAAAATTGGAGTACCCTGCTACCGGACGCTTTGTGGGCGTACAGGACACCGTTTAAGACACCTATAGGCACTACGCCTTTTAGGTTGGCTTACAGTCGGGCCTTCCATTTGCTGGTGGAATTGGAGCATAAAGTGCATTGGGCGCTTAGGAAGCTGAATTTGAGTTATGATGAAGCGTGAAGGAAAAGGTTGTTTGAGTTGAACGAACTTGACGAGCTGAGGATGAATGCATATGAAAGCTCGCGGATCTACAAGGAGCGAACGAAGTTGATTCATGATCACCATATTCAGATGTGCATCTTCAAGAAAGGAAGTCGTGTACTCTTGTTCAACTCCAGGTTGAAGATGCATCCCGAGAAATTGAAATCCTGATGGAGTGGACCGTTCACTGTAGAGGAGGTCAGGCCACATGGTGCAATCATGGTGCGTGATGGTAAGACAACATTCTTGGTTAATGGACAACGATTGAAATTGTATTTCGGTGAAGATTACACAAGGAAAGTGAATGAGGTCAAACTCATTGCGCTTCCAGATGCATGAGGAGCTTCATGTCGTCTAGCCTAAGACGTTAAATAAGGGTGCTTGTTGGGAGGCAACCCAGTCATCGATAGCTTAGTTTAGTTTCTTTCACAATTGTATGTTGGTTTGATTTGATTTTGTTTTTAGTGTAAAAAAGATACCTTGATCGTTTGTTCAATGTGTAGGACTGAGGCAGAGTCGATACCATCGACCCTTGTGTTGATGGTATCGATATGGGTACAGGTCGGAGGCTGCAGAAATTGCTCTGCATCGATACTATCGACGGCCTCATCGATGGTATCGACACACCAACAGGTTGATCGCAAAAATGAGGTCTATAGTATCGACACAGGTGTCGATACTAGCGAGATCTCTGGAGATTTTCAGATGAAATTGTCTCAGTGAAGTCGATACCATCGAAGGGCCTGTCGATGGTATCGACCCAGCTACAAGCAGAAGGCAGCAACCGGGCCTCGCGAGGGTGTTGCCCTAAGCAGAAGTCGATACTATCGACTTGCGTCGATAGTATCGACGCGACACTTCACCGATCTGCGAGAGGAAATCAACGGCGATCGTTGCATCAGGAGAGTCGATCCATGGGATGGATCAACACTATCGACACCCATCGATAGTATCGACACGTCATCGATCCGGGCCCCCCGAATCAGGCTATCGACAACTGTCGATACTAGCAGAAGACAGATTGTGCTACTGGAGTCGATACCATCGACGGTCATACAGCAACGTCGGCTACGGTAATAAAAGGGATGGTTTGTCGTCATATGATGTCACACCTTCAGAGATTTCCTCCTCCACTTGTGTTGTGCATCTTGTTGAGCAATCAGAGCCCGACTACGAGCATCCAAGGAGCGCGTTCTTCCCCGAGCCTTCACCGAGCGGAGATTGTCTTCTCCGACCTTCACCAAGCTTCATCTTCCAATCTTTCTTTCTCGAAGATGGTGCATACAGTCGGTGCATCCTCTTCACAGGCAGATCCAATGGAGATCCCATAGTTCATTCCTCCACCCACTGCATCTATTCTATGCCCGTGGATCGTCCATCCTTTCGCGGAGGTCCGGAAGGTCTACGAGGAAATTATGAAAAGAAATATCAAGCCCACGCGCTACATTGATCGGACAATGGTCCATGATCTGGGGTTCGAGGCCAATCTTGCCTATGTTCTCAAGGGACAGGCAAGGCATACGGGTAGGATGCCCGATGAGATGGAATGCCACACCGACGGCCAACCATTTTTCGATGACTGGCCATCATACAAGGAGCGGGTGGCGGAATTCATGGCGTCGTTGGATATATGCGTCGTGCCAAACGATATCATCGCCACTGATCGGGAATGGATCAAAGGCCACGTTTCTTTTCGGCTGTACAACAATGATTACACTCTCACCCTTAGGAAGTTCAATGAAATCTACAACTGGAATCATGGGAGAGATCAGTACCGGTGGCTAGACAACAGGACAGATTTTGATGCCATTTTCGCTGAGTTAGTGACTGCACCGCCCGGCAAATCTGTGAGCTACCACAATGCGGCGGTGGCGGATTTCGAGCATCCGTTTGTGCGGGTTCTTCACCGCATGCTCTGCACCACGTTGTTTGCTTGTGGTGACCTGTCTCTCAGCAAGTTTCAAGAGACATATTTGTTTTTCCTGCACAAGTTATTGAAGTGCCAAGAGTGTAATTGGGGCGCATTTTTCTTAACGTGTGTGTTGGCTGTAAAGAGGAGTACGCAGAAGGCTCTAATCCACTTTGGAGGGCTCATCACACCATTGGCCTCCTATCTTGGGTTAAATCTCTCCCAGCTTACTCCTCTCTCCAACAAGAGCAAGGTAAACTTGCAACATTTGCACCGCTCCAACCTCATTCTTCTTTGTGATGGCTTGGCATATGCACACTGCCATGTCAACCAAGCATATCAAGAGTGTTCACTTCCAAAACCCATTTTCCACATCGAGGGCGCTCCGCATTTTCGATGGCATGTCATCACCATCGAGAGCTCAGATGAAGACGGCAATGATGACAGTGACAACGACGGTGACGAGCATATAGAGGAGGAGGAGGCTTTCACTCCTCTTCACACACGTGTGGCACCCCAGAAGCATCCCCGCATGCATCCGGGTGCATCTTCTTCTTCGCAGCCTCCACCACCATAGCCCTCGCAGCAAAGCGAGGATGTCTACTCCATGCAAGGGATGTATGTAATGCTGTAGGATATCCATCAGATGCAGCAGTGACACACAGCTTCATATGTCAGTATTTAGGAGACGACGAACCGGCTGCTAGATAACTAGAGGGAAATTTTTGAAAATGAGTGTCTCCTCCTCGACAACCAACATCACATCCACGACAGGTTGCATAGGATGGAGATGCAGCAGCAGCCCTTCTATGATCATTACTGGAGCTAGAATTACTATGGGGGGTATCCACAACCTCCACCAATGCCCTAGTATGATCCGAGCTTTTAGGGGCAGTACCCGTCTTGGGATCCCATGGCCCCGCACTACCTGCCTCCTCCGGAAGAATTGATTAAATTAAACCTTTAATCAATTGCTTTATTTTATTTTATTTTCTTTTTCATTTTACAACAACTCTCAAACTCTTTTAATAGGTTTAGCTGATCGCAAACAGTTATTAGTAGTCTACCGATAGTTCAGTGTCCCTGAGTTCGACTCAGGCCTCACAAGGGCCTATACTACATTGACGTGTGCACTTACGTTCTACGCACGGAAAAATCGTGTCAATTTTTTGGCGTCGTTGTCGGGGACACGGCAATTGTCGGCACTACGAGTGCTGCAAGTGGCCATTCTAGGCCACCTTTTATTTTTATTATTTTGAAATCATTTCTAAAATTCATAGTCTATCTTTCAAATTTTGTAATCGTCTAGCACGGTACTGAACTGAAATTATCATTTTGCAGGTACTATGCATGGTGCAGACGCGTAGCACTGACTACACACAACAGGTACCAGAGGTTCCACTGTCGGGACCTGACGACGAGGAGGACTACAATCAAGACCACTTGGAAGAAATAGATTCCGAATCTGAACAAGAAGAAATGGCAGAGGAACAGACAATATGGGAGAAGATAAAGGCTTCTTCTTCATCTGCTTCAAAGGGGCCAATCAAGAAGCAGGCGATCAACATTCTGACCTATAAGATTGATCCTGCATTAATCAACTTGGTCAAGTCAAATGAATTCCATGGGCTAAATAACAAAGATCTGGTGACTCATATAAGCCAATTTGTGGAGAATTGTGACATGATTAAAATTGACAAATTTCCACAAGAGATGCTCTACCTGAAGTTGTTCCTGAGTTCTCTAGCAGGAAATGCACGAGAATGGTTACACAATCTTGACGATGAATATGTGGAATCATGGAACCACATGGTGGAAGTATTCTTTGAAAGGTTCTTTCTGCCTGAGAAGACGAATGACATGATCAGGAAAATCCATAATTTCACCCAGAAGGCAGGAGAGACTTACTTTGAGACATGGGAACGGTTTCAGATCATGCTTAGGAGGTACCCGCATCATGGGCTTGATAAGGAGACGCAAGTAAAAATCTTCTATTTTTCTCTCTCCGAGCATGATAGAAGTAACCTAGATTCCACAGGTTCATGATTTTTTTTGAACAACACAGACACGAGGTGTTGGGAAATTATGAAAAACATGGCCAAGAAATAATCCTGGGGTGATAGAGACGTCGTAGAGCACGTTCGAGCTATGGGGGAGTCAAAGGCCATCAAAGAGCTGAATGAGAAGATGGACCTTCTAGAAAAAAATTACTTGCAAAAGAAGATATCGAGTCTGAGGATGAAGCTCAAGTCAAATTCATGCGCCAGCAACAAGGGTACATAAATAACAATTATGCATGGAGGAAGGACAAGAAATTTTCCTGGAAAGATCCGAATAACTTCTTACAGGACCCCGATGCAAAACCCCAGCCGGTGGCAGAGGATAAGAGCACAGAGTTTCCCAATCAAGTGATAAAGCAGAACCAAGAACTAATGAACACTTTTCGCCAGCAGATCAAGCAACAGGGGGAATTCATTAATCAGTTTGGGCAGACATTGCAGAGCCATGGAGCTCAGATGAGGATGATAGAGATGTCTATAGCACAAATGGCAGCTGAGATAGCCAATCTGAAGAAGCCAGCACAGCAAGGCTTTCCGGGTAACACAAACATTCCAGGAGGAAACCAACAGGCGAAGGCAATCTTGCTAAGGAGTGGCAAAAAGATTTTAAACCCCAGGGCCGATGAACCAAGCAAACCCCAGTCAGAAACTGAAGGTGAGGCCACTGAGGAAGTGCCAATTTCAGTCACAGATCCAATTGAGGATATAGCAGAGGATGTCACCGCAGACCCTGTAGTTGTTGAGGAGGAGACACAGAAAAGGACACCATATGTGCCGCCGCATCAAAGAGCACAGGTTGTCCCTATCCCTTATCCAAATAGTGTGAAAGCAAAGAAAGTGGACGCTCAGTTCAAGAAATTTCTAGACAGTTTTAGAAAGCTATCTATCAACATTCCATTATTAGAGGCAATAGAGCAAATTCCCTCCTACGGGAAGTTCTTGAAAGACATCATCACTAAGAAGAGGAAGATCCCTGATACAGATGTTGTAGTTCTCAAGGAGCAGGTGAGTGCCTTCATCATGGGCACATTTCCACCTAAGAGGCAGGATCTGGGATGCTTCAATATTTCATGTTACATTGGTAAGGTGAAATTTGGTGAAGCACTGTGTGATTCAAGGGCAAGCATAAATATGATGCCTCTCTCTACATTCAAGAAATTGGGATTAAAAGAATCAAGGCCGAGCAATATGACAATACAGTTGGCAGATAATCCAGTGGTGAAGCCCTATGGTATTTGTGAAGATGTGTTGGTGAAAGTAGATCAGTTTGTATTTCCAGCATACTTTGTTGTAATGGAGATGCAAGATGAATAGGGTAATGAGTTACTTCTTGGACGACCCTTTCAAGCCACTGCTGACATGATACTTGAGATGGGGAGAGGTCGTTTGACCTTGGGTATCGCTGATGATCGGTTCGAGATGGTCATGCCTTCTAGCACCATGCAATCTAAAGCTAAGGAGCAATGTCGCATGGCCAAGCACTTTGATCAAAATATCTCTCTCTGTCTAGGGAAGCCATTTCTAGATATGGCTCATGTAATGACTAGAGTAGAAAAAGGGACACTGGCTGTAGACATCATGGAGTAGACCAAGGTTGTGTCCCTTAGCAAAGCTGTGGGTTTCCCTAATGATGAAGAGGAGGACATCCCGCCTTCTACTGAAGATGATGCAATAGCAAGTTCTATTTTCGATGCATATCCAGAATTACCACTTGAAGCCTGCCTGGTTAAGATAACACATGATTGAATGAGAGGCAAGTCACTTCAAGAGTGTGCCAAGATGCTTCAGGTGCTTCCATGCTTTTATGCTAGGTACTGTGAAGACCTTGGAGAGCTCCCACCACCGCTTCAGTCATCCTTAATCAGACCGCCAGATTTGGAATTGAAGCCATTGCCACTGTACTTGAAATATGCATTTCTAGTTCAGGATGAGAAGCTGCCTATAATTATTTCGGCATATCTGAGTGCCGAGGAGGAAGATCAGCTGCTGATTGTGTTGAAGAACCACCGAGGTGCATTTGGGTGGTCGGTCGCGGACATCAAGGGGATCTCCCCTACATTGTGCCAGCACCAGATCTGGCTTGAAGAGGGACCCAAGCCGGTGATCTAGCCACAGCGTCGACTAAATCCTAGCATGATGGAGGTCGCCAAGAAGAAGGTGATCAAGCTCCTTTCTGCAGGTATCATCTATGTTATTTCCAACTTGACGTGGGTGAGTCCTACACAGGTAGTCCCTAAAAAGGGGGGAATTACTATTACACATAATTGGTTAAATGAACCTGTCACGACCCGCTTGGTAACCGGGTGGCGTGTATGTATAGACTACCGTCGATTGAATGCTGCTACTCTTAAGGATCATTTCCCTCTCCCATTCATTGATCATATTTTAGAGCGATTAGCAGGTCGATCGCATTTTTGTTTTCTTGATGGTTATTCGGGGTATAATCAGATTTCCATTGATCCTAAGGACCAAGAGAAGTCCACCTTCACTTGTCCTTACGGACCATTTGCATACCGCCATATGCCATTTGGGTTGTGTAACGCACCAGCAACCTTTCAGCGTTGCATGCTTGCCATTTTTTCTGATATGGTTGAACGTTGTTTAGAGGTTTTTATAGATGATTTCTTCGTCTATGGCGCATCCTTTGATGAATGTTTATACAATTTGGACAAGGTTTTGCAACGTTGTGAGGACACGCATTTGGTCCTCAATTGGGAGAAATGCCACATGATGGTCAGTGAAGGGATTGTGCTTGGACATAAAGTGTCTAGCAAAGGGTTGGAGGTAGACCCGGTAAAGATCGAAGTTATTTCCAAATTGCCCCCACCGAATTCGGTTAAAGGGGTACGGAGCTTTCTAGGTCATGCTGGTTTTTATCGCCGCTTTATAAAAGATTTCTCTAAAATCGCCAAACCTTTATCTGAGTTGTTGGAAAAGGATGTTGTGTTTGATTTTAACAACAAGTGTTTACATGCGTTTAACGTGCTTAAAGAAAAACGGATTTCTGCTCCGGTCGTGCAAACACCAGATTGGACAAAGTCATTCGAACTGATGTGTGATGCATCGGATTTTGCAGTTGGGGCTGTTTTGGGACAACGTGTGGACAATAAACCTGCTGTGATTTTCTATGCATACAAAACTTTAAATGATGCACAGTTAAACTACACGACAACTGAAAAAGAACTTCTCGCCATTGTTTTTTCTTTTGAAAAATTCCGAAAATATCTTGAAGGATCTAAAGTCGTGGTATGGATGGACCACGCCGCCATTAAGTACTTGATGGAGAAAAAGGATGCCAAACCTAGAATGATTAGGTGGATCCTACTATTACAAGAATTTGATATTGAAATCAAAGATAAGGCGAGAATAGAAAATGTGGTTGCAGACCATCTTTCTAGGTCGGAAAGGGTAGATGAGAAGGATTTGCATATACCCATTACTGAGACGTTTCCTGATGAACAACTTTTATCTGTGCAATCTAAAGATCCTTGGTTTTCTTATATAGTTAATTATATTGCTTGCAAAATTATCGCAGATGATTGGACATACCAAGAGAAAAAGAAATTTTTCCATTCTTTGTGGTATTATTTTTGGGATGACCCTATTCTGTTGAAGCAATGCAGGGATGGTGTATTACGCATGTGTGTACCGGAGGTGGAGTACAAAAGCATCCTTCGTCATTGCCATACACTACCGATGGGTGGCCATCATGCAAGTTCTAGAACTGTGGCTAAGGTACTGGAGAGTGGTCTTTATTGGCCTACTTTGTTCAGAGACGCCTATGAGTATGTGAGGCAATGTGATTCCTTCCAAAGGGCAGGTAACATTTCAAAAAGACAGGAGATGCCCCTCAATGTATTTCAAGAGGTCGAGGTGTTTGATCTGTGGGGTATTGATTTTATGGGGTGGACCGTTCACCATAGAGGAGGTCAGGCCGCATGACACAATCATTGTGTGTGATGGTGAGACAACATTCTTGGTTAATGGACAATGATTGAAATTGTATTTCGGTGAAGATTACACAAGTAAAGTGAATGAGGTCAAACTCATTGTGCTTCCAGATGCATGAGGAGCTTCATGTCGTCTAGCCTAAGACGTTAAATAAGGGCGCTTGTTGGGAGGCAACCCAGCCATCGGTAGCTTAGTTTAGTTTCTTTCACATTTGTATGTTGGTTTGATTTGATTTTGTTTTAGTGTAAAAAAGATACCTTGATCGTTTGTTCAATGTGTAGGACTGAGGCAGAGTCGATACCATCGACCCTTGTGTCGATGGTATTGAGATGGGTACAGGTTGGAGGTTGTAGAAATTGCTCTGCGTCGATACTATCGACAACCTCGTCGATTGTATCGACACACCAACAGGTTGATTGCAAAAATGAGGTCGATAGTATCGACACGGGTGTCGATACTAGCGAGATCTCTGGAGATTTTCAGACAAAATTGTCTTAGTGAAGTCGATACCATTGACGGGCATGTCGATCATATCGACCCAGCTACAGGCAGAAGGCGGCAGCTGGGCCTCGCCAGGCTGTTTCCCTAAGCAGAAGTCGATACTATCGACTTGCATCGATAGTATCGACGTGACACTTCACCGATCCACGAGAGAAAATCAACGGCGATCGCTGCATCAGGAGAGTCGATCCATGGGATGAGTCGATACTATCAACACCCGTCGATAGTATCGACACGTCATCGATCCTAGCCCCCCGAATCAGGCTATCGACAACCGTCGATACTAGCGGAAGAAGGATTGTGCTACAGGAGTCGATACCATCGACTCGCGTCGATGGTATCGACGGTCATACAGCAGCGCCGGCCATGGTTATAAAAGGGATGGTTTGTCGTCATATGAAGTCACACCTTCAGAGATTTCCTCCTCCACTTGTGTCATGCATCTTGTGGAGCAATCAGAGCCCGGCTACAAGCATCCAAGGAGCACGTTCTTCCCTGAGCCTTCACTGAGCAGAGATTGTCTTCTCTGACCTTCACCAAGCTCTGTCTTCTACTCTTTCTTTCTCGACGATGGTGCATACAGCCGGTGCATCCTCTTCACGGGCGGATCCAATGGAGATCCCAGAGTTCATTCCTCCACCCACTGCATCTATTCCGCGCCCGCGGATCGTCCATCCTTCCGCGGAGGTCTGGAAGGTCTACGAGGAAATTATGAAAAGAAAGATCGAGCCCACATGCTACGTTGATCGGACAATGGTCCGTGATCTGGGGTTTGAGGCCAATCTTGCCTACGTTCTCAAGGGACAGGCAAGGCATACGGGCAGGATGCCCGATGAGATGGAATGCCACACCGACGGCTAGCCATTTTTCAGTGGATGGCCCACATACAAGGAGCTGGTGGTGGAATTCATGCGTCGCTGGATATCTGCGTCGTGCCAAACGATATCATCGCCACTGATCGGGAATGGATCAAAGGTTGCATTTCATTCTGGCTGTACAACAATGATTACACTCTCACCCTCAGGCAGTTCAATGAAATCTACAACTAGAATCATGGGAGAGATCAGTATCAGTGGCCAGACAACAGGACAGACTATGATGCCATTTTCGCCGAGTTAGTGACTGCACCGCCCGGCAAATTTGTGAGCTACCACAATGCGGCGGTGGCAGATTTTGAGCATCCGTTTGTGTGAGTTCTTCACCGCATGCTCTGCACCATGTTGTTTGCTCATGGTGACCTGTCTCTCAACAAGTTTCAAGAGACAGATTTGTTTTTCCTGCACAAGTTGTTCAACCGCCAAGAGTGTAATTGGGGCGCGTTTTTCTTAACATGTGTGTTGGCTGTAAAGAGGAGTACGCGGAAGGCTCCAATCCACTTTGGAGGGCTCATCACACCGCTGGCCTCCTATCTTGGGTTAAATCTCTCCCAGCTTACTCCTCTCTCCAATAGGAGCAAGGTAAACTTGCAACATCTGCACCGCTCCAACCTCATTCTTCTTCGTGATGGCTTGGCATATGCACACTGCCATGTCAACCAAGCATATCAAGAGTGTTCACTTCCAGACCCCGTCTTCCACATCGAGGGCGCTCCGCATTTTCGATGGCCTGTCATCACCATCGAGAGCTCAGATGAAGACGGCAACGACAACAGTGACAACGACAGTGACGAGCATGTAGAGGAGGAGGAGGCTTTCACTCCTCTTCGTGCACGTGTGGCACCTCAGAAGCGTCCCCGCATGCATCCGGGTGCGTCTTGTTCTTCGCAGCCTCTGTCACCACAGCCCTCACAGCAAAGCGAGGATGTCTACTCCATGCAAGGGATGTATGTAATGCTACAGGATATCCATCAGACGTAGCAGCGACACACATCTTCATATGTCGGTATTCAGGAGATGACGAACCGACTGCTAGATAACCAGAGGGCAAGTTTTGAAAATGAGCGCCTCCTCCTCGACAACCAACAGCACATCCACGACAGGTTGCATAGGATGGAGATGCAGCAGCAGCCCTTCTACGATCATTATTAGAGCCAGAATTACTTTGGGGGGGTATCCACAACCTCCACCAATGCCCCAGTATGATCTGAGATTTCAGGGGCAGTACCCGTCTTGGGATCCCACGGCCCCGCACTACCCGCCTCCTCCGATAGAATGATTGGTATCACTGTTCCACCTTTTAAGGTTGTTTTTTACTATGAGTCCATAGTCGAATTCAATCTTAGGGGGGAGTTGGAACAGCTCTATCCTTTAGTTTTTTTAGTTTTTATTGTTTTGTCTTTTGTCTTTTAGTTCTTGCAATTTTTAGTTTGTTTATAGGATCCACACTCTATGTAGTGTAATTGTGGATGTCTTAAGTCATGTGTCATCTCGTTGCTTGTACATGGGAATCAGGGGTAAATTTAATTTTTTTTAGTGTTTTGCAAGCTTGTGTTGTTCAACTTTGAGCACATAACTTAAGGAAATAATTGGGTTTGTCAACTCTTAAACAGAAAATCACAACTGTACATTCTCATGATTCATGAAAAGTGGACGGAACTGGTTGTTTGAGCCTAAACTGATCAAATGATAATGAGACTCTAATTTGAAGTAAGAGAGAGAAACCTCTTAATTACTACACAGAAGGAGGGACACATAATAATTTACAAAGGTTCAGTCAATTAGTCTTGTGATCTATCCACCCTTTGTTTTCATACTCCACCTTAAGAACTAGAAGTACATTACGGTTTTAATTTCTTTGATTGCATTCCATATAGATAGGTCTTGCATTGCAGCTATTTTCAAAAATTTTGCATGAAAAAAATAGATTATCTATACATGCACATTATCCTTAGGTGCATGTCATTTAGTCGCATGAGTATCATAATGCAGCTGCATTCACATTTTTATGCATATACAGTACATCATGTATCTTATTTCTTCTGAAACATTTAAGGTGATAAACTTGTTCCATACCTTATGAATGCTTCAAGTATATAGTTGTGTAACAAGAAGTGAGCCCGACAAATAATTCATTGTCATTTATGGATATAAGGGCATTAAAAAAAACAAGAAGAAAAAATTGAAAAGAAAAAAAGAGACAAAGAAAAGAATTGAGAAATAAATAGGAATGAGAGGGAGAAAGGAACATGTTCTCACTACATATTAAGAAGGATAAGTGCATGAGGTAGTTTTCTTAGATATTCCATCTCACCTGGAGACGGAATGATAGTGCATGCATCATTCCACCCAAATGTAGGCATTAGGGCATTTTCATTTGCATATGCATCATTTAGGTCATTTTTGCTTTGTGCGTGTTAGAATCGTATAATGCTTCCATTTCTTCCATGAACCACCCATTCCATCCACCCGTTGCTCGAATTGGTAGGCCACCGTGATTTTCTCCTCACTCATTAATATCAGGAGAGTTGCTTTCATGTAGATGGTAGTTAGGGCGAGCATCATAGAATAGGAGATCACAAGATGCACCGAGTCTAAACTGGCGAATTTTATTATGACAACTGCCTTATGTGATAGTGTTCATTATTTTTGAGGTAGACATCTTTTATGGATGATTACTGTCGTCTTTAGGGTAATTATCATTCAGTGGTTAGTAAGGGCCGGAATGTGAACGCCAGGCGGGGATCATATGGTGATGTTTGTTGTGATGATTTGTTCTTTAGTTGACCCTAGCAACTTTATTCTAAATTTTAGTTGTTCGAGGGTGAGCAATGTTCGAGCTTAGGGGAGTTTGATGCGATGATTTTGAGTCGCATTTATAGACTTGTTTTACTTGTATTTTATGCATTTATTGGTCATTTTGGTGGTTAATATTGCATAATTCATTTAATTTGGTCTATGAGCCTTCTCAACATCAATTCTCCCTTATTTTAGTGTTTTGAGCAAAAATGATTACAATAACATGTTTTATTTCGGCTTATGTGGTTTTGTGTTGCAATTTCAGGAAAAACACATATATGCTGCTATCGATACCATCGACAGTGGTCGATACCATCGACACAACCATAGGTTTCCAGCCGCAAGGAGCAGCACAGAGTCGATACCATCGATAGCGAAGTCGATGGTAGCGACTTACCATCAGGTTGCTGGCGAGAAGAGAGTCGATACTATCGACCATAATGTCGATACTATCGACACCTAAAGATTCAATGATGGAAAAGGACAAAAACTAACGCCTTAGGGTGTTGATACCATCGACCCTCGTCGATGGTATCGAGTCAGCATCAGGCGCAGTGAAGAAAATAAAAGAAGACTTGCCGACATCGCGTAGGGTCGATGCCATCGACTCGTGTCGATGGTATCGACACCGTCAGATACAAGTTTTCTTCAGATCGATTTAAATCTAACGGCTGTGATATTTTGGCAACCTAACTTGGTGATTATACCTAATGATGGCGGCCAGGAGAAATCCATCACATCATTAGCTGCTGCACACGTCTCGAGAAGGTGTGGAGAGAAGAACGGAGCCCAGAAGTACGCCCCAGCCATTTCGGAAGTCGGAGAAGACGTTTTCCACCGCCGAAAGGCTGTAGATCACATATTCTACACCAAGGAACGCTTGGATCTTCTCCGTTCAGGGGTTTCTTTACTTAGTCACATTTTTATCCATGTTTCCCCTTTTCTCTACCATGTTTTGCTCTGAGATGAACATGCAGGGCTAATCCCCTTTGTCTTTAGGACCGGGAGTAGCCCGGGGAAGCATTGTATGACATTTTTATCATAGTAATTCATAATCTATCTCTTGAATTCGTGGTATGATTTCGTTTTCTCAATTAGATTGGCATGCTTGATCACCATAATAATAATCTAATGCCTTTAATTACTTTGAAACAAGAATTAACGGTTGAAAAGAGACGAAATTCACATTAATTAACAAATCCCTTGAACAAGGCGATGTACGGTTAATGGTGGAAACCCAGAGGTTGATTATAAAGCACCTAGTTTAGGGTATAGGTTACTACGACGGTGGAACTGACCTAGACATAGGTAGTGAATTGTACCACGACAGTGGGCAATTCTGACTACAGGCCACTACCCGGATTGAGAGATGAACTTGAATTATTTTATGGAAATTCATACAATGAAAACCCGCGGTGAAACCTAAATCCTAAAGATCTTCACCTGAATTGATTAAATTAAACCTTTAATCGATTGCTTTGTTTTATTTTCTTTTCTTTTTCATTTTACAACAACTCTCAAACTCTTTTAATAGGTTTAGCTGATCGTGAACAGTTAGTAGTAGTCTACCGATAGTTCAGTGTCCCTGAGTTTGACTCGGGCCTCACAAGGGCCTATACTACATTGACGCGTACACTTGCGTTCTACGCACGGAAAAATCATGTCAGCTTGGGTAAGAACTATATAGATATTTTTGGGATTTTGTGGGCGGCCAAGCCTCTTTTGTACATTTTTATGTTTTTCATCTTTTTGACTCAATCTAATGTGAGAAGGCACGTAGTCCATCAAGGAAAAACATTTTATCTTGATTATAGCTCAAAACTCATCATGATCCGCTTGACACCTGTGTGAAAGGTTGCAATTATGATTCAAGAATCCTTAGAATAGAGGCAAGCTTGTGAAACCGCAGCTAGGATTCTTTAATCATGTTTTAGCTCATTCCAACGGTCCTTTACCATGGATTCGCCATTCACAACATAGATCAAGGGAATTTACCTTTAAGCTATGAAAAAGGGACATAACCTTATATTTATTACCAAACTCAAGGAAAGAGTCAAAGAGCAAATCAAGAAAGAGGTCAAGCAATTTTTAAGATAAAAACTGTGCAATTAGGCATAAAGTCAAGAATTTATCTATTAGAGTCGAACCACATAGCCATAATTGCTTTTAAACTAAATGCAGGAAGTAAACTTGCATGTAAGAAGGGTGAAGAGAAAGAAGGGCGAAGTCTACCACCCCAAGCTTAAAACTTTGGTCGTCCTCGAGTAAGACTTAAACTTGGAATAGAGAGGCAGGAATGCATGATTTTAACGGCAGTTATTGAAGTTCTAAAGATGATGCATGGATGCAAGGAAATAAAACATTTAGAGGAAAGAAATTAACCAACAAGAACATGAAAAGAAAAATTTATTGTAATAAAAGGGTGGGAGGGTGGGTAATAGAAAAGGGGGTGCCTGCCCCACGATACCGACATTGGGATCCCAAATTCTGAGTTTTGGGACCAGTGTCACCTGTGTCTTACTGACGGGTTCCGCCACATAATATAAGTAGAATAGGCAGATGTGTTGGCCATGCCGAGTCCGAAGAAGAGAAGTGAAATCTGGTGACTCGGTGAAGTCATCTTTGTGCTGAAAGCGGCTTGAACTGCACTGGGATGAATTCTTCGGCATATCATCCTCAGGGTACCTTTCATTATATGATTCTAAAAATGAAGGTCCTGGGATGTCAACATAGGATGAGATAGATGAGAGAGGTTAGACATCATCTTGAGGACTCATATCTTCTCTCTCCATCTCTACACTTGAGGTTGGATGCTCAGATAAATCTTCATGTACTGTCTGAGTCATCCAATCATCTTCTTAGCAAAAAGTACCCCTTGAAGAATCTGTTTGTAGTTCTACCACCCCAAGCTTATCACCTGGCGTGGAGTCAGGGGTGTCTTCATGCTCAGCAGCCATGTTGTAGTGAACCGTCCATCCTGCCCCCTTGACGTCCACCAAGCCTTGTAAAGGGATGGTGGAAAATGATGGCTCATGCTTCTCCAACTCGTCTTTGTTACTATACTCACTGCTCCATGTCGAGTAGTTGTCATCGTCGTCGTTGTCATCGAACAAATTGTTCCAAACCATGGTTGGCGTACTGCTCAAAGTGAAATGACAAGTCTCAATATGAGAGATGTCACTCTGGTCTGGTTCAATATTTGACTCTGGTTCCTCTATCCAACCTTCTGGCTGTGAGGAAACTTGGCTTTTAGAGTCTTCATCATCGTCATCATAGATCCATTCAGGTCTATGACTCATATCTTCCATTGGTTCATCAGCTGGGTCATCTGAATATAATGAAGGGTTTCCTAGAGTGGGTTTGTCTTCACAGAAAAATCCTAGTGAATCCAGTTGATGGTCTGAATAGGATGGTGATGCATACTCCACTTCATACCCAATGGAATGGTCCTGATGACTAACGTCTTTATTATCTTGTGATGGCATTTGTAATTGGATTGTAACTAAATCAATGAGCTCTTGGAGCCTCCTGCCTTGTTCAACATCTTTATCATGAAGTTGTTGTACTTGAGCAGCAATGCTTTCGAGACCCGTCGACTCTGCCATGCACATCGGTTGCTGACCTGCTGTACCAAACTGATGCGCTTGAATGAATCCTCGCTCAATAGTTTGAACTAGACTTCTACCGTAGTTTGTAGCCTCGGTGGCTACTTTGAGATGACGATCCTTCTCTTCTAGAAGTTGTTGCATTGGATTGACATCTTCTTAGAGATGAGGTGCTAAGGAGGTGAGTGCTTGAATACTTTCCCTAGCCAACTCCACTGCCTTAATCAGTTCTTGATCCCATGATAGAATGGGGGTCGATGGTTGACTGGAAGTCTCCTTTGTTGGAATTTCAACATATGACAACGGTGGAGGTGAGTATAACTCGACTAGTTGCAGAGCACGACCTTCAATTATTTGCCAGTAGACAAAACTGCGGAAAAACTCAGGAGGACAGGTGGACAAGATGACTTGTCTTGCGGAAGCAAGGTTCATGGCTGAAAAAGGTATGAGAAAAAGAAAAGTGATTTAGTATATATGAACAAGTATGTGTAAAGCAAGAGGAAAACTATGCATGTATATACATGCTTATAATGATAGAACAAAAATCTACAAGGCGTGTAAACGTGGAAAACCACATCCCTAGAAACGGTGCCAAAAGTTGATCGGCCTTTTTCACGCGTCCGGAAATGAACGTGGGACAAAGGAAGGAATCAAGCTTTGAATTTATAACCTGAAACCTTCTAGGCCCCCGCAACTTTATTACGGGGTTGAAGTAGATATATGGGGTCGAACACATGGACGTGTTGACATTTAGGACGCCATAGATCTCGTTCTTTAGTCAGATAAGCCAAGACAATAGTTGATAAAAGTAAGTGCCAGAACTAGTCTAGCGGGTTATCATGATATAAAACAAAACAAAGAAACAAAACAGAGCTCGGTATTCTACTAAACAGAGAAAGAGAGTTCCTGGCTATGTAACCACAAACGGGGCAGTCTATGCACTCGTTCTCGGGCGTAGACAACCCTTGAACACCCAAGAAAGCATCTAGTATGCATGGTGGCATCTGTCCTGTGGGGTCGTCCCACTCACTCTCACGATGCGTGACTAAAACCATCAACAATATGTCAATGACCCTCTCTCGAGGAATGACATATCAACACCTCAGAATACACTAAGTTCCCTCTCAGGTCTTAGGATATTCCAGGGTGTTAGGAACAGAATACCTTAGATCGTCCTCCTCTTGGGTTCAGATCCAAACTATCATCTGTTAGCTATTCCTACAACAAATCTCTCGATACAGGCAGAAATAGTAGTTCAAGCGAGCAAGAGATCAACCAAACTAGCAATCATAACTTAGAAAGAGAAAATAGAACATGCAACATACCAGATCTGATATGAATCTACTTACTTAAGGCAAAAGTACATATACATGCCCAGATCGGGCTACATAGCCAAGAAGGAGATAACTAGCCATAGACAAGCATAGCTGGCACCGAACAAAGATGGATAAACATAATTTGTACAAGAAACAAAGGAATGATGTAGAATGAAAGAGAAGAGGGAAGAGATATAGCCAGTAGAGGAGAGGTGGTTGTCGCTCCTCGACCTCCGTGCAGGTCAGATCTTGGCCCTTGGGTCTTCTCTTCGTCCCTCTGGACTCCTCGACTCTCTCTCTCTAGACCGTATGGGGGCAACCGTATCGGGCAGACCGTATCGGGCAACCGTATCGGCCAGTAGACTTTTGGGGAACTCGACACACTAGCTCCTTGGTCTAGCCACTAGCTCTTGCATGGTCCTCCCTCCGTCTCCTCCTCTGCTCTGTAGGTTGGCAGCTGCTATTTATAGGCAACGAGTTGATGGGAGTTGTAGCTTTTATTGGTCCATGTGTCCTTCATCCGTGGCTTCAATCTTGAGGCATCAAGTGGGCCAATATGACTGTCGCCCGAAGATCGTTTCAGGCGGGGGGAGTGTCAGGCAGCTGTATCGGACAGGTCGTATCAAGCAGGCCATATTGGGTAGCCTTATCGGCCAGACCATATCGGGCAGCCGTATCGGCCAGACCGTATCAGGCAGCCGTATCGGCCAGCTGTATCAGCCAGACCGTATCGGGCAACTGTATCAGCCAGCTGTATTGGCCAGACCGTATCGGGCAGCCGTATCGGCCAAACTGTATCAGGAAGCTGTATCGGCCAGCTACTGGAATTCTTGTCTTTTCAGGTTCGGTATTTGAGAGTCCCAAAATTAGCTAGTTTCGGTGCATGTAAGTCAAAAATTGGCTAATTAGCTACATTATTGGCTATTTTTACTACTTTTATCTAATACGAGACAGAAAGCATAAAACATGAACAAAAGAGTGCATATTAAGACTAAAGTGGCACAAAAATATAGATAAAATGCATAGAAAATATGTGCTAATTTGGGTGTTATCAGTAGAGCTAACCCTGGAACAACGAGGGGATGTGGATGAGTTATGATGGAGGCATACTGCTCCCACGACACTAAGGGGATGTTCGGTGGTCATCCCCTCACCCAAGCCTATGCGCAGCAGCAGCCGCATGGATGCAATGTCGGTCGCACATTGTAGGCACGACGTGCTTGAAACCGGCCACGCTGGCCATGATCTGGAGGTGCCCCATGTCCACAAGGATGCAGAGGAGCGAGGGCGGCGGCTGGCGATGACTTTCAAGGCCTAGGGAGGAGAGGTTGCAATCGACGGTCGTTGCGTATGTCGGGAGGTTGAAGATGACCTAGGGCTGTTGGACGGATTTGCCCCTCCGTGATGTGTTGAGCCAACCACTTACACAAGGGAAAAAGCATCTTTTTGCTATGTTCTCGGCCGACTACGTATTGCATGGATTTGCTGACGTGTCAGCATCCCATTGGTCCAAGTAAGTGAATTTTGTAAAATTCGTATCTAATTATTGGTAGCTCAGATTGATACATGTAATATATGAATTTTGCTCAGATGAATGTCAAGAATCCACTAAAAATAGTTTTAGAGCCTAATTCCTTTTCTAATTCGAAAAATAAATGAAGTTATCAACTTTAATGCATTAATGCTTAAGAAACCCTAATATGTGATGATTAATAATTTGGGAAGGGTTATATGGATTTTTAAATTTGATATTAACATGTTGATTATAAAAGGACACATTAGATCCAAAAAGATAATGATTATGCATAGTTTAATTAATTTAAGGGTCCATATACACAAATATGCTTTAATGGACCTTGAAACCCTAATTGAGCATATTGGTTGAGTTCATGTTACTTAATTATGAAAATTTAGTATTTGCAATATGTTGGTTAGTTAATAATGAACTTGAACCTGATCTAGATGTTTCTTGCATGATTTAGGGTTTTACACCAAATAAGAATGATTAAGCACTTAGAAACCCTAATTTAGGGTAAAAGAGAAAAAGATCACTTTTAATTTGATATATGTGATAATATGTTGTTGGAAGATGATCCTAATCCTATTGAACAAAATAGGTTAGAATCATTAGGGTTTAAGGGAAATTTTGCCTAACTAGGGTTTGTAGTGATAAAAGTACAAGAAAAACCCTAACTGCAATGGAAACCCTAAAAGTGGCTAGAAACCCTAGGAAGCAATCTAGGTTTAATAGATCTTGATGACATGATTTATGATAGGAAATTATATGCATATTTCAGGATATCTTTGTGTGCTTGCTTGCCTATTGGATTTCATACATTGATTGGGGATTATTTCTGTCCCAAATCAGCCTGACAGGTATGTGGTTATTTATGGTTAACCGCTTTAGTTTCACGGAGATTTCTCGGGTGTTTAATCAAATTGAATGCAACCTATCTATTTGGATGTTCATATATGCAAAGCATAAAGTCAATATGATTATCACAATTAAGATATAAGTGTGTATTCTTGCACCTACATGCCACCCTAATGTAAGATGCAATGATGTCAACCCCAAGAGGGAAGACCCATGGGCACCATGAGAGGTGACCCCAGGCACCAAGCTCAGGATAGAGAAGGTGGCCTTATGATATTGCATGAATAATGGGTACCATGAGAGGTTAGCCCAGGCACCAAGCTCAGGATGGAGAAGGTGGCCTTAAGTCAATGGCAAAAGAGAAACCCTAAGGAGGGTATTCATGGGTTAGGGTAAAAGCGGTGGAGAATGACACATTGAAAGTGTAAATTGGCTTGTTAAATTTACTTGATTGTGATATTTAGATTGTTAGCCATATATGTGAACTTTTATTTGTCCCCACATATCGGCATATTCATTTATGTTGATCGACGTTTTTTGTCGGCATTTTAGGTACAATATTGAAAAGGACAAACAGTAAAGTGGCATATTATGAAAATAAGAATTAAAGTGCAAGGAGGACTAGTTAGACTAGATTGAAGTTGTGGATAGAAGGTAGATATCCAAAGTTTTTAAAAGGTATGCAAAGATTTATTTTATTCCAGCTTTCAGTATAGTTTAGTAGAATTTTATAATTATTATTGATTATTTGTCGAACCTTTGATCTTGTTTATTGGGATAACAGCTCTGACCTCTTGGTCTCCCTTAATTGGGGGTTACCGGGAGGCGGGCTCATTACACAACTTGTGGGAGTTGACCCCACATTAGGATAGATTTCTTTATTTAGTTTTACTTCAAGAACACTTCCATTTAAAATAAACGTGTCATGGATGAATGTAATAATGTAGACCCTCATAGATACATATCATCATCTCTACAGGTGCTTACAAAAAAAACAAAATTTAGGAAGACATGGCGTGTGTTTATTTGCACACATTGTGTCCGCCACTCACAGATGGGAAATAATGCAAAAACTCAAGAACACATAGCGTGTTCTATTTTTGACATGGTGTGCGCGGTCACAGATAGCATGTGTTGGAAACCAACACAGCATGTTTTCAATCAAACATGGTGTGTCCTGTAGATCATTGTAATGCAAAATGTTTTTTGGAAAAACACATGACGTGTCTTTATTTGAACACATCATGTCACTATCAGGTAGAGAGTACAATGCATACATCTAGAATGTTACATTATGTGTTTTAAATTAAATGCGGAATGTCTCAATGTTCATTTGGATAGCTCATTTTTTTGGAGAAACACGCGATGTGTCTTTATTTGTACACAGCATGTTGTTATTATCAGTTTGGTGACTTCAAGTTAGGCTCTTGGAAACTTGAACGTGTTTAAAATGGAACACGTCATGTCTTATTCAGTCAACAAAAATTTCAAAAGTCTAGGTGATGTGTACAAGGGAACACGACGTGTCCTTAAAAAGACACACTAGGCCTAAAAATGAGAAGTCGAGTTTTTAACCCTAATCTCCAGCCACCTCTCTCACAATTACAATTGCAAGAGACAATGTTCTTCAGTTGTGTGTAATAGTCTTCAGTCGTGTGTGACCCTCTTCAACCGTGTGTGATGATTCTAGCCTCCAATCGACATCCAAGCTCCTCCGCTGCACTTCACAAGTTTTACCACGAAGCTTCAAACCAGCTTTGTTGCCGCCCTACGCATCTATGAAGCTTTGAAGCTCCGCCACCACCATTCTGCCATTACTCCTCCCAAGTAAGATCAAGCTCTTCCCTCATCCCATGGAGTAGGGCAACTCCACTGCCACCTCCGCCATTCAGATCTACTTCTTCACTGACCCTAGGAGACACATCGTGAGCAGCAGAAGTCACATCGTGCAAGGAAGTTTCTCTCCCCAACCTCCGGATGCCACAGACCTCTAGGTACATGTCATGTCTTCCCAAAGACACATTGTGTCCTCCCCTTTCGCTCTTCAGCCTTTATGTCTGAAGACACACCGTGTCCTTGATTAGACATGTCATGTACCATGTCATTTTAGCAAGCTCTCAGCACCAATGGCAGTCGTTAAGCAGGTGTCGAACCCCAGCCATGGACCAAGCTCGTCCTCAGCCCCGACTTATGTCTCCATAGCCCAGTTCAGGGTGACTGTAGAGGAATACCCCACGTATCAATTCCTCATATCTCATAGGGTCCTCCCTACATGTTTTTCCTCTGATCAAACCATGGGAGCTTTAGGATTCAAGAATGAGGTCAAAGTGCATCTAAAGGAAGTGGGTCGATAGTACATATGTTGCACAGTAACCAACACATACCCTCGCCTCGTTTCTAAATTTCTTACTACTCTTAAGGTTGAGTATGACCCAAAAAATAGTCTTAAACCTTTTACCATCATCACCTTTCACTTGCTAGGCCACAACTTCATATTTACTTTCATAAGATTCTATGATCTCTTAGAATGCCATTATGAGGGTGCATTGTCTTACCTTCTAGCTTTTGAAAGCAATGTCTTCTAGAATGATATTAATGATGAGAAATACCATGAGGCTAAGAAGGCCTGGGTGACGGCTATCCATAACCCAATCTTTAGATATATCCATTGCCTTCCTAACACATGTGTCCTTGCTAAGAAAGAAACCCAAGGTGTGTGTGGGTGGTAGGATTTGTTCTTTTTTGTGGGGTATGGTATATGATTTTCATATCAATGCAGGTTACTTCATATTGAGTAGGTTCTTAGACATTAAGAAGATAAAAAATAGAGAATTTGGGGACATCATGTGTGGGGGGATTAATCACCGTCCTGGCCACAAAGCTTTGTGTAGACCTGACCGGTCTAGAGGTTGCACCAGGTAGGAACCTAGTGGACATTCAATATCTAATTTTTGTAGGTTTGATTGCTAAGGTCCCATATGATGATGCCAAGTTCAGACAATATTTTGATAATGATCATTACATTGACATGCTTGACTTGGAGAACATAACCTTAATGAATAAAGACAATTAGAAGATCGACCTTAGTGGCCAAGATGATGATGCAGATGCCCCTGAAGACCAAGCTAGTCCGAATGCACCTCCACTCAGCCATACACAACATTGCCTCCCTCCACCACCACTCATACTGAGTACACTTGGGCTATGCCTAATGTTAGGCATCTTTATGGTTATACTCAGCAGTGTTTTGACCACCTGGATAGTCGCTTAGATCTGATGGATCAGCGGTACTCAGTGATGCATGAGATGATCTAGTGCATGGATATGTGGCACATCTCTCAGGGCCATTATCTGATGCCTCAACCTCACTAGCCACATCTAGAGCCTACTCCACAGCTGATGCCAATTGACATTCCTGATGATAATGATATGCTCAACCAATATTTCACTACTGGTCACGGGGGTGTTGGCCCTTCTTGTTGATATACTCTATGACAGGTAACCAGTTGCTTCTACCTTAGGTTTGATTGATGCAGTGAGAACATTGAAAATTTGAAGCTTAGGGGGGGTGCAATCGGTCGTTAATGTAGTTGTAGTTATTTAGTCATTATCATTATCTTTTCTCTAGTTCTTGTTTTTAATTTATGCTTTTCTCATGGCAAGTTTAATATGATGTGAGGCTTATCCTGTGTAATGTACTATTTTTCTTCCCAATTTATACTATCTTGTCCTCCCTTATAAGAATTGTCATTTGAAGAAATTGTAAAAGAGCATGCATGGATCAAATGAAACTTTATGGTCACCAACATGTGCTTGATTTCATATTTTAGCCTAAATTTTCATTTTTTTTTATCCTAGATTGCCTAATGCATGTAATTAGTAACAAATTTTGTGAATATGTCAACTTTGCAACACTATCTAGAACATGGGATGACTTTGTCAAACCTTTAGTGATTTTACAACACCCCTTTTTAGTGAAAAATTTTCAAATCAAATGAATGGAATCTATCTAATGTTGCAATTTAGTTAACTCTATTAATTTTGGAAAAAATAAGTGAAACCTATCACCAACTTAAATTCCCTTTTGGTTCACTTCACCTTAATTACCCCATAAAAGATGGTTAAAACTGCCCACATGTCATATTAACCTAGTATAAGTTCAATCTCGCCACAATGGCTAGGTGATATGTCCTAAAAGAGGGTAAAATATCCCAACTAACACTCATCGTTTGCATAAGCCTACATTAGCATCTGAGTGTCAGAACCCCTAATCCAATATCATGCCTTTTTGGGAAAATAATGAGAGAGAGATAAAATTTGTTGACATTAACTATGATTCCATATTTTGCATCGCTAATACCTGAAAGTTTTGTTGTGAATTCACTTATTGTTTGGCTTGGTCATCCATGTTCCGTTTAGTGTTTCCTAGTTCACTGTTTCATTTAATGCACTACCACCCTTGTTGAACTTCATTTTATTTCTTGAATGTCTGATTTGAATTCAAGGCTATGAACATGAATCTAATGATTATGGTTGGTTTGGTCACATTTACATCTTCCATTTCATTTGATCTATGCATGAGCTTGGCATATCCTTCATTTGTGTTTCTATACTCTTTTTGCTTGAGGATAAGAAATAGTTCAAGCTTAGGGGAATTTGATGTGCACATTTCATATCTACTTTTTGTACACATTTGCACACATATCAGTTCATTTTACCTTCCATTTGGCCTCTAATCATATTTAACTTGCCATCTTTTAGTTATTTTACTTGTTGCATGATGTTGATTATAGGTACATGTCAAAAATGACAACATGAAGATAACCCAACCCAAATCCAACCTTAGTTGGATTCCATGCAGCTGACTCAGAGTTAATTCTGAAGAAATAGCAAAAGACACGGCGTGTAACTTTCCAGAAAGGACTTGCAGAGCAAAGGACACATCTTGTGCTATCTAACACATGGATGTGTAAGTTTACAGAAGCCTTCATGTCTGAATTGAAAGCAAAAGACACGACATGTCCTTATTGAGATACAGCATATCCGTGTGTTCAAAGGATAACTTCAACTTTTTGCCAACACACAAGGGCATGTGCTTATTAGCACACAGCGTGTGCTATCTACCTAGATTGACTCCAATAGCCGCTACACATCATGTCTCTATTGGAACACATTGTGTACTTATAGAGAAGAAGTAGTTCAGCAGCCTGTTACATGACAAGACGCACAACATGTCTTTATCAGTTTTTTATAAATTTCAGTAGTAATCGTCCCTCATTTTAAAATGAGTGCAGCCACTTGGGGCAGTTAGCACTTGTCATTTTGGACACTTTTTTACCAGAGTAAGTTCTAGATCAAGAGGAGGGTGATCTTGGAGAGGAAGAAGAGGTTTCTTGGGAAAGAACCTCCATTCTTCACCATTTCTTCTCGAAAAGGTGTAGTAGAGCTTTTCTTTTCATTCAAGCTTCTTAGGAGGGAAGAATTGCCCGAGTTGGAGTAGCTTAAAGGGTATAATTTTGTCCTCTATATAGAGTTCTACTCCTCTTGACTTCACCTTTAGGTCCCTTTTCTCTTTCTTCTCTTTAGCAATGCCAAACTCTGAAAATCTACAAATTACTTGTGTTTATCCATTATGTGTGAGTAGAACCTTCTTCTTGGGTATGGGAGAGTAAATCCCATGCCATTACTCATGTGAACTTGGAATTTATATTGAATTCTAGTTAATTTTCTTCTCCATGAGTTCCTACGTACGGTGTTTCACTGCTTGTATGCTTGGATGGCCACTTTTATACATGTTTTATGCCTCCTTGTGCTATTTGGGAGGATGCATGAGGGGGTAAGGAGTAGATCTCATGGAAATATGCTCGATCATGGGAGCGGCTGGAGAATGTTGAGGGTTCAATGTTGTGTTTGAATCTAATCATATACACAGAAGTGTTATGCAAAGATGAGAACCGTCTCATGTCACTGGGAGGTGCATGCTGATGGAAACCTCCTTGCATATTAATGGCATGCTTTAATTCCATAGTTGCACTTGATGTGATGGTGTGGTAGTAAAATCTTATGTCCAAGACTCTTTAAAATTTTATTTCAACCCTTAAATTTAAGTCCTTTTGCTGTTTACTTGTCTTTTAGCTAATCACAATCAATCTCTACTATTGTAATCTAGCTTAGATTGTTGAACGTTAGTTCTTGTGTGCCTAGCTAGCCTAGCTCCCTGTGGATTGACCTCCACTACAATTAATCATGAGTACTTGTAGGTGATTGACAAGTTGAGAAATATAATAATTTAAAACTTATTTTCTTTAGGCAATCAACACCTTCTTTGCAAGTCAGTTTATTGGGTTGTAGGATGAAGGATCTCCTCATCGAGAAGATGAGTCCCTCAACACACTTGATAAGTCAGTCAAGTGGATTGAGGTTTTAATCACAATACAATCTAGGACATTTGACACATTATGAGTTGCTTGACTTACACATAAGTCACCCGATTCATCTGTAGAAAATCTTTCTTGAGCAAAGTTTAGTGGGCCGACTAGAAATTGGCTTATACCTTGGTACTAAGAAAACTCTAGATACATTTCATGTTGGAATTAGACAAATTAAAGTTTAGTTGGAAGCATAATTCAATTATATACACAATAAGTATACTTAAAGACCACTTCTAGTTGATCGACTAGCCCTCAAGACACCCCACTCACTGGCACCACTAATTGCAGCAAATGGCTCAACGTTGCTGGATTAATTTAGATGTATTTGATTTGTATGGGCTACTATAAACATACCTGATGGACATGCATAATAGGGCTTCACGACCTATTCAACCCTCATACCAAAGCCTAGCCATCATGGGGAGAGTTAGTGTAAAATTTGACAGATTCTCTTGGAGATGTGCTTTGTCAGAGATTGTGACTAGAGTCTATAACTATCATTTGTTAGTCATGACTAGATCACTCAGATTCTCCTCTATGCCACTAATTTCACCATGAGCTTATTCTTATCTCTATCTATCTCTCTATCTTTGTATCATAAATATGATTAGAGAACATATGATTTACTGAGGTATGGGGACTAGCCTTGTTGCTCATATCTTGTATTCTTGTTTTGTAAATTATATGGACTTTCAAATTGATTATTGATTGATTGATTGATTGATTTCATTCTTTATAGAGTAGCTACATGTCGTGTATGATTGTTAGAAATCAAGACACAAAAAAAATAAAATCTAGGATTAGAATACCAATGATTGTTATTCAATCTTGGTTTCCATCGGAGAAGGGGGTTTCTCTAGGGTGAAAGATTAAGGATTTGTGGGTAATGTGACCTAGAGCCTAAGGGAAAATTTGTTCTTGTGAATTTTTATACTCTAAAAGGATATGAAATTCCTTAGCCCTAAACTAAATAATAGTATGTATGAGCTATGTAATGCGAGAGAGTGGATGTGTAGGTAAAGGAAGTGAAACCATGTGTCCTAGTTATTTTATCATTTTTTATCTTAGTTTCAATTCTTAGTTTTATTTATTGCTTAGTTACATTAGAAAATTAAAAAAAAAACCACCACTCAATCTGTCCTTGTTAATTTTTTTCTTTCAATTAGGCTAAAAGCCTAAATTGTTCTTTAAAAGGTTGTACTTTGGGTTTTGATCCTAAAGCTATACTATGATAAGACTCGTCTACTTGAAATTGGTGATTATTGCATGCCTTCTCATGCTTGAACACTTTGGTTGCAAAAGCTTTACAACATATTTGATGGTAAAATATCCACCCTTCAATCCCACCAATGGGAAGATTCTTGTTAGATGCATACATGCATGTTTTCCTTTATCCCAACCAAAAGTCAAAGCATTCTCTACCCCAAGTGTTGGTCTCTCCTCATGCAGATTATTTATAAAATTCATAGGTGCCTCTTTCTTAGCATCAATTCCTACATGCCCAAGTATGTCATAGTGAATGACTCTAACAAGCTCGTGTTCTTAATTAAAAGTTGGGATTTCCCTACAATGGACCACATGTTCCCTAAAATTGTATTAGTATGTCTTGAGACAAACTAGACATGCCTTAAAATCATGAAATAGAAGAATCACAAGTCGATATTTGAGAATGGTATGATATTATACTAGCGACATATGCAATATAAGCTCATCTAGAGGAATAGTAAGAAGAAAATCATGAGCATGCTTAGATTGTAAATAACCAAAAACTACTTCTTGTCTAATGATCATGTCAAACTTGACATGCCCTTAACAATTTTATTAAAAAGGAGTCCTATATTAAACCTTAGTTCCTTCAATCAAATTATGTTGTCTTATATTGTCAATAGGAAGTTCGCAATTAAATATTAGATCATACTCTTATGAATCACATTATATAATTTGAACCTTAGTTCCTTCAATTGAATTATGTGTAGTCAATTAGTTTCATCCATTAAATTCTTCTTAAGGAATATTGTTGATTCATTTGTTTATTCATCACATTTTTGTTAGGGTTGGATTGTCACATCCACCATGTTAATTCATTAGTTATCTCTCAATTTTATATTCATTAGTATAAACTTCCCTAGCTTCTTCATCACTACTACTCCATGGATAAATCATTCTTAGTTTACTTAAGAATGTTTCTTTCTCATTGAAATTTTCCATAATCTATTTGAATGATATTTCATTCAATTTAGGCTAATCCAAGTATATTTCAAATAAGTAAATTAAAGATTTCCTTATATTTGTTTCAGTTAAAAGTTTATCCATCACTTAGTATCTCATTATAGTTTACCCTTTTGGCATTTCCTTTTTGTACATTTGGATATTCATATTCCATATCATTTAAACCTTAACGGTATTTTAGTAATTAAAAGCAATCCTTCATGTTTGAATAAAATCTTTCAACTTTATAAATTGAATAGGTTAGGGTTACTTATACTCATTCTTTAGTAGTATTTATCTTCTTAACTCATGCTTGTGTGACTTACAAAAAAGACTTACATTCATGTGGGTCTTACTACTTTATACTTAAATCACACTATACTACAACTATTAGGGATATATCATGTTAATAAAACATCTTATGTTCAAGTGAAGTAATATTACCTAATCCTTAGTATCACTTTGCATTTACAATATCACATCCAAAGTTATGGGTTTACCTCTCATTTCCATTTTATCAATGGATTTAGGGTTTTCATGAAGTGCATTACATCTTTGTGCATCATCGTCAACACACCATTAATCACTATATAATCAGGGTATACTATGATTTGCTAAGGTGGTTCAAAATGCACAAAAACCCTTTTTTCATTATTATGCAATCCATCCATTACTTACAATTCATACCTCATTTCATTTGTTGATTTGATCCAATTCCTCAACAGTAAATGTGGACATGGATATCTCCATATGAAGTGTTTATATTGACCCTCTTACACAAACCATATTTAAATCACCAAATAATTTTTATAACAACAAACCATGTCTTACTTGTGTTCATTGAATGCAAACTACATTTTATACATGTACACTCAATTTCCAAGCATTTTGATTATTAAAGCTATTTTAGGAAACATTAGCATAAAACTATGTAGTTTCTTTACATCAATTTTAAAATTAGATTTACATATCATAAGTAAAGAAACCAGCAGGATTGAATTTAAAATAGGATGTATTGAATTCCCCAAGACCTTTCCCAAATTGATTCCCACCAATGTAGAAATTCAAGATTTAAATTCATAAGATCTTTATTCAAACAGGATTGGGGTTTTCACATGTTTAAATATTAAAGAAGGGATGAAACTAATTACATAAGGGGTTAAACACAACATTTCTTATTGCAAAAACATAATTACTTGAATTCAAATTAAATTTCAAGCAATCATTGTTGTTTTTCCTCCTTCCAACATAATAACCCTAGAAAAGAAGAATTGGATAGAAAAAGTGAGAAAAGAGATTTTGATCCAAATTATATGGAGAACAACCTCTAGACATATGAGAGAAGAATCCCCATTATATCCTATCAATGATTTATAACCTTAGTAAATTTCACAAGCTTAAGGAAGTTAGAATGCTAGTTTTTATCTCCTACATTCACTTTCTTCAAAAACCTATAATACCCATCTATTCTCTCATATTTTGGGGATTCATAAGGTTGAATGATGAATGAGAGGTTCTTGGAGAGAATTATATCTACATAAACCAATTAAGGTGCTTAGGGTAACTAATTTTAAGCCCTTGTGACATTTTTTGTAGATGTGTTGATCAACTAAGGTTATTTCTCATCCTAGATTATAGATACCTACTTAAAGAATGTATTGCCATGAGTTGTCCAGCCCCTATGATAGAATTGAATCAATAACTGACTTTGCTATTATATATGAATATGATCCCACCAATTTAGGTTATTTTTGTATGGTCCCCTATATTTCGTCATAAATAATATTGCTAATTTTTCCATTTCTATGAAATTAAATCTAGTTCATTTCAAGTACCAAATTGCCATTTTACTTTCTTCATGCCATCAAGATTATTTATATGTTTAAGTATGTGTTTTACAACTTTAATTATAGTCAATAGCCTTACTTCCGTCATAAAATTTGATTAGCTTTAGTCTTTCATAATCATTCAAAATTAGGGTATTCTCATGTGAAACCCTAACTGTTTCCCACCAAATCTTGTTTATCATGTCTCAACAAGTTTAAAACATAAAATATAATTAGCATTCATTAATAATGACTAAACATGGATTAAACATGTAAAGCATGTAATCAACCAAGTAAATCCTAATTATCTAGGTAGGATGAACTCGAGTAATTACATCAAACTTCTTTGCAATAATCCCCAAAGTTTAAACTGACTTCTATAGGTCAGGTCACCATTAGACATTGAACATTGGTGATTACTAGCATTGGGTTGATCTTTATTGGTCCACCCAGCTTACCAAGAGAATGGACAAAATCACTAGCCATGGGAAGATCAGTTGACCTCTCTAAAGGTTTATTAGATTTTATTGTATCTATGGAAACCATGGGCAACTACTAATCAAAGAAATCTCTCCAATTTGAACCCAAAACAAAGACCAAATAGCATGAAATAATGACATTGAATATTCTTTTAGATTTTCTATTAACCTTCAACTATTTTAAAACTCGCTTCTTCACCAATTCCTCAAATTAGGCTTTCTCACTCATGATTTCAATCCATTTTATATTGTACATACACTTACTGTCTAATTTGATGCAACTTCAAAATTTCTTTGTCTTACTTTTAGATAACATTCATACACTTAATATATTTCATATTTCAAATTCATGTCATGTAGAACATCTATTGTTATAAAAATCCCACAATCATGTAGTTGAGCTATGGACAACATCAGGATTTCTTGAACGCTAGTATTACATGATAAACCAAGTAAAACTTTAGCGACTCTCCCCCTAAATAGTATTGCCTTCAAAATCTGAAGAAAGGAATTACTATTGCAATTTAGATCTCATTAATATTTCTTCTCACCTCCTTACCTACTATATAGATATTGTCATTTCCTTGGTTTATTATATTTCACATAGTTCCTCTTCCATACAGGTTACTCATGTTTTGTATGTTATTTATCTCACCACGTACCTAAATTTGTATCACTTTTATGGTAATCCATTTCAAGATTTTTTAGTCATCACATTCTTAGTATACTTATTTTTAACTCACACAATGATTAGACTATTATGAATAAACCTTAGATAATCATGAATAATTATTATAAATTGATACCATGTATTACTATAATTTGGTACTCATTTATTTCTTAGATACTCAAACATTTCGTGATTTATCATGATTCATTAATAATGTCATTTATTATTATATAATTATAATAATTTGATACCATGTATTACTATCAATCACCTTATTTTCCTTCTTAAGTTATCTTTGCATCTTAAATGTTGGTTCTTAACTAGCTTTATTCACAGTACTCAACTTTTCTTTCCAATTGAAGTTGTAATAAGTAATCCTTTATTCAAGAGAAGCTCTTGAACAGAGGAATAAAGTCTTAGCTTGTATTAAATATTTATCCCATTAGGTATTCTATAGGAAATTGTTTTATTTTACTTAGCAATTTTGGTTCAATATAGTAATCTAAAAACTCATTGGATATGTGTAGAAAGTTTATATCTATAGTTTCACCTTTTAAGAGTTCACTAACACATAATTCATATCAAAATATATCAACAACTTTATACATGTCTCTTTGTGTGAATCATACCAAATTTATAATTTTTTATGTTTGAGATTACTACCATTAATTATTATAACCAAATGCAAAAAAATTAGCATTGAAAGTAGTAACATTCAGTTTTAAAACATTGGCATACAATTTATTTCTAGGATGTAAACAACATAGTTATCTTGTCAAATATAAGATTCCAGATAAAGTTTCCCAGTTAAAGTGAGGGCACACAAACCTAGATATTTGATCGGGTATTATTCTTGATTGAATTAGGATATCCCAATAGGTCACATGTTTACAGTGTTTATGTGCACAATAGTAATTTTCAATTTTGAATAATTAATTTTTAAAATTGAAAGGTGCATGAAGATCCCCAAAACATGGAAGATAGTGGTGAGATTTATGTATGTTAGTTTAATATAGTTGAATGTGTCGTTAGAAAAATTAAATCAAAATGCTAGACATGTAATCTTGTATAGGTAAAGCTTCTAGAACATCATTTGCATAAGATAGTCTAAACCTACGTGAAAAGAAAGAGGTGAAAATAATCAAGAGATGATGCAAAAGAGAGCTTCCTTGCCCACACCCATTTTTTTTATTTAAAAAAAATATAGGGAGATTCAATGTGGAGGATACAAAAAGTTCTAAATGCTAAACAACTCTTATTTTAGATAACCTAGAGTGAAGGAAAATTTGTTCACTTTAAGATAGTTTGAAAGCAATTTCTGATTGACATTCTCAAAACCCTTTTGAGAGTCTAACTTAAAAGAAAGATGAGCTATTCTTATAGTGTAGTAAAGATGAATAGCTCCATAACATAATATGTAAGCATCTTTTTTCTTCTTTGGATAAAAAAGGTTGTTTTATTGTGTATGATATAGATACACCATTTCTTAAGGTAGTAATTAAAAAATATAGCACACTTTGTAAGACCAGTTGATGAGGCTAAGTGATCAAAATTGACTAATGTTAAACTATTTTTCAATTTTCTTGGTGATGGTGATGGAAGTATTGAAGTCAAGAGTCATAGCATACTATCTCAAACATATAATCTTAGCTGACTTGAATGAAATTATTATATAGCCCCAATATGTGTGGTAGAAAGCTATGATGACCCCATATGCGACTAATATTTGTCATGGATAGATTAGAGGCAACTCATAGATATCATAGGATCAAAATGGTATGAAAAAGCTATCAAATTGTTGAACTTCTTTAGGTAAGAGAAAATTACATAGAGCAAATCATATGTTGTTATCATTTGAGGATTTTAGGTAAGTTTTGTGATTTGATATACAATAGGATCCTTACTTAACATGTTAGGACCATTTATATCCAAAGAATACATGTGGAATCCTCTATATACTTCCATTACTTATCTTATAGAGAATTTAGTATTTTTTTCTCCTTTTCTTAGTTAAGTGATCTTTTTAAATTGTTTCCATGTGTTTCTTTTTGCAAATGGAGGTTCTCGAGTATGCGTTAATGCTTATGATAATTGTTATATTGGAGTTATAGTTTTTCTTCCACATAAGGAGTTACTATGTTTTGGAATAAATTTTGTTAGGGATGTTTTCAAAGCTATTATCATTTTGTATCTTAAGAAATGATTTGTAATTCTTAAGATACAAAATGATAGTAGCTTTGAAAACATCCCTAACAAAATTGATTCCAAAACACAGTAACTTCTTATGTGGAAGAAATGATTTGTTAGGGATGATTTTATCAATGATGTTATCGTATATGACTTAAATCATGTCTTCATTTAAAATTGAGGTCCATACTCTAGTGTAAAAGGTTTGTTCCAAAAATATATAATTCATATTTGGAATGACAAACACATGGTTAGAGATGAGCCAACCAACCACTAAATAATTTCTTGTGCATCTATTGAGGAAATGTATCGTTCCACTTGGGGCTACAAAGCAATATGTCAAGGATGATCCAATTATCATGTATGTGAATATGTGTACAACATTTCAACTTAATAAAGTGTCTATGTAGAGGGAAGAAGTAAATAAAAGTTTTTCAAAGCCTACCATTGATGTAGGACATATTTGGTTGGAAATTTTAGACAATCATGCATTTATCCCACATTGTAGTAGATTTTTGTTGGATATGCATAATCCCAAAAAATTGAATGTTATGTTTATTTTTTTCATATTAAATAAGAGTCAAATTATTTTTCTTGGACCTCATCCAGTTGGAAATGGATTTTGTCATCTTATACAGTTTTGAAGGAGACTAAAATAATGATTTCTCATAATTTATAAACATATCAAAATTAGTTGTACTTTTCAAGCTATGCTTATCAAATATATTTTTGTACTAATGAATTTCAGAATGCAGTCTCAGAGAATTTGAAATATCAAACTTACCCTTACATAAGGTGAAGTTTTAATTTTGGTTGACACTGTAGTCTTTGAAACTAAAAAGAAACATTTTGTAGCAACTCATTTTCCTATATGTAGGGGAAGCATAGATACCTCTTGGTAGTATGACCCTTGTTGCCACCATCTATTGAGTGGCGGGCATCACTGGTGAGGATCACTTCATGACTCAATGTACAATGTTACTCACATGGCTGGTCACCCACTACCTCCTCTCACCCTTCATTTTCCACTTCTCCATATGGGAGAATCATCAAACTTGGGAAACCTAGAGATAACATGGGGGTTGATAGAGAATCATGACTTGTGATGGAATGACTAGGACGTTGGGATTGGGAGTTGAAAGATAAAGTGGATCCGGAAGCCTATTATTTTTCGTCAATCAAAATCCTTTTCACCTATAGTGAAAGGTTCTATTAATTTGCCTTTTTTGAATAGTTGGGTTAATTTCTCTTTCATGAAAGGTTGGATTAACCAAAAATTAAGAAATGTTTGATTGGCTACTCTGATATGTGAGGTATTTGGCATTTGGACATGTTTTCTAATATGCTACCCAATCATTGAAGACACATCGATAATCTAAATATATTCATTCACCCAATCTGATGGACAATTCTAGCACATCAACACCAACATAAAAAAAATCAAGGGAGATGGGCGGACTAATGGCCATCCTACTATCAATAGGTGATAAGCTCTTGGTGGATTTAAAAAAAAATAGGAAATCCTATCCAACACTCTTTACGGGAACACCAACAAAAAATCTTTGGAGATGCAACATGCCTCCATTAGTTGTTCTCTTCTACTTCCTTTCACCATGGGCAACAAACACATGATCGGTAAGAAGATTTAATGAATTCTAGTTTATCTATAGATATTTTGAAGCAAGTGGTTTAATATATGGTTGGTTCTTCTGCACACGTCACGTATCCCATAAGGAGTCTCCATACATGTTGTGGAAATCCCATTGGACCATGTAGTTTTGCTAATTATCTTTAGTTTGTGCATCTACCTTTGCTTACACGAGTTGATAACATCTAGGAAGTGTTGGAGTAAGTTAATGTTTGTGAAGGCTTGGTCACTTCTCTTCCTTCTTCCAAATGTTGGATGTATAAAATTTTCCTTGGCATCCAACATTGGACCAAGGCTCCCCCATTAGGTTTATGAGGGATCCTATCCACTACCACTACCTCATCATCCTAGCCTAGCTCTAGTAGATGTGATAGTTGGACTTCCTACTCCCATCAAGTATGGATTTCCAGTCCTTGCTCCTTACACATTGATGATTCACTTTATTAAGCCATCACATACTCGTGTGTACTACCTCTATCTCTATGAAGATCTTCTTGATTTTGTTTTTGAAGCAAGTGTTCCTACAATAGAGGCATCGATGATCATAGTTTGCATTGTTATAGAAAAGAAAATAATATATAAGTTAAATTTCAAAATTGGAAACAACTAGATGTTGGAGCTAAGTCATTTAAGATAGAAACCACTATATATTTTGTCCTTTACGGTTGCTTATATGTTGATTGCTTGCTTTACTCTTTCTAATGCAATATATATTCAAGCAAGTTGCAATTAGTCACATTTGTGTTTTTAGTGCATATAATTATATTTTATTTATTCTCCCCTTCAAGAGCTTTCAAGTATTATAAGAGAAAGGCTTCAAGGATCATTAACAAGTCCTGGAGATGAGGTAAAATCTATTGGGCTGGCTCACCCTTAAAGGAGGGCCCATCTACTAGCCTACTCTCTTTTATGATTACAAATATACATATTCAAAGTGACAAATGTGATTCTTCTTTTAAATTATTAGCTTTGACCTCTAGAAGATGGTCTACCAACCATGCATGCCTATAATGATGGATCTTAAGCAATGATATGTGGCTAAGGTAGAGAGTGTTGCATCAAATGATAAGATCATGTGATCTTATACTCTTCTTTTCTCTGGGTGAGTTTTATAGAAATTTCTCCAATGAATCTTCTTATGGTATATGTAGGAAACTATGTATTAATCATGAAGAAAGCAAACAAGTAAAGTATGCTAAATACAATATGCTTTCTCATAAACTAAATCATTTCACATGAAAAAAAGTTAAAATGTTTTTGAAATGTACTCTAAATTTACTATATCATAAATGCTTTGAAATATGTTGGAAGTTATATTGAAGATAAAGATCATATAACAAAAAGTGGTGTTCTCCAACATCTAAATATTAAAATAAAGTTATTGCCATAGAGGAATTTGGATCCGTCTACTTTTCATCTTGAAGAATTTATAGGTGATCTAGAGACTTATGATGTTAAGTTCTAAGAATGTGAGATGGAAGATGAATAAAAAATAATGCTAAGAAAAAGAGCACATGCCTTAATGCAAGGACATAAAAAGACTCTTTTTATTCATCTAGTGGTTCATCTAGTAGCGAGGAAGAAAAGAACTCCAAATGTAAGAAGTCATTTTCTTCTTCAAACAAATTTTGCAGATATTTTTCTACTAAATGTTGTTCTTGTAAGGAATAAGGGCATTGGAAGGATGAAACTCCATAATTAAAGAGGAGGAAGAAGAAAACATTTAAGGAAACTAAGAAGGCATATCATGCTCCTTGGTATTATTCTTCAAATCTGGGTCAAATGATGAGGTGACAATCTACCATCATGTAGTTGAATGAACATGTTAAAATTATGTAAAAGAAACAAGGTGCACAAAGTTATTATAGTGGGGTATGTCTTTCAGATTTTTCAAGAAATGAGTCGCTTATACAACTTATTAAACCTACTTAAATAAACTATAAATATAAGACAAATAGAAAGAAATATGTTGTTATTATTGATTCTTTTGAATGATGTACTTTGTGATGTTAACAATCATTATGCTAGTGAAAAGAAAATTGTACTTGAGCTTGTATTTCAAAATACTTCCTTGCATATGTAACTTTCTACTTTTAGATAAACTGAATCATATGGAGAAACACCATTTTTATGATATCACGTTGATTATGATATTTTTCTTTAAGTGAATGTTGATATAAATGATAAAATTATATTTCTTGAAGACAATAGTCCTACTAATAGAACTTTCTTGATCACTTCTAGTAATGACCTTTGATGATTTCCAAGGAAAATAAGTTTGCAAGAGATCTTTCAGTAAATGTTCTAATTGTATAAATATGTTTAACAATATCTTTTGCTCTCACAATGTTCATGTCAGTACAAGTGGTATTGGTTATGTTCCAAAATTAACATATGAAGAAGAATTAAGAGCATTGTAACATTATGAAACCCTACTTCCTAATCCTTAAATCCCTAATTCTATGATTTGTATGTCTTTGGGCTTATTTCAAGAGAAAACCCACAAACATAGTGTAAGTATACACTATAGGACCATAATAGGATGATAATAAGAGTCGTGCTTATATGAGTAGTATTAATGGATAAATAATCATTGGAAATTTAGTTGGTAATACATATATTAAAGGAGTACATGTCATACACTCACCAATTTTATATAATGGAAATTGTGTACAAACAAATATATGTCACTACCCCTTATAAATATCTAATTCAATTAATAGGTTTAATAATGATCAAAAAGTATAAAATGTGTCCATATAACTAATAATTATTCAAAATACATTAATTTACATGAAATGAAGTATAAGTGGAGTATTATTTTTGTCTTAGTTGAATTAAAATAACAATAGATGAAAGAGAAGAAAACTTGAGAAAAATAGTGTTAACTGCTAAAAGTAATAGTCATATCATATATGGTCATATATGATATGACGATTACTTCTAACACTAATACTTGAGTGTAGCATCTAAAGGAAGTGCTTCATGGAAAGATACCTAAAACAAACAAGTCCCAAATTGTTAGATAAATTTAGTAATTAAAATAAAAAATACATAGATTATAGCATCATAACTCAAACTTATTAAATAACTAGGTGTATGATCTCAAAAGAACAAAAAAGTACAAAATTAGATTCTACATGCCAAAATCAGTCTACCTGTAAAATTTTAGATTAGTTTGATAAGGATAACCACCCTAATTTGATTAGGAAAGATAGTGTACAAATAATATTACTAATATAAATATAAGTGATGTTTCATTGATTTAAATCCAAAATCTTCCATACAGTTATTCTCACACAAGATTTCCTAATAAATCTAAAACCCAAACGCTCCCTTGTTCATCACATTTCATTCATGCAATTGATCCATTTCTCCTACATGTTATTTTGCTTTCTTGCAACACTGTTGTGGAGATACTCTCTCCTATATTTCTCCCCCTTATGTGTCCAAGATTTATTTCCCTTAGTTTCCTCTCTTTTTTTCAAAATAGGTAAAAGTATATTGCCAAAAAGGACTAAAAACAGCCCACCAACGACCAATTACAAAATATACAAGGGGCGACTAACTACAAAAGCCCCAGTATAGTTTAGCCTTGTAGGGAAGCCCTACGTCCAGGCCTTTTTTGGCCCTCAACATTCTAGAAATGTTGGTTGAAATCTTACTAACCACATGTTCTTCTCTATTACAACTTCTTTGATGTACCCTACATTTTCTTTCTTCCCACACAAAAGAGCAGAAAGATGATAGTAGAGTAGCAACAATCCCCATCTGGGCTTTACTCCTGCTCCTCATCCGTAGCCTATCAACTTTAGCCATCATATTTTCAATAGTATCCATGCCCCAAGTTCTCTTTAGACAAATCAGATCCCAAATGAACTTAAAGAATCTACATTTGTTGAAGATATGGTCATGGCTTTCATCTTGTTCATTACAAAGAGGCCATAACGCCTGAACTGGCAAACCCCACCTTCTGACTCTGTCTCTAATTGGCAACTTGTATAGAATGGCCCTATATAGCAAAGTGCTCCATTTGGGGATGTGGTACGGGTTCCAAGTCAGCTTTGTCCAGTTGAGGACCTCCCCCTCATCCCTTTTGATCCAAGGTTTCACTCGCTCGTCAGCAAGAGCAATAAGACTTTGATTATCCATAGAGTACTTCGGTTGAACCTTCACCCACTAGATGCACATGTTCTTCCAGGTCCTAGATGCATCTGCATCTACTGACTGGGGTATAGGAAAATCCCCATATCTCGCCCTCATCCAAATAGACCATGCATTATTCCTTTCCCAAAGAAACTTGTCGAGTCTCTTGAGATGACACGTTTCTAAGATCTTGTGAGGCTGCATAAGATTGAGCCCCCCTCTGTCATAGGTTTGAGCTATTGTATCCCAAGTGATTCCATGCCCTCTCCCAGTCTAAACAAAATTCGCTATGATCTTCTTCATTCTCTCTGCAATGGAGTTGGGGATATTGCACACATCCCCCCAGAACCTTATCATGCTCTGTAGAGTGGATCTGACCACACCAACCTACCAGCAAATGACATTTTAACAACCATCCACCTATCCACTTTCTTCCTGATCTCATCCAGGAATGAAGTGAAGTCAGCAGCAACCCCTTTGTACCCGAGAACCGGAGCACACAGGTACCTAGAAGGGAACCTTCCCCCCTTCAAGCCCAGAATAGCTTTAAGCCTACCTCTTCTCCTATCACATGATTTAGATAATTATATCTTAGATTTTATATCGCTGATGTAGAGACCAGTAAGGTTTCCAAACTTCACCATCAATCTCTTGAATTCCTTCAGTCTATTAGCATGACCCATAGAGAGAAGCATGATATCATCAGCAAAAATCAAGTGAGTCTTCACCTTCATCCCTTTCACCTTGTAAGGTTTGATCTTCCCTAGCCTTTTAGCTGTATTAATCATATTAGTTAATCCCTCCATCATCATTGTGAAAATAAGCAGCAATATTGGGTCTCCTTGCCAGATCCCATTGGTAGCTTAGAATAGACCTACATGGCCCCCATTCACCAGTATAGAGAATGAACTAGTCTTCACGCACTGTTTCAAAATGAGGATGAATCTATTTGCAAAACACATGGCCTTCATTATGGTCCACAAAGGTTCCCATCTAACATGGTCATAGGCCTTGTTAAGATCGACCTTAATACATGCTTTAGCATTGGCTTTCCCAACCTTAAACTTAGTGAGGTACTCCATGGCAAGGAGGGTGTTGTCAGAGATTATTCTGCCTTTAATAAATACACACTATTCATTGGATATAACATTAGGAAAAATTTCCTTAAGGCGCCCTGCAATAAGCTTAGACACAACCTTGTAAAGCACGTTACAACATGCTATAGGTCTGAAATCATGCATCTCCACAGCATCCTTCTTCTTCAGAATCAACTTAATGAAGGTATGGTTTGCTGGCCTCACCATATTGTGCCCATCCATGATCCACCTAATAGATTCACAGACATCAACACTAATGATGTTCCACATTTCTTGGTAAAACTTGATGTTGAACCCATCCGGCCAGGGGGCATTGGATGGGTTGATGGAGAACATAGCTTTCTTAATCTCCTCATCTTCTGACCTTCTACACAGTGCCTCATTCATATCATCATTAATTCTGATGTCAGGGAGTAGATCCATACTCATAGAACTGGATGTGTCACTTTTGTTGTAAAGGTTGGTAAAGTAGTTTACAGCAGCTAAGGCTATATCGTCCCTGCTATTAATGACTTCCCCATTCTCATCAATGATCTCATGAATGGTTTCCCTAAGCTCCTTCTTTCTCACGAAAGCATGGTAAGCTCTGCTGTTTCTATCCCCATCATTTATCCAGATAAAATGACTTCTCTACCAGTAGTAAACCTCTTCGGCTTTTCTAAGAGACAGTGACCTCTCCTCTGCCTTCCTCTCTTTATCAAGTAGGTCCTAGTTTAGGGGCTCATGTCGAGTAGTAGTAGTGGTTATATCATAATCCTCTTTAGCTTTAGTAAGCATGTTTTTTTTTGGTCGGAGCTTTAGTAAGCATGTTACTTAGTTCACTTTCTCTTTACTCCATTTCTTGAGGTTGAGCTTGGTGAATTGAAGTTTTTTTATGACTCTATACATCAGGTTCCCCACCACCTATATCTGCCAGCTATCCTGAACTAGCTCATTGTATTCATTCCATTCAGTCCACGAGTTGGAGAATCTGGACTGTCTAGCAAAGAAAGGTTTATCCACCAGGTTCATTTTCATCATCGTGTGGCCTCTTAAGGTATCTGCCTTCATATTTATAACAGAGTATGGCCATACCTTGAGCCAAGCCTCATTAACAAGACCTTTATCGATACCAGTAGCTATTCTCCTCAAACCCTGTTTCTTATTTGACCAAGTGGTGAAACCACCAATTTTATTCAGCTCTATCAGCCCAACTACCTCAATAGCATCATTGAAAGCCTCCAGAACCCTATCCGGAATTCTTTGTCCTCCTCTCTTCTCATCAGCTTTCCTCACATTGTTGAAGTCCCCTATGGTCAACCATGGAACCTCTTCTTGAGAAGTATATGTAATGGTTTGCCACATACTTCTCCTGTCAGCCTCCATACATTCCCCATAAATTGCAGATAGAATAAACGAAAACCCCCAGTGTTATAGTAGGAAACTGTGATCACCTGGTCAGTCATGTTTAAAATACACTACTATAGAAAATGCTTTTTACAACAGTTCCTTTTCTCAATTTACAACAGGTGTTAACCATTGTATCAGATCGTGTGGTCTTATGGGGGGTGCTTTACACAACATGTGATCACATGTTGTAATAGATGTATTTTATACAATAGTTGAAACATGTTGTCTCTTAAGGAATGGCCTATTGTAATATGGGTATTTTACACAACATGCAGTGCACCTGTTGTAATATATATTATACAACAATTGAACTACGTTGTCTTTCGCTAAACACACGTGTTGTAATAGGGGTATTTTTTACAACATGTGGTTCACCCATTGTAATATATATTATACAACAGTCGAAGCATGTTGTCTTTCACTAAACACACCCGTTGTAATAGGTAGGTCTATTACAACATGCAGTGCACCTGTTGTAATATATATGTTTATACAATAGTTGGAGTATGTTGTCTTTCCATACATTTAACCGTTGTAATAGGATTGTTTAGACAACATGGTGTGTGACTGTTGTAATATACACAATTTATACAACAGGTTATGCATGTTGTAGTTCACTAGAAACACCTGTTGTAATAGGTCTATTTTTTCCTGACAAACCTATTGTAATAGGTGTGGATAGCACAACATGTGTTGTTTGTTGTAGAATCATAAATTTTACAACATATCATTAACTGTTGTCTTTGATTAGAGTTTGACAGGTCATATATCGAACTAATTGTATTGATCAAATTAACCATATTATTAATAAATTATAATAAATATGCAATTATACTTTTTCATTTCACAAACAAACACATAGTTGAACAAAATTTCCATAAAACCTTGAAGGAAAGTCGTACTAAATTTAATTAATATTAAATCATCCATACAACGATTCAATAATACAAAGTACTGAGTATCCACTCTAGAATCGAACTGAAAACTAACTAAAAAAGTTTCACACATTGGTCTATGCTAAAGAATAAATGTCTCCCCCACATGTCACATAATCTTATGTGTGCTCAAGAACACATGTCGCCCACTCATTTCGGACCTCATCGATTTCTTCTTGGTTGAAGCAACGACCAATATACTTCGAATAATACTGCAATCATATGACAAATATATCAACATATTGTGATTTTTTCAATTTATTTAGAAATTTGAACAAACTAAAAGAATATAATGTTAAGTAGCTTACACATTTAGGAATATTTCTATTTCTCACATCAAAGATGTCTTTCATATACTTCAGCACATAATACCTGCAATCTGTATCGTTCGGCTACTTTGGACATTGTACAAAATAAATATTAATTTGTTAACTAAATAATTATGGGAACTTGTTAGAAAATAAGAGGATGGAAAGGTATAAATAGCCAGAAAACTTAATAAAAGGTATGTGTAAACAGAATCGAAAATGCTATAAGAGTGAAAAAGGCATGGTTTATTGCTGAAGAAGGCATGGTTTATATGACATATTGGATGATGCAAAACTTGCTCTTGCAAGAGGGGGATTTTGTAAGAGTGAAGAATGCCACCCTTCCAAAAGGAACCTTTGTTAAACTTTAGCCTCACACGAAAGATTTTTTAGATATATCAAACCCCAAAGCTATTTTGGAAATAACTCTCAGGAACTACTCGTGTTTGACAACCGACGATAGTATCATGGTAGCTTATAACAATAAAAACTACTACATAGACATTATAGAAACCAAGCACATTATATAACATGAGCGTCTTGCTGATCCCGCTCCTATTAGTAAGGCATCTAAATTTGAAGAAGCTCTGGAAAACACAGGACCCAAATTTAACATACAATTGGTTTGTCATGTGGAAAGACAATTGACCATCCTTTCCCGCCCAGCTGTACTGATGATGGTTATGCCATGAAAGACAATTTCTCATCTAAATAATATCCTGACACAATCCATTTATAATCTGCAGAGATGACGGCCCATGAAATACAATTTCTCATCTAAATAATATCCTAACACAATTCATTTATAATCTAAAAGGACAAGTTATTTATGAGAGGAAGCATCTCAACTTGGTTGGCCTATTTAGCGATATTCATATACAGCATATGGATACCTCATCTTCACTGTGATCTCTAGTATTGACATCCCTTACCTTTTCCATGACGTTAATTGGTACTGTGGTGTTAATGTCATAGACCTCATCATCTACATCCTAGCACCAGCTCTGGGTTCTACAACGCCTATGGTGTTGGAGAACTGATATGAACATGGCCTACACTTTAAGCCTGCTCTCTTATTTATCCTTGCTGCCTGGGCAGGAAAGGATGGTCAGTTGTATGCTTGGTTGGTTCTGGTTTGGTAAAGTCAGTAGACCTGATGCATGATTTTAAGACTGATTGTCATACATTAACATATCCATGATCTATGCTCCTTAGTTAGGCAAATTGGATTGGAATCAGTAGTGTTGTTGACTTGTTGCCTCTCTTATGTTTTTTCATTCTACAAGGCATTTGAATATGTTGGCAATATGGATGTAAACTTCAAGACCCTATACAATATGCTTGAAGATACCCGAGAGATGGCCATTCTGAGAAGCATCGACAGTCCATGCCATTGCTTATAGTTGTATTATGAATTTTTCAGATTCGCCATAGCATCTAACATTTATGGTGTTGTCTTGGAATTAAATTGGCAGCACCAAGGTTGCTATATTAGTGTACATCAGTACATGATGTTGCTTCTGGTTTGATTCGTGGTGATGGCCTGATGGGTTATGGACCTCCCTTCAGTTGTACTTTCTTTAAAAAAAATAAACCCCCATGCCATCTGCATGAAATTATTTGGGTCTTGAACTACATTTAATTCATCTGCAGCTTTTTCTGGATGAAGTTGGATGCAATGTAATACAATTGTTTAGATTAATTATGTATACTTGATAAACTACATCATATACTTTATTCAATTTTGTAAAGTAAACAAATACTCTAAACTTCAGTTATCGCATGGATTGTATGTTTTGTATTTTAAGATCAAACTTATTCAGTTCATAAGATGCAGCATGTATCTGAACGTATATATGATATGAAGGGTTGGAAGTGTTTATTCAATTTTATATTAGTCCACATCCATCAAGTATATGAACATTTTACACCGTTAGTACAAATTCTAAGTAAAGTGTTCATTGACATCAAATATTCAATAAATATAAACTATTGTGCACATAGAATACCCTTACTCCGATTAAGGAACATGTAGACTAGTAAGAATGATAGAAGTTTGGACAATGGAAGATATAGGTATGTTAAATTGAGTGTGGCATTCTTTATGGTATCTAAATGGAGCAATCACGGCTTCACTATCTAAAATTGTCGATCATGCCTAACCTAAGCCCATAAAACCCTTTTATGCCCATAGAACTCGAATATCAGGGAACCAAGGCCCCAAAGAGCAAGGTCTACAATGTCAACTAGCATAGCGGTAGACCAAATGTCAAAATCACCCCTACCACTAAATATGAAAAAATATGTAAAAGGTATTTTGGAATAACATTTTTTCCTAAAACTACTGGCCTTACAAGCTTGTGCATTAAAGCATAACAGAATAGCTTGTAGGCTTCCAAAATATGGAGGTTTTCTAAATCAGTATAACTTCTCTCGACTAATAATGTCTCCATCACTATGAGTAGTTCACATCTATAAAAAAACCTGAATAGATAAGATGAGGCAGAGGCACATAAAGATATACTGACAGACCTACCACACACGATACATAGTATAGGGTTTCAATTTTGAGTTAATCCATTTTTTAGAAGCGGCTTGCATCTGGATGCCATAGATTTGTAACAACCTAGGTTTCTTTGCCTAGCAAGAAGTGGTGTAGCTACACTTGGGCCTGGGTGGGCTAGTGCTTTACCCAAGATTTTGATTGCTTACTAATTAATACATACTTGACATAGATTTCTAAAAAAAGTACTAATGGTGCCCCACCTTCTATGGTTGTCAAAGCCTTCACCTTAATGGTGCCCCACCTATATAGATTTTCTGGGTCCCCACTTCTAGCAGGAACCTGAGATTAAAAAAATAGAGCTAACGACAGATTCCCAGCATAAGAAGATTCTTGTTGTGAAAAATCCCAAGTTCGCACTTGGTTGGCAATCCCTCTCCATCGCACCAAAAATAGAACTGAAAAAAAGAAGTGTTATCCCCGGCTGTGTAGGGCCTATGCCTTCCACGATCTAAGGTCTCTCCTAGTCATATGTCGTCGCTTAACAAGATAAGAATCATTAGAATCCCACAATAAGTCAATGGTTCTCACACTAAATATACGAGATTAATAAAGAGATAAGGAACAGAAGGAAAGGTGCTTTGGGATTGTGGTGTCTTTTTTTTAGTACTGAAACAACAATACCAAGTTCACTGCTCATCAGTATTCAGCAGAGAAATTATAAGACAAAACTCGTCAAGCATAAGACTACAGCTAGACGTACCTATAGTCTGCATTCCAATACTATTTCTGAGATTTTATCTAGGTTTCACGCCCCCTCCCAATTCAGAGAAGAAACTGCACTTCTATGTGGCCTTGCTCATTCACGAAGTCATGTGCTAATTGCCACAAAAGTATCCTTTGTAATAACCTGAGGACTCGAGTCTGAGAGATCATAAATGACTAATTTAATAGAAGGGGTAAAGGATGTAAAAGCAAAAGAAAAATATGATTTTGTGGATGGAACAGTGCAGCCTTGAGTTGAGCAGCCTTTGATTTGTCTTCTTATTTGAGGTCAGCAGAATGGTATCATCAGATTGGGATCCCATTCCATGGTTGTACTGGTTTTTCACTAGATCCATTTCAAACTCAAGTAAAATATTGGTTTTTTCTCTTGCTACTAGCAGACCCAACAAGGTCCAACAACATGAAGAGACAACCCCTCAAAATAGAGATTAATATGAGTCTAAAAAACTTTAGATAATTTGTAAATATGGCATTGATATAATGAAGTTTGAAATTCAATAAAGGTGATGGATAGGGAAGAAACTAACAAGTGAACATAAATCTCATTGGAAATCTTACTCCTAATGCATGAGGAGTCCATATAAAGGTGGTTTGGCCTTCCACATGGATGCAATAAGCATCTGCAACAGCAATATGGTCAGCTAACAACCTAAGCAAAAATGAACCAAAAGAAGCATTGTATATCCAATTAACTATTAATCATTATCTCTGACAGCAGTAGCTAATCCATCCCAAGAACATTTGAGAATGCAAGCACATAGCAACCATATTAGGTCCAATACTTTTTACGTCACAAGTCTTGGGAAATAATTCTAGTTCAGATACAGGCTTGAGATTAGAAAAGCAATCTATTTAGTGTGCAATTAAGGAAGAGGTGGGAGGATAGCTGGAGTAGTGTAGACACCCTATGACAGAGAGTAGAGGATAAGATAAAAGGAGGATACTATCCTTTGGGGATGATATCCACTATACTCTATTCACACCCATATATGAACTCATAACATCAATATGCTTAGACTGTGAGGAGTCTAAACTATAATAAGAATCTTCATTAGATCCAATAATCAAATAGAAATTATCTCTCAGATCACTTTGGGTTTGGCCTACTTTGTAGTTTTCATGGAATTCGGTTCAAGTAGGGTTATTCATGGGGTGATATCATTTCTGGCCATTTTATATTATTAGGTTGGTTCAGTTCAAGTCAAGTCAGAACCAAAGTTGGGTCTACTAGGATAATTTATTGGGCCAGGTAGCCATGATGATTACTATTATAATGGGTGATCTGATGGGTATAGATTATCTCAGATTGTTTACTTCTATCTAGTTGGTCCTGGTTCCAACTATAGTTGGGTTCAGTTTAGATTTATATCAGTATTTGGTTAATTTTCTGTCTAATTATATTAGTTTTTTACTGGATAGTTTTTTGCCTCCATCATCACCATGGAGGGTACTTACCATATTGACGGATGGTGGGTGATGGAGCCATGGGCTTTGGCACCTTTCAAAATCCTGAATTTGACCATTCTGCACTTGTAGGTTGGGGGTTGCTTTCTGCAGTGTAGGGTCTAGGTGAGTTTAAAGTGTGTTTAGGTCCATTAGAGTTCGGCTCAATTTAGGTCTCATCAGGTAGATGTAGGGTTGTATTATATAAATTTTGGCCTCTTTAGGTTAATTTAGTCCAAACACAATTTATTTTGGTCAAAATAATTAATTATCTATGAGTATTCAGTAGTCTACTTAATGGACAAAACATGAATTTTATTCCAGCCATCAATTGAATCTACGAAAAGACTGACTAGTATACCCATGATGGTCCCATGTCAAATAAATGTCATATGCTTGCAACCTACTATTAAAGAATGCTTCAAGTCACTAGGATGCCTTCAATATTCTATGATTTGCATCACTATCATGTGAGTATGATGCCTCCATCATTTCTTAAGTTTCAACTTCACTACCTACTATTGACAAAAAATGATAGGCTTTCATTGACTGTCCCATCTTCTGCAATCACTCATGATCGAGTGCTATAAAGTTCTAGATATGAACTAAAGGAAATAAAAATGACTAGCAAAGAGAACCATTACTGAAGTTTACCTCTTTTAAAGTGTAGACATTGTAGCTAGACTGTATGTAATTCTACCTCAGGTTCAACAACTGCATTGGGGAAGCACCTACTATTGTTATATTGAAGAAGACTGATAAGAAGGAAACATACTATTGAAGGTATATAAATGCTAGGCACAATTATCAATTACAACAAGATGAAGTTAAGTTGAACATGACTAAATCTATCTACAAGATGAAGTTAAGCCATGAACCTTTATAGGCCAGTCATGCTTCAGTTCTGACTTTGAACCCCGGGTCAAAATCTTTGCAACACATATCTGACACAGTGATTTGTCTATATAGATTTTAGATAAAGTTGATATGATTAACTGGTGAGCCTCATGTCAAGGTAGTTCTTTGAGAAAGAAACATTGGCATCAGCTGCACTTCACCTACATATGCAAGATGAATATTGATGCAAGCTAGAGAAAGAATGACCAAGTCTGCTTCCATATAGATAGAGGTGTCACGACCATGATTTGGAGCCTGCATTGGTTCATGTTGGGCAGTGAACCAAGTCTTCTTATGGCATCTTCATGTGAGACGACCTTTAAAAATACTCAATAGCTTAGTGCTTCCCTGAACTGCTTTAGTTTTTGGACATGGATAAAGATTGGTCTTGACAATTTGTGCCAAGTGTCTATCCTCTTCATGGTTAGACAGTATATGAAAATCAATAACTGAGTATTGGTGATAGAAGGCTAGGGCCTATAGGGTGGTCAGGTGGTGGATTATTTCAGCTAGTATCATGTATAAACTAATAGGTTGTAATTGAAACCAACAGGAACTGCTCTTGTGGTTGAAATTAATGATGTAGGGAACCAATGGTCTAGGTTGATCAGACAACCAAGTGTTGGAAGTAGTGGCACAAAAAATGGATGACAAACAGGAGTCAAAATAAGTACACATTAAAGAAAGGATGACTCTACTTCTAGCTATTCTAGAAATTTACAACAACAAGAGACAACAAACCTTCTTTGATGAAAACAAAAAGTCCAAATTTGTATCCTACAACACAACGTTTTTATCTTTGAAAATTAGTAGATTAACATAAATCCAATCATGTAGATTATATATTAAAATCAGTAAGGAAATTAAAATCATGTAGATTATATGTCACATAGCAGTAGGGGCATACCAATTGTTGATAGGGAAAAAACAATCTATTTAACACCATCTGTGATCAGATGAGTTTCCATAACATCTATACTATGTCAAGTGATTAGTAATTGATAATTTACTAATAGGTAATCAAAATCATAGGCTATTTTGAAACTATTAGCAAAATAGATGCCCTGATTTAGAGAGTACATAAACCCTTGATTTTATGGAAATAATTAGTGTACCTATGGAGTTGCAAGTTAGAAACTTCAATCCTCTTCTAAATCTAAAAGAATGTTTCAAAAATTTGGCAACCAAAAGCAATTCCTAGCCAAGTTATTTCCATGCTAGCAGGTGCACCTCCTAATAATACAGTCAAAATGAATGTGAATGTTGCTATCATATGTAAACCCAAGGCTTAACTAGGAGTGACTTTAAAATGTCATAAAGGACAAGTTGTTCTTATGGCATCCAAAACTTTTTTGAGCAACTAGGATGTGTTTCCAACTGAAGCATGCATTATCGAGTCATAAATTATCACTAGATCTTAGCATCATGAAGAATCTCATCAAACCGTTTGATCGGTACCACACTAGAATAGTAGAATTTATGAGGATGTGTATGCGCATATTAAAGTATGGAGAGCATTCTATATGTTCTAGGTTATCAGCATAAATGTATTACAAGTAGCCCAAACTTGGAGGACCAGTGAAGGTAAATTTTGTTGATTTGGAAGTTACTAACATTATGAAAAGAAGAACATATATGTGAAATTAGTGATAAGTTCAATTACATGGTACAAAGTGGTATCATTGGACTCCACGACCGTCTTAAAATTGGGAAATACAAAATACAAAGGATATTTTTCTGGATCAACATTTTGGTTGGCTGAACTCCAAGGAAAGGGAATGTTTTGACATTTTGGAATATTTTGGTCTAGAAGGAAGCACAAGTGATGGGGATAAACTACCCAAGAAAAGAAAAATAAAGGTGGAAATTATTGCATTTAAAAACATGGATGCAAAGCAACCTGTATGGGCTATACACAGTAGCAAGGATGTCAGGGTATATTCTCGATATGGTAAGGCAAATGCACTTTCAACATTTCTTCAAAATAAAAATGAGAATGTAAACTATAAAATATTAATAATATAATTTACATGAGACATCGACATGTAGAAAAAATCAAACCTAGAATTTAGTGATTGGTTCATTAATCAATAATGGAAGCTTAGAAAGGAAGATTTCAGTCGCCATATCCCAAGCATCCCTACAAGAAATTAATATAGAAATGCATAATCAAAGAGTTGATGCACCAGAAACATATGTTTGAACTAGAATTCTGAAAAGTCTTTAATGAATCACAAATCTTTAACTTTGAAATCTCCAATTGAGTGTTTTGGTTATTAATATTCGGCAAGCAAACACATCAAATGAGATAGGAAAATCTGGCAAATCATTTTTCTGTTGTTGAAGTGTGCCTCTCTATTTATGTATTTTGAATTATACAAGTGTCGGTTCCTATACAATGGTTTATTGACAAGGAACAACATTGAAATTTAGAGTATTGAAAGGAAAATAAATCATTTGTAGCACTCAGAGCAATATATTAAATGGACATAGAACAAAAGTTGAGGAACAAGTCCCCATGGAGGTGATGAGATACTAACACACAAAGTTTTGAAAGATATAATAACCTTTAAACGTCCCAACATTCTAATAGTATACAAAATATATGTTACCTCCTCAATGAGAGTTTCTAGAGTTTTTCTCATATTGCAATGTACTCGACCTGCGCTTCAAAAGCTTGGAATTCACTTTTTCTAGAGGAAGGTTTCATGAACGTTTGGAAAAATCTCATTAATAAAGCTTGGTGAGAGGCACATCCTAACCATATCACTGAACACTTGAATAAGGTTGAATCCTACCCTTATCCTATTTTTCTACATAACATAAGAAGGAATAAATGTGAGCATATGTTTAAGACTTAAGGCTGCATGATGTATTAAAATGCACAATATGATTCATGACATGGAAATGTCTATTGGAAGAGACATCTTGAATGAGAAAAACATTAAGATTCATTTTGAAAAACACCTTAGACATTTGTTTGTAGATTCTGGGAAGTATTTTAGCGAGGAATTGTCAGACAAATTAAGGAGCTGCACCAAGTTGCAGACGTTGATAATAAAAGGCCCTAGGTAGAATACCAATATCCTCAATCTAGAAGGGTCCATTATTTGTACATGGTTCAAATAATTGAAACATCTACATGTGACAACATTAAATGGTTTATAAACTATAGAGATGTAATAGGAAATCACTCAGCTAACTACCTTAGATGCCTCGATCTCTTAGGATTCATCTCACAAGGAAATCAGTAAGTGAGCAGGAAGCTTGATGTACGGTAGGTGAAGGAGGAATAGACAAAACAAAAAAATAAAGAAGTCGAGGTTAATGTAGGTGAAGCAAGAATGCCCAAGGCTAAAAGCAGCACTCTGGGTTTTGAGGGATTGAGAAATAAACAAAAGAAAGAGGATCTAACCTGAAGGATGACGTCATTAACCTTCATTGGGCCGTCGAGCTCTATAAGGGATGACGAGCACTACGACTGCTTGTTTTCAAGCTCTATAGCTGCTTGCTGCCAAGCTCTATTACTTGCTTGTGGTTGTAGGTTGCAGCCAAGCTGATGTTGGCTGCTTAGCACGAAGAGATAAGGTTCACTGGCTGGCGATGATGTTGCTTAAGTCGTTGGACAGCGCCTAGGAGTGGGAGGGTTTTTTTGGGGGGTGGGGGGGATTTTCTGTAGTCGAGTGTTTGGGGGGTGTGGTGGTGGTGGTGAAGAAGGGTAACCGGTTCAACAAAGAACTATTTTAGAGAAACCAGTTGTGTCCTGGGATGTCTAAAACACAAAAAGATAGCAAAAATGTGAAAAGTTGTGAGAAAGTGCGAAAAAATGCTACACTACGTATAAAATTTGCAGTACATTCAACAAGGTAAAAGATCTAACCTGAATCTGATCTACCTGTCTGTGAGGGGCACCATCTATGACGTCTCATCTGGCAAGGGGTTCTACGACCCAAGTGGCTCCTACGCCATGTTCTCTGGGAAGGATGCTAGTCATTCCCTAGGCAAGATGAGCAAGGATCCAACGGATGTGAATGGTGACCTGTATGGTCTGACTGAGAAGGAAATGGGTGTACTTGAGGACTGGGAGAAGTTCAACAACAAGTATCCCATCATCAGTCACCAGCATTGAGTGCATGTGCAGGGTGATCAAGGTTTGGAAGGGAAGAACCATAGGGATCACGGCTACTTGGGAGGAGTTAGAGAGAAAATTGTGGTATTCATAGAATGGGGAGGGGGATGGAGTGATAGGTTGCGAGAAAGAGGGAAAAAGGGGAAAAGTTGTTATTGACCTGTGTGCGAGAATTTTCGTGAACCAAAGAAAATATATATTAATGATATATTAAAATGAGTTAGTTTATGTGTAAGAGTAATCTATTACAATTATTTATTATGTGTGGATATTACAAAATGTCACAATATGTTGTGTAATTATAATATATAACAATAGGTTAGAATTTGTCATGTGATCTTGGTATATAACAATGAGTCTCAATATGTTGTATTATCATGGTCTATTACAACATGTACCAAATACAACATGTGAAGGCATGTTGTGTAATTACTACATATTACAATAGGCCAGTCTATGTTGTGTAATGATAGTCTATTACAACATATTATCATGTGTGACTATTACAACGAGTCACAATTTGTTGTGTAATTAATGACTTTTACAATGGTTTTGAATATGTTGTGATACTACAATCTATTACAATGGGTCACACTATGTTGTGTAATTAACGTATACTACAACGGGTTTGGTCTGTTGTAAATGGATTGTGTTGTATAAAATATACAATATACAACACAAAAATAGACTTGTTGTGATAAGTATGATAACTACTACACAATCATCATAACAGTTGTCTATCTCCCATTGTAAAAAACATTTTGTGTAGTACTGAATATGGATGGCTTCAAAACGTAATTAGTGGGTGAGCTATACGATTATAGTTCCTAGTTGAAAAGATTTCTTTCTCTGTCACCATCGCGGCAATCCAAAGACACACAACTATCTCTCAACAACCGACAAAAATGCATTCATGACTTCCCAGCTCGCCTAGGATACTAACAAACATTTGTATGTTTAATATTTCTCTAGAGTAGCAAGACTGCTTCTGATAGATCCTCGTGATTATAATTGATCCTAACATGATTGTGACTGAGGGCTTAATGATGATGATAAATCCCAAATACTAAATTGTCAATTGCACTCTTGGACCAGTCAACATCTAGCATATTTGGGTTTCAAAATAATCTAAACAATGGAATAGCTACTAACTTTGATAGAGATATCCTAAAAAATGTAGAACAACTACTCAGATACCCTAGTTTGGATAGCTAGCATGAAGAAGATCTGGTTTCATGGGTTAATGGTAAATTATAATCCACCACATTATGTGTATGTTGCAATGCTGTGAATTTTGTACAAGGGCTGAGATGGATGGAATATCCGTCTGTAATTCCCTAGTTCCATCCTGCTATTTTTTCAAAATTATTTCATATTCTATTAACAACAGAACTTCAGAAAATAATTTTCCTATGAGTTTGTACGAGTTAAATATATTAGTTTGGGCTCATCGATCCTTTCTAGCATTTTCACATAATCTAGCTCTGAAGAGAATCTCTCTAGATGAAAATACACAAAATCAATGGCACGTGTAACTAATATTGGAAATAGCACCCTAATTGCAAATGCTAAAACATTGTTGCAGGACATTAGAAGCACGTTTGACCAAGCAACAGACATTAGTCACTTGAATCAGTGCACCTCCAATCTAAAGACGTCAACATGATACATATTTGCCTTGGTTTCTAATTATATACTTCATAAGTCTTTCAAAACACCATAAATATAGGAAATTACTGGGCAAGCATATGTATGTGCTAAACTAACGTGCTTGAAAACCCAACACTTAGACAAAGGACCAATACACGAACAGGAAAGCAAAGTAATGGTACGACTCCTCATCATTCACCACTTTCCAGGAAACAACCTGCTCGTAAGAAACTGGCCTCCCCATGCTTGAGGTGCAAAGCCCGAATGGCATGTAGGCAAAACCTTATTGCATGATCTTTGGGAACTCTGAAAAGAGGATCTTCTGTCCACTTTCATCAAGTATTTTGTCAAGGATCAAGTCTTGCAAAGCTACCAGTGTAATCTCCAGCATGTCAAGACCAGCTTGATTAGCAAAAGTGTAGATAGGAGATGAAGCATTGGACTTGAATGATGAGAAAATAATTGCATCAGAGTGATGCCACAGTAGTTTCAGTAGTGAGTCTCCAGATTGGCCTTCAACTCTAAGAAGATCCACACCTAGGAAGCACGGACATAGACACAGACACAGACACGGACACCGACACCGACACCAATACGGGACACGGGACACAGTGATTTTTAAAAATTTAGGACACGGGCACGACGCGGACACGGAAATTTTTTTATACATATATATATATATATATATATATATATATATATATGCATTTTCAAAATATAAATATGTCCAATCATGGAAACAAAATTGTAAAATTCATATTTCATTCACTTGATGAGCATACAATCATCCATAAAATCATTATCAAATAAAAGATGGCAATTTGGCATGTATAGAGAATTAAATAGTAAACTCGATTAAATAGTAAACTTAATTCTATTCAAACGCAATCAGACCAACCGAGTATAGATTAAAATTGACCAATCAATTCTATGAAAACAGTAAACTTAATTAATTTAAATGCATCAAATCAATCAGTAGTAAACTCTAATTTCATAATTCAATCTTATGCAAACAACACTTAATTAATATAAATGCACATCAGTTTTAAACAACTCTAATTTCGTAATTCAATTCTATGCAAATAGTATACTTAATTAATTTAAATGCAATCATATTAATTAGTATTCAGTAGTAGACTCCAATTTGATAATTTTGATAATTGAATAAGAATGAGGGGATCAGGGGGTATTAAATTGGATGATGGTTGCAGTAGTGGTATAAGGAGAAGAAAGGTGAGATGAGAAAGGGAAGAGAATTGGGGCAGCAGGTCACACTGAATAAGGGAGTGGAGATGGAAGTGGAGGAGGTAGATATTGGGGGAATAGGGAGTGGAGGATGAAGAAAAATGGGAGAATATGGAGTGAGGAAGTGGAGGAGGAAGATAGGGGATGAAGTGCAGGAGGTTGGGAGAAGAAAAAAAGGTTCTTTAGAATTAGAAAGAAAATGTAGAGTTTGGGAGAACTGGAAGTGGAGGAAGAACCAGGGAGAATGGGGAATGAAGGAAATGAGGAAATGGAGAATGGGAACGAAGTGAAGGAAATAATAAGAAGAAATAAAATAGTAGAAAAAAAGGGGAAAGGGGTACCTAACGTCAGAGGAGATGACTGGAGGGTGAAGGAGAAGTCGGCGGAGGGGGCAGGGGGTGGGGGTTCATGCCCTGGGGGACCGACGGGTGACTGGAGGATGCAGTTTGGAGGATTCCTTTTTCGTGGGTTTGACCGCCTTTGAGGGGGCGCATCCCTCTATTTTTTAGTTAATGCTTGGAATTTTATTCATATTGTTACCAATTGGAAAAAGAAAATATCACTAGTACAAAGTTGTGTCGTCCAATATCTACAAAAATGGTCCTGGTTTTTGTGGTCCAACCAGGTGGGTCGGTGGGTTTTTTTTAATGCCTAAAAATGGGTTTGTAACCCACCCGAACTGCCACACCTTCCGGGTGACGGTTCAACCGGTTGAACCAGCCGGTTCGGTCGAGTTTTAAAACTCTAATATCCGGACCAAATCCAGACCCAAGTCGGTCCCAAATTTGAAACTAGATTTTGTTCGATTAGTGTCTCAATTGAGAATGACCCGATTGAAAAAATTAGATTCAAAACAAAATTTGGACCTATATTTGATAATGAATTTATAAAAAATATTTATCTAATTTCCGGATTATATTTCGTGTTATATAATATTGGGATTGGGATCGGTTCCGGGTCAAAACATCTACCCATAGTGAAAAATGTCCCAAAAGGAACTCGGACCTATATTTGATAATAATGTTATACAAAAAATTATTATGAGATTACATATTCCTGATAAAATTCTCTAATAAGAAATTGGGTTCGGCTCGATTCCGGCTATATTACAACATGTCAGAGTTTGTTGTATAATCTGGGCATGTAACAACTGGTTATAGCGTGTTGTGTGACTATGGTCTATTACAACATGTAGCTATTACAACATGTCATCACATGTTGTGTGATAATGGTATATTACAATGGGTTAGTTAATGTGGTGTAATGGTGGTCTATTACAATGATTTGTTATGTGTGGATATTACAACAGGTCACAACATGTTGTGTAAATATAATATATAACAACAGGTTGGATTATGTTGTGTGATCTTGGTATATAACAATGAGTTTCAATATTTTGTATTATCGTAGTCTATTACAACATGTACCAAATACAACAAGTGAAGGCATGTTGTGTAATTAATACATATTACAATGGGTCAGTCTGTGTTGTGTAATGATGGTCTATTACAACATGTGACTATTACTGCGGGTCATAATATGTTGTGTAATTAACATCATTTACAACAGGTTTGATTATGTTGTGATACTACAGTCTATTACAACACTTTATCCCTTGTTGTAGTATCCCCCTATACTACAACGGGTTTGGCATGTTGTAAATGACTTGTGTTGTATAAAATATACAATATACAACACGAAAGCAGACTTATTGTGTTAAGTATGTTAACTACAACACAATCATCAGAACTGTTGTCTATCTCCCGTTGTAAAAAGCATTTTTTGTAGTAGTGATATCAACATCTCACATACGAGTATCCCACCTGAAAGCAATTTTCCCTCCTTCCCTGACCTCCAAGTTTGAAATGCAGTGCTAGTCTTCAAGAAACATAGTTTTAACTCTGTCACTAACAACTCTTGTTATTCGTGTTTCAATCGCTATCACCAGCGTGACTCTCTCAATGCCGATTACTCTTCTTAATTCTTTTTGACTCCCATCCAGAGAGGCACCTCACACATTCCATGCGAGCAGGGACATTATCCTTTCTTCTTGCCCCCTCCTCCCCCTGAGTGGGCATTTTGCTTCGTCTTCTTCACCACACTTCTGGCGTGCCTTGGGCTCTGGCTTCTTCCTCTTGTTTCCTCTACTACCATCTCCCTGTCAGTTTGGTTCAGAACCGTGAAGGGGTTGGTATCTTCTACCTCCGTAATCACTACCTTATCCTTGTTGTTGTTAACCATCATCTTGTTCCCTCCTTCCCCCTCTCGGGCAGAATTAGGAGGTATTTCACCTTCTTCATTGTCCTCCACCTATTTGTTGGATTGCTTAGTTAGCTCTTCGACATCGATATGTAGAACCTCCACCACCGGGGTAGTAGTTGTCACGACAACAGCATCAGTCACATTAGCCTTGCTTCTCCTCACTAGTGGTGGCTTAGACTTGCCTTCTCTTCTCTTCCTTCCTCTCGCAGGTTCATGTACTATAGGAGGGGCCAGACAGCACCCTTCAGTTTTTCCCCTGGGCAGTTGCCCGTCTCATGGTCGAACACTTTACAGCTTGAGCAGCGATCAGGCATGGCTTCAAACTTCAGTCTGGCCTCCCACTCATCGTCGTTGGGTAGTTACACCATCACCACCAAAGGGGGTGCTTTCTCCATTGATATGTCGATGCAAAATTGGGCACACCCCTTTGTTGTGCCATTGGATCTCCTGTCAATAGCTCTTGGTTCACCAACCACATGGGCAATGATAGTAATGGCCCTAGCGGTCCAATGCTTCCCCACATCTGGTAGGGACACCCACACAGGGGTAGTAGTAAGGGCCACTCTTCTCGTATTTGCCTATGAAGTCCACTTCCTGATGAGTACTAACTGGTCATCGAAGAACCAGGGTCCTCCCAGCATAGCTCTATTTAGGTCTTGGTCATTGGCGAATCGAGTGAGGTAAAGACCACCATCTAAGGTGAAAAGCTCCAGCTCACCCCTAGGTCGCCAACTTCTCACCATCCATCCTCTGAGCTATTGTAGATTACTTTTCCTACCCAGGATTTGGACAATCGCAGAGTACTTATGATAGTCCTCCATTTCATCCATAATCGGGTCATTGAACCTTGTCTAGAGCCTTTCATCCCCCTCCTTCAGGAAGGGGACCTTTGGATCAGCCGCCATTGAGCTCCTCAGCCTCGGTGGCAGTTTAGCGATGGATTTCACCCAGACCCGAGCCAGTGTGACATCGGTGCTAGGTGAAAACCAATCCTCAACGTCGAGGCCAGAAACATGGGTGGATTTGGGAATGGAAGGTGGGGTCTTAGGTTGGGAAGAAGAGGGAGGGGTAGGTTCGGGCACCCCCACCCACCATCACATAGCCCTAACTTCTAGAGATTGAATGGAGCTCCACAACTAGAGAGATAAAGCAATGATTGTTTGTTCCTTCTACTACTTTTGACTAGTCCTCTTTCCTTTATAAATAGTTTGATCTTAATTTCACTAGGTTTGTGGTTTCCTTTCTAATATCGAATCTCGAGTTCTTAACTTCCCCTATTTCCTGTACCCATCCACCTCCCTACTACCCAAAGCCCCAAACCTCTATCAACTATAACTTTACCTTCTCCCAACCCTTATACATCAATCCCATTGCTCAATTGGTCTAGTTTAACCTTCTTCATATCTCCATGACTCCAGTTACTAGTGATAGCAAGTTCATCTTTATCACACTATTTTTAGCTATTGTGATGTCTAGTGGAGATTTGAAACTTCTACTAGAGACTTTGTGAATATTTATGAACCATCAATTGAGCCTTGGTGTCGGTAATTCCAATTTTCCTTTTTTACTCAATTCTAGGTATGTATCTGAGTTAATGTGTAATTACTTGGTCTTGAATTGATTCATGTGTTTTTATGTTTTCATGTTTAGATCGCTCGATCAAGTCCATCAAGGATTCTTTCTTTCAACAAACCAACCCTTGGCTCATTCCTGGTGAGTTCTCCCTCCGCCTCTAATGATGACGAATCTTGTAAAGGATTTGGCGTGGTTTTTGCCTAAATGTTTTATCAATGAACTTGGTCTGATATCACAGACTCATTAGAATCATTGGCCAACATTGGGAAGTTGGTGATTTATAGTTTGAATATAATGATTGTGCTACAAGATGGGTGATCGAGGGTTGTTCATCTATGAACAATTCAATTGGTCTAATGATCATTTTCCCTAATGAAATTTCATATATTTCACATTTATTCTAGACTTTTTGGTTTACTCATGTTGTTTTAATTGTTCAATCATGTGAATTTGGTAAGGTCCATGCTCACAAAGTTACCCATATCTTGATTTATGATTTTATATTGAGGACATATGTATATTGGTCTTTTGCCTCAATTTTGTTCTAGGAAATTCACTATATACAATAACCATTGTAAATTTATAAGTAATTCTAGGAAGGTTAGTGATTTTTAATAAATATGTTATGAAATTGTTAGATTTTCCTCTTCACATTACTGTACCATTCTTTAACCTAAACTAATAATACTAAAAAGGTGAATTTTAGGGTTTTAGTATTGATGTCCATAATACTTATTAGCAAAAAATGTTTACGTATTCGAATACTCTCATTAAACACATAGAAAAACGTAGTACTTAATGATAAATTAATTATTATATTACATTTATGTTTAATAGGTGGCTTTAGACCCTTATGAGGATCTAGGGTTTGACCTTGGATATATCTACTCTAGACCTCATATATGTTGAATCCTTTTTTTATTGGGTTCTCATCTATATTTTCTCTCTCTCTTTTGACCTAATTGAAATATGCATGTATAAGTTCTTATTTGAGATATATATGATTCATGCTAAGGCTCAAATCTTGGAATTGATCATATGTTGTCATTGCTTAGTTGAGATTGCAATTTAGTATCTAAAGTTTGTATCTTGTTCATCCTATTTCAAGTTGAATCCTAATATGTGAAATTGAACCAAGTTGTTACATTTGTGAAACCCTAATATTCCAAATGATATCCTATTATTATCTTAGGTTGCATCTTAATTGTGAGAGTGATTTACTTTTCCATTTTTGTGATGGAAATCTGTATTTGATCCACTTTTGTGGCAGGAGACTTGTATGCTCCATTTTTTGTTGGAAACTCATATTTAATCCATATTGTGACTAAAGTTTCACTTGCCTCTACATTATTTCATGCTTTCTGATTCAGTAGCACTAGAATTATATAAATGTGTAGGTTGTGGTTTACTTTATGAGTTGTGTGTGCATGATATATTTTTGGTATGGTTGTTGTGTGCCCCATGCCCTGGGTTGTGTGCCTGTGTTATATATTTGGGACAGAGATTGTCTGCCCCCATATCCTTGGTTATGCGCTCATGCTATTTGTGGGTCGGTGGTTATGTTCCCTCCATTATAAATTTGAAAGTTTGGTTATGTTTCATTCTCTACCAACTTCAGTGTTATGTTCCCTAATTGCCTTTGTCTTTATATTTGTACTAATTTTGTATGTATCTCATATGCATACTAACAATTATAGGTATGCTTTTGTGGCATACTTCATATTTGTGAAAATGGCAAGTAAATCTCTTACATTTCTTGAACAATTTCTCTAATTATCCAATCTGGATGATTTCATAGCTCTCCTTTTTTGGGATCCTTGATAAGATCAATTATTGTCCCCTTCCCATTATTATTGTGTCGTTCCCTACTATGCACATAATAACATTTGTCGATACATTTTCACCTTTTCTTCTATTGTGGGGTTTGCTTTCTACCCCTTAGGAAAGTAGACTTTAGAAGGATGACCAAGTTGTCTAGGACAAGAACATGTGTACCTAAAGTTCCTTGGTGTTGGATCAATGGTGGGCTCTAGAGAGGGGGTGAATAGAGCTAAAAGCACTTAAACCAAATTCATTATACCTTCAAAGTAAATCCCAAGACAAGGTTGCTTATATGAAATTTGAGTGCAACTAAACATACATAGCAAGGGAGAGCGAGTTTGAACAAGAAAAAATAACAAAAGTTGTGTATATTGGTCCCAACCTACAAACTAGGAGATGTACATCCACTACCAAAAGAGGTTGACCTCTAGGATTTTCAACCATGTCTCACTCCTTATATTCCATTATAAGAGTTACAACATAAGACCTTCCTTTTTCAAGGATGAGGATGCTTTTCCTTCCCTTTGAGGACAAGGGAGCCAATAACCTCACAAAGGACTTACCTATCCATGACCAAGAGTCTTCTACCTCATCAAGGACTTACCTACTCTTGCAACAAGTCTTTCGCCTTCTTCAAGGACTTACCCATTCTTGCAACTAGGCTTCCACCTTCAAGGAATTACCCATTCTTGACTTAGTTCTTTCACCTTTGACTTCACCTTCACCAAGGATAAGCTTTCATCATGGTACTCCTTCCCTTGTTCTTCTTCAACTATCTTAGCTAAGAGAGAAAATATTCATCTCCATGGTATAATTGAGAGATTGGGAGGTGGGGGTAAGTGGGGCAATATTCTCAAGGTCACACACTAGCCAACTAGATGGTGATTAGATGCAACCCTAAAGGAAAACATGCGATGAATATTTCAAATTTTATATATGGACCTAGTCTAACACATCGACTTAGACTATTTGCACTTCACTCACAAGCTCACGGGGTCATGTTGTAGTATAGGCAAGTGGTAAGAGAAGGGTCGATCCTCAAGGAGAGGGGGCACTAGATCTAGGTTAATGTGAGCTATGTTCCTAAAGTAGAGAGTAGAGTTTTAGGGTTTAAAGGTTGTTTTTGGTTGATTACACTAAGATGGAAAGAAATTAACAACAAGCAAGATGCTAGATTACCAAAAACCCTAAATTACCTTAATCGGGTTAAGATTAAGGAGCTAAGCAAAATGAACAAAAGAGCAAGAGCAAGGAATTACACTACACTAGCAATCCAAATTATCAACTAAGAAACAAACTAAGCACTAAAGTAAGTGGGGCCCTAAGTTATCACTAGCTAATAAGACTAGCACAAATAAGCTCAAAAGAACCCTAACTACCTAAAAAAGAACTAACTATCAATAACTAAGGCATTAGCTAAGAAATAACAAAGACAATTAACTAAACTAGCATTAACAAGCTAAGATGATGAATTTTAAGTAATAAGATGGATAATTGGGCCATTTGGGAATGGAACTTTGATATTAGTTGGGGGAGGTTACATAAAAATCAAGTTGTATATCTTCACTCTATATTACAAAGCCAAACAACAAGCAAATCGCTATTGGAATATATCATATGCTACTAGTTGGAGAACTAGGGCTAGGTATAATTCTAATAGGACTTGGCAAGTCTAGGTTTCTAGGATAAGTGGTGTTAGGGAAATTGAGAAATAAGGGTGGGAATGGGAGTAGATATAAGGGTATTTCACCTCATGTTACTTGCCATATAGCCTTTAGGAAACTCTAGACAATTGCACTAATCACACTTACACTAGCTACTCAGATCTCACACCTACTTTTAGGAGAAGGGAGTTGTATGTAGGAACAAAGGGGGCTAGCTAGGGATCCACTAATTGGACCTAGGACCCATTCCTAGGATAGCCACATACATTTCCATTTTCCCCTAGAAGCTAAGTGTCATCAATCATCATAAAACAAGCAAATGCTTAAAAGCACAAACCACAAGCAAGATAATGGGAAATGAGATAGAAGAAATAGGCAATCATGATAGAATGGAAATATTTTCATTACAAGTTATTTCCCCCAACATGGTATTAAAGTAACATTTTAACCCCAAACAACCCACCACTAGGGGCTTAGCTAAACATGATCATACAAAAGAGAAAAGAAAGGAGAGAAAGGGGTAGGAATCCATGGAGCTCGTGGAAGAGCTTCTTCTCCTTCACCTCCTAGTTGTTGTAGAATGACCTCCCTCCTCCAAGGTTAGTGAAGAGCATGGAAATATAGGGGATTATGGTAGAAAACCTAGAAAAGTAGGTTTCCATGGTGGAAATAGGGTGGAAATGGTAGGTGGAGACTTTGAATGCAAGGGAGATAGCAATGAATTCTCTACAGTAGGTAGGAGGGTGATAAGGCAGCTAACCTATTATTGTATCCACCACCTATGTATATATAGATGGTGGTGGAAGCACTAGGGTAATTAGGGGTATAGTTGGAAAACTAGTGCTGAAAAAGGTAGGTTTTGGGTGGTAGCACGGTCATTCTACGAAGAATGATCATGGTGGGTGATGGTTGGAATGGCCATGGTGGGAGAGAACAGTTGTGGTGAAAAATGAAAAATGTCAGAGTGGAAATGATGAAATGAAGGTTGGTAGCACGGTCGTTGTAGGGGATAGGTAGAATGGTTGTGTTGGGTAGCACGGCAGTAACATTTTGAAACTTCAGTTTATTTGCAATTTAAACCATTTTCAAGCTTTTCATTTCCTTCATATCCTTTATGGCATTTTCCTAAATTTTCCTATCTTTTCTATCCTTTTTGTCCTCAATGTTGAAATTGAGTAATATTTAGTGGTTTGGAATATATTTGTTTCACATTGATGTTAAAAATGGGTTTATGCACAAATACCTCAATTAGCATTTTAATTAGAGTTTGAAATGCAAAACGACCACTAAAGTGAGATAATAATTAGATTATATTGATTTAGAGTTTTCCTAGGCATTTTGGGAAAAGGAATGAAAGATAGTGTAATACTGAGTTAGATATGAGAATAATAAGCCTCTTTTATTTTCTCTCTCCTCCTAGATGGAAATAAATCATAAAAGGGAATAATAAGGTGAGATATGACTCTTGGAACTAATATATGGTGTCCATTTCGAATATTCACCTAGAGATTTAATTAGAAAACCTTTTTCATAATAATTCACCCTTTAATACATTAATACATATAAATATATATATTAATGGCCAAGAAAGTGGTTATGGGTCAAAGCTTGTGTAAAATGAAAATCTAAGTGTATAGCATTATTCTAGAAATTAGCATTAGTCTATGGTTCAAATTTCAAGTCATTATGACTTTGTTTGACCCTTCAATTTAATTTGGGAAGTTTTCTATATAATTTTACTAAGGTTTTAACTTTGATTTCATCAATGCGAGCAATTAAACCTAAGGTCCCACATTATTTTGCATGTCACGCATTACTGGCCTATAATCATGCCATCTAATGATTGTGATTCGATGTGCCTAATCTAGCAGATAATCCCACGGCTCAAACACCATCTCCTACCTCCGGCCATTTCACGGGTCTAGAGCAGTTCATAGTCTTTGGCTCCTCGATCCCTCTCTCTTGTTTCATGACAGTTTTGTGAGATTTATTCACTATTCAACCCACAAGGACTGCCTGAATCGAATGAGCCATTACTCACCATTAACCTCTCTCTATTGACGAAATGTCTAATTAGGGCTTCCCTCTTCTCGTCGCCCAACTTACAGAGGTCTCCTTTGACCTAGCCTCAACAATTTAACTAGACCTTGAGCACCACGAGGCTTCGCTCATGTCTCCTCCTCCTTCATTGCCTCTAGTGCCCCCGAACTCCTCTCCCTACTTGGTTCTGACCTCTGGCGACTTAGGCTTATCCCCGGCTTCTCCAACCACCCCATCCTAATTAAAAACACGGTGAGCATCCCTTACCCTTCTTCTTTGCTTTCACATCACCCATTTGCCTTGTGCATTCTCTATATGTCGAGTCCTATAGCTCTGTGGTCACCATCACCAGCAACTCGTCTCCATGGCATGTGATTGGTCCCTCAGCTATAGAAAGTGTCGGGTTGACCTCGCATTGCCTTCACAAATGTTTTGCAAACCCCAATGGCCGCTTTTTTGGCTTCCTGCAATGGTTTCTCTTTCTCTGACCTTCACCTCTATTTTCCCTTCTCTTCAGAAAAAGGGTGGTCAACTGACCCTGCTTCTTCAACGTAATGGTCCCTTTGATTCCAATTGGGTTTAGCGAGTTATTCTGCCTTGTTTCATTGTCCTATTCGCAGTAGTTTTCGGTCTTTGGATGAGGACCTGCCCTGCCATGACAGGAGGTGCTCATGAGGCTCTAGGTCATCAGATAGCCTGGATCTGGGCTCTTTGCCTTCATGGAATGATGGAGAACTCATGTTCGGCAATGGTTCCTAAGGAAGACTACAATGATCACATGTTTGTGCCTTGACTTCTCATTGTGTTCTCGCCGGTGATCGCAGGTCACGAGGGAGAAGAAACATGGTTATATAATGACCGACGTGACCCTACATATTTAATCAAATGAATAAATCGCAAGGGTGTTTTAGAGATTTTATTCGTCTACCTCATTTGACTAATGATCCGCTGAGGTGAGCCCCTGAGCTAATTGGCGGGCGTTGATTGGCCCAGCTCAGTGCGGGCCCATGACCATTGTCTGCTGGTTATGAACACACATGGCTCTTCATCATTGGTTATATTTTTGGAAATTCATAGTAAATTACAGGATTATCAGAAAAAATACAAATAAATAGTCACTGGAAAGGACTTTTTTAGTAGAATCTAATTTTAGGTTTTTCAAGTCATGTTTTGCCGCCATGTTTTGATGTTTATTAGAAACATGAATCATTTATATAAAAATCCCTAAAATGTGTAATTAACCCATTTTAACTCCAAATTGGGTAATAAAATATGTTTTCTTAATCAGGAGAATCTAATTGATCGATTGGTCCAGGTTCTGAGGTTTAATTCAAAAGTTCAAAATTAGGGTTTCTTACACTTTATGCTTTAAAAAGCCCTAATGCATATGGTGCAATGTGTAATTAGGTTAAAGTGGTATTGGAATCAACTTAGTGGTGAAAGTGATGAATAGGACTCTACATTGAGGTATGTGCTTATGTGCATATGTGAGTATCTGCATTTCTTCACCCTTCAGCTGGGTATTTCGTAATCCAACCCTATTATTGAAAAACACTAGAGGGGTTGTGAATAGGGTTTTGTAATTATTTTAAAATTAATTCAACCAAACAATCACAATTGAAATTTGGAGGAGACACGGCGTTTAGAGTGGTTCCACCCTTAGCAAAAACTAAGGGAGTCAGTCCACTACCCGGTTGTTCCCAACCGGGATTTTAAAAGTATTTTAATTTTATTACCTCGCAAGGATGTTACATAAAATTACAAACACCTTCACCACCCTTTGGACAGCCTTCACCCCGAAGTCATTTCACCAACCTTGAAGCAGCCTTCACTTGAAGTAACTTCAAGCTCCCCCCTTGAAGTAGCCTTCCTCCTTGAAGTAGCTTCCCGTTGAGATGTTCTAGAAGTAGTCCAAAGTCCTATGAGCTACCTTCACCACCTGAAGAAGCTCCAACTACCTCCTTTCCACAGCCTCCAACCAAGGAGTAGCAAAGGAGAACAAAATACAATAAAAGGAATAAGATTGGAAGAAAGAAACAATGTTACCAATGGAGTACAGTGCTTTGATCCTATATCAAGTGTATTGATCTCCTAACCAAAGTGGATGGATGTGAATGTATAGTGGATAGGAGATATCAGCCTATAAGACATGAATTCACAGCTTGTGGAAATGTTTTGCAAGTGAAAGCTTTACTAATGGCTTGCTACAATGTGATCTCAAGTGAATTATATATGCAAATTGTGTCTTGAGGTGTCCTATGGCTATCCTATTTATAGGAGTGGTTTGCTAATGCTTGGGGACATTCTAGACACTTTCTAAGGGGTTCTTAGTTCTCAGCTAGCCATTAGATATCCACTAATTGCATTTGTAATGGCTAGTTAATTAATTCTAAAAAGTGCAGACAGAAACCTTCTCGATGTAGAAGTTTGTCGACCAAGTGTCTCTCGGTCAAGGAGTTTGTCGACCGAGGGTATGTCTGGAGCAACATTCAACTCAACTCCCAACCCCTTTTTCCCACTAAGTCTAACATCTATAGAACTAAGTCTAACTGCTATAGAACCTACTCGAGACACAGTCTCGGTCAAAGTAAAGTTCGACCGAGCCTTTCTCAGTGATGGCTTTTAGCAGGTTATGCAAAGGTGTTTGTGCTTTAGACTTGGGAGTTTCTTGGTCAAGAAAATGTTCGACCGAGAGTATCTCAGTTGAGAAGTTTGTTGACTGAGACAAACTTTGTTTCAAAACATTAACTCATATGCTTAGTGTAAGAAATGAATGTGCAATTGTGATGCTCACTTAGGGATGACCTATCTAAGTGTTGTGTGTAGATAGGGAAGATCTAAACACTTGATTTACATGATATCTAAGTACTTGTACATTATATATTTGTACAAGTTTACATTTGATTACAATCATGAAAATAAAACAATTTAAGCATGTAGATCGTCCAAGTCTTCGCTATCCACCACCTTATATGCTTGTCCCTGAAACACTCAAATAACAAGTTAAAACCACAACAAAGAAATGTTTGTAATCATCAAAACAAAGGGATTATAATAATGTCCAATTTACCAACAATCTCCCCTTTTTTCAAGATGACAAACATTCCCAAAATATAAATCAAGGAAATATAAATCATATGAGTTTCATACATGAAGTTTATCTTTTGCAGCCATTCTCTTGAATTGTGAGTATGTGCTATCCGAGAGATTATGAAACTCATTTTACTTTATGTTATTGATTTTATATTATTTCTCCCCCTTTGTCATTTCAAAAAGATAACCAAGCTAAATATTAAGTATGACTTTTATTTCTCCCCCTGAATTTGATAACTTGATACTCAATGCAAACCACTTATTTTATGTCAAATTTAGCCACAATTTATTTCTCAATCATTTGCAAAGGATGTTAAGCCTTGAAATGATATGAGATCCTTTTCAATTCATGGCATATGTGTTTTGATTTCTCATCCATTTTACAAGGGATGTTAAGCCCTGAAAATGACATGAGAATCCTTTAAGCTCATGAATATATTTAATAGTTTCTCAACCATTTACAAGGGATGTTAAGCACTGAAATGATATGAGGTTCTTTTAAGCTTATAGTAGAACCAATGAATGTATCTCTAACCAAATACATGGGATGTTAAGCCCTGATTTGTTTAGAGAATTCAATTAAGAACAAGATATATATCATATTCATGAATATTGTAGGCTCCTTTATTTTTATAACCAAGATTACTTTAAAGATACAAAGGTCATAACTAGTTTCAAATTTTCTTTATGATGTTTATAAAATTTTGTGAACTCCTTCTTAATCTTATAGTCAAGATAGTTTTTGTGAGTTCCCCCTTAATCTTATAATCAAGATAATTTAAGGATTCTAAGGTCATAATAAGCATTAGATCATAATAAGTTGACCTTTTATGCACTAAAATCTTGTTTTCAATATACTAAGATTGAGTGTAAGGAAATGATTTACAATTAAGCATTTTGTCAAGCCTATTTTAGGTCAACCTTGACTTTGACCTTGGCGCCCCTCGGTCAAACTTGATTTCGATCGAGACACAACTTCTACAGACTTCCAATTTAAGCATTCACAATGATCCATTTGATTGAATATAAAGCCTTTATGTATAGAAAAATTTATACCTTAAAAATAGGTTTGATTCTTATATGTCTTGAATCAAAATCATATGTCTTGTAACATTTTTTCTCTTAGAACAAACATTAATATTTTTGTTCTAAGCAAGATATTAAAATCAAATAATCTTGCTTGCCTTTTTCTTCATAGAAGATTTTATATGCAAAACATAAAACTTGAAATCCATAGTGAAAATATTCATGCATCACAAAGATGATATCCTTTTTCATAAGCTAAGAACAAGATAATCATTATATGTCAAGATGCATAGAGATTTACCTTAATGCAATAATGGCATTTTCAATTTTATAGTATCACCTATATATGCAATGAGTTGAACTACTATAATCATCTTGATGACGAGAGCAATATTTATTCAATCCAACAGAATCAAATCCATAGGTTTCAATAAAGTTTTCTTAAGGCACATGGTTCATAAATTTCAAATTGATTAAGGAATATTTTAGGCAAACCATGTGAAAGATCATATTTAATCAAACTTTTGATAGTATGTGAGCTTGCAATAATTGTGAAGACTCATAAAGTATGTCCAATTGCAGTAAGAATATAGATTTTTAATCAGCATCATTAATCTTTGTAAGCAACATTATTTGGAGTAATTTGGGTAAGAACATCATATACATTATCTCACAATTTTATGATGCAAGACTATCCATATGTTTCGATTTGATAAATTTGTCTCAAAGTTCTTTTCTTCAAAAGGTTTCCTTTAATCCTACTAATAATCTTAGTTAGGTATATTGATAGCAAACTGAATCAATCAAATAGGTTCAACAGAACTTGAGTCGGTCGAACTATTCTTTGATCGAATATATCTCAGTCGAAGATTTTCTCGACCTAGTTTTTTGTTGTTTTTATAGATTTTATTAGGTTTTTGCAAGCTTAAAATAGTAACATGCTCGGTCGACTACTTCTCGACTGACAGTGTCTTGGTCTAATATTTTCTCGACTGAGTGTGTTTATGTATTATTTTTCAGTAATTATTTGCAAGAAAAACATAAGGTAATACAATTTTGCAAGAATATGAAAGTTAAAGCTCAGTTTTGTTGAGATAAGACATTTTAATATCAAAGTAATGTTTCAGGTCAAAGCTCAACTAATCAAATTTAAATCTCTAAGTTTTAGGAACCCAAACTATATCATCATCCCTCTTCTTGTATGGGCATGAAAAAGAGTAATGTCCAAGACGCAATCAATAGTGACAACAAATAAAGTCAATCTCATTTCTCTTTCTAGAAGTTGAGTTGTTCTTGGGTACATACATAATCTTGGCCTTGGGTGCTTGTGTTCTTCTAGGTTTAGGTTGATAGGATTTCTCTTTTGGAACATATCCTAAACCTCTCCTTCCATTATAACTAGAAGAATTTTTCAGAATTTTATCAAGAACATCATTATTTCTCAAGCTACTAATTTCTCTTTGTAATTGAGCAATCTTATCCATTTTCTTTTTGATATATAACTTTGCTTGATCTAGATCAGATGATAAAGTATCTCTTTCTTTAACAATAACATCATAATCTAGATGAGTACACAAGATAGGTTATGATTGAAGATCATTCAATTTTGCAAGTAATTCAACCTTTTCTTGACAAAACAAATTATGATTTGTCTCAAGAGTAAGCAATTTTGTATTGCAATCATTAAAAGATGATTTCAAGGAAGAATTTTTAGAAATAATGCTTTCCTTTTCAAAAGCAAGATCATCTAATTTTGCATACAAATCCTCATTAGTTTTAGTAACTCTTTTTAATTTCTTTTTACAATCAATATATTTATCATGTAATTCCTCAATGCTAGCAACTAAATCTTCTTTAGATAAATCAAAAAGGCTTACCTCTTCTTCTTCTTCATTTGTTGTAGCAATAAGGCACTATACTTCTTTTTCTCCATCTTCACTATCATCACTTGAATCGTCCCATGCAGCTTTGTAGGCTTTCTCTTTCTTCTTGTGAGATGATTTCTTTCCATTCTTAAGTTTGGGACAATCACCTTTTAAGTGTCCCTTTTTACCACATTCAAAGCACCTAGAAGAAGAAACACTATAAGTTTTGTTAGTTTTAAAACTTCTATATTGCTTACTGTTTATAATGAGAGTTTCTTCTTCACTATCATCTTCACTTGTGTCATGACTAATCTTGGTTGATGCTTTGAATGCAATGTCCTTCTTTCTCCCTTGTTGAAGTTCACGCTCTCATCTTTCTTCCTCCTTCAAGGTTGCCTCATGTGCTTCTAAGTTGCCAATGAGTTGTTCCATCCTTAGTCGGGTGAGGTCATTGGATTCTTCAATTGTCGTCACTTTAGGCTTGTACTTGGGAGGAAGAGACCTAAGAATTTTTGACACTTGATCCTCTTCACTAATTGTTTTACCTAAGGAATTCAAACCATTAACAATAGAAGAAAACCTTGCATACATTTCACTAATAGACTCATCTGGTTCCTTATGAAATTGTTCAAACTTTTGTTTAAGCATACCAATTTTGGAATTCTTTACTTGAACAGTTCCTTCATAAGTAATAGAGAGTCTATGTCATATTTCATATGTAGTTTCACAATTTGATATTCTATTAAACTCACCTATGGAGATTGAACAATAAAGGATACTTACAGCTTTTGCATTTAATTGAGCTAGCTTTACCATATTAGCATCCCATGTAGCATACTCTGTTTAAGGAAGAGTGTAGGTATTTGAGACCATTCTCCATAGATCCCAGCTTATCCCTTGAAATTAGAATTACATCCTCCTCTTCCAATAGGTTTAGTTGGTGCCATCAAATGGTGGAGGCCGAGCCACAAGCGTTCCTTCCAAGTTGAGGTTGTTTAGTATCCCATCACCCATTTTCTTCAAGACTTTGTTAAAGTTCCTTGAAGCCTGCTCTGATACCAATTGAAAAACACTAGAGGGGGGTGAATAGGGTTTTATAATGATTTTAAAATTAATTCAACCAAAAACCCACAATTGAAATTTGGAGAAGGAGACACGGCGTTTAGAGTGGTTCCACCCTTAGAAAAAACTAAGGGAGTCAGTCCACTACCCGGTTGTTCCCAACTGGGATTTTAAAAGTATTTGAATTTTATGACCTAACAAGGATTTTACATAAAATTACAAACACCCTCACCACCCTTTGGATAGCCTTCACCCCGAAGTCATCTCACCAACCTTGAAGCAGCATTCACTTGAAGTAACTTCAAGCTCCCCCTTGAAGTAGCCTTCCTCCTTGAAGTAGCTTCCCGTTGAGACGTTCTAGAAGTAGTCCAAAGTCTTTCGAGCTACCTTCACTACCTGAAGAAGCTCCAACTACCTCCTTTCTGCAGCCTCCAACCTAGGAGTAGCAAAGGAGAACAAAATACAATAAAAGGAACAAGATTGGAAGAAAGAAACAATGTTACCAATTGAGTACAACACTTTGATCCTATATCAAGTATATTGATCTCCTAACCAAAGTGGATGGACGTGAATGTACAGTGGATAGGAGATATCAGCCTATAAGACACGAATTCACAGCTTGTGGAAATGTTTTGCAAGTGAAAGCTTTTCTAATGGCTTGCTACAATGTGATCTCAAGTGAATTGTATATGCAAGTTGTGTCTTGAGGTGTCCTATGGCTATCCTATTTATAGGAGTGGTTTGCTAATTCTTGGGGACATTCTAGACACTTTCTAAGGGGTTCTTAGTGCTCAGCTAGCCGTTAGATATTCACTGATTGCATTTGTAATGGCTAGTTAATTAATTCTGAAAAGTGCTGACAGAAACCTTCTCGGTCAAGAAGTTTGTCGACTGAGTGTCTCTCGGTCGAGGAATTTGTCGACTAAGGGTAAGTCTGGAGCAACATTCAACTCAACTCTCAACCACTTTTCCCACTAAGTCTAACAGCTATAGAACTAAGTCTAACGGATATAGAACCTGCTCGAGACATAGTCTCGGTCGAAGTAAAGTTCGACCAAGCCTTTCTCAGTGATGGCTTTTAGCAGGTTATGCAAAGGTGTCCGTGCTTTAGACTTCGGAGTTTCTCAATCGAAAAAATGTTCGACCTAGAGTATCTCGGTCGAGATGTTTGTCGACCAAGACAAACTCTATTTCAAAACTTTAACTCATATGCTAAGTGTAAGAAATGAATGTGAAATTGTGATGCTCACTTAGGGATGACCTATCTAAGTGTTGTGTGTGGATAGGGAAGATCTAAACGCTTGATTTACATGATATCTAAGTACTTGTACATTATATATTTGTAAAAGTTTACATTTGATTACAATCATGAAAATAAAGCAATTTAAGCATGTAGATCTTCCAAGTCTTCGCTATCCACCACCTTATATGCTTATCCCTAAAACACTCAAATAACAAGTTAAAACCACAACAAAGAAATGTTTGTCATTATCAAAACAATGGGATTATAATAATTTCCAATTTAGCCAACAATCTCCCCCTTTTTGAACATGACAAACATTCCCAAAATATAAATCAAGGAAATATAAATCATATGAGTTTCATTCCTGAAGTTTACCTTTTGCAGCCATTCTCTTGAATTGTGAGTATGTGCTAACCGAGAGATTATGAAACTCATTTTACTTTATGTTATTGATTTTATATTATTTCTCCCCCTTTGTCATTTCAAAAAGATAACCAAGCTAAACATTAAGTATGACTTTTATTTCTCCCTCTGAATTTGATAATTTGATACTCTAAACCTCATTAATTGATACATACTTAATTGTTTATCATGACAGACTTCTTAATTATTACATGCCTCGTACTTTTGATCCTCTTATCTTAGTAAATCTTTACCATGCCATATTTTGGTTTATAATTGTCCTTGTACCTTTAATTGATACATACTTTATTTCTCCTCTTGCTGGTTGATCCAAACCGCCCAGGTTTAGGATCAGAGTGCACAGCAGGAGCATGATGGAGGGATAAAGCGCTCATCCTTTCTTTTGGACCTATCTCTTAAAGTTTTTTCTTGGAGATAGATTGATGTAGTTTAGTTTCCCTCTACCATAGATCCTTTTGTCGTACTTATCATGTACAACCTTATTGGGATAATTTTGATGTAGCCTTTATGAAATTGAATATAGTCAATGTTTTAAATTCCGCTATTATTCTTTGGTCTTTTGTTTACCATAATTAGTAAAGGGGTGTTTAGCCTTCTTTACAACATGGTATCAAAGCCCATGGTAGTTGGAATCTTAACTATTTCAATTTGTCACCTTACTTGGAAACCTTGCCTACATAGTTTCCCTTAGTTAAGATGTTCACCATAGAATTGACCTATGTTTTTTTCATGAGATGAAGAAAGGTTGAATTAGGACCATAAATATTTTATATTAGAAATATCTTTAGTTAACCTTTATGTGATGACTCTATTAGGTATCTACTAGGACATAAGTTGAAAGCAAGGGTGCCTACAAAGGGTCAGGATCTGGGGTCTAGCAATATTTTCCTCCCTGCCACTGGCTTGGTTTACAAGGACTCACGGATCTGTATGACATCAGCCTGGCTTGAGCTGATACTGATTGTACAAAATAGAATACCTTTAGGCAATAGTATCCTTAGACATCTATGGTAATCTAATATGATGACCTTGTGACTTGTTTGAAAATGGTTACCTAAAGTAATTCCCTTTTGTCCCATAAGATCACATGTTTGGGTAGACTATCCCTAAAACCTAGACTTTGAGGTGGAAGTGATAGATTTTATACCTGGTTTAATTAGACTCACCCTTTTACCTCTAATTTAGTTTGACTTGGTAGATCAAACCTTTAAAGAATGAAGAGTTATCACCTCATAGAACATGAATAAGCTGATTTCAAGGATGAAATCCTCTTTAGGAGGAGGGACCTCTATAACATATTGAAATATAGCTACTCTAGAAACCCTAACTCCATGACTAGGAGGTTGGTGTGCTAAGATCCTTAGTTGTGACCAAACAAGTTATACTTATAATATAACATGTTTGTTTATATACTAGTATATATATAATGGTCATCTACTACATTGTTCATATAATTGAACCCTAATGAATACCTAATGTGCATAATATATTAATACACATTGTGATGCACATGATGTTGACCATGGAATCTAACCCTAGACTTAATACATGTTAAGAATGCATAGGTGCATATAATGATCATGTTGATATAAACCTTAAGATGTAATTAATTTTATATAAACCTTGAGTGGATATTGTAACAGAGAAATCAAGAACGACAACAAAGTATGATATGATGCTTTCCAATCTCCAAATATTTTACAGACAGCCTTCTTCCTAACTAGAAATGCCTTCTTGTAAGATATATGGAGCCTTAGTTCAGCTTTCACCTTGTCACGAATTTCTCGTGTGGACATATCCAATCGTGATACTAGGATTGGCATTATCATACGAGAAATATAAGATGATGTGACTTGGCAATGGTCCTGTTTCAGAACAGTTAGATGACAATTGTGGCTTGTACTATAATGTTTTACCTTCCACATGCCACCTGCTCTTTTGGACTGGCAAGTGGTCAAACTCCAAGGACATCGTTGGTCATGGATACAAACAGATTTAAGATGATTATTATTTGAGTGTTGTGTACGATATTAGACATTCTTTTATACCGACCATTTTTGGATCGTCTCAACCATTAAAACTTTGGATGCAAATAAAGTACCCTCATATATTTCAGTGCTGGAAGGGTTGTAATTGAGATAGAATTCCTGACAAAAATCTTCCACCCATACTTCATCTTGAAAAGCTTTATAGTTGGTATCAATGTGTTCGTGTCGGGGCCATTGTTTATCAAATATAGATGGAACGAAACCCAATGTTGTAATAGAGTAAGGGAATGGATGTTCACGCTCATCATCAGTTTTAGTCAATGACTCATCATCATAATCACTATTATTGTCACCTTCCTGATCACTATCATTATCACCTTCATGATGACTATTATCATCACCTTCTTATTCAATATTTTGTTCTCCCTCCTCAACCTCAACACCAATATTCTCAATAGTAGGATTTTGAGATAATTCAGGTGGTTGATTCCATTCAGTAGTTATAGTACTACTACATGGTTGGGATTCAAATTGATTCAACAGACTAAAATACATTAGTATAACCACTTAAGATGTAATGATCATGTTGATACACATAAATGTAATATAACCACTTAATCATAGTTTAATAAAGTTATCAATATATGTAATGCATATCACCTTGTTCTCTAATAACACCTAATTTAGTCACCTAATTATAACATTAGTATGTGAAACACTTCATTAATATTTAACATGTTTCACCTTGTTCACTAAAATACATATAATGACTCAAATATGGTTAATAAGTAATTTGATTCACATAAATATGCATGTATGCCTAATGTGGTGTTAAACAAGAATAGTCAATAATAAGAAGTGTATACATATGAGTAAATGATTAATGATGACATTCATGTGAGTGAGAAAGGTGATGTGATAATGTGTAATATAGATATAAGAAATTAATGTGACATTTCATACAAAATGACCTGATATAATCCAACGTGATGATAATATGATGATAATATGTCTAAATCCAAGTTTATAAGGATTGTGATCTTATATATTAATAGAGTTTGATATAATTTTGTAAACCCTACTTGTGATTAAAATTCTTAATGAGTAAATAAGAAGTACATATGATTGGTGCATAATGTTGAGATGTAATTCTTTTGACAACAATGTGATTATAACATGACACAATTAATAGAATAATAAGGATGATGTAATTTCATAATGAAGATAATGCTAATGAGCCAAAAATGTTAATTGTGTTATATTTTATAAAAAGTAATCTGAATAATGGAACCCTTAGTGAACCATGAGAACCTGATTTATGAGTAGAGCATGTGAAGTACCATAGATTAGAAGTAACCACCTAGTTTTTTAGTGTTAGGATGTTACATTTTCACCCTTCCCTATTGTTGAGATTTCAGGGACGAAATCCTCTTTAAGGGGTGGAGTGTTGTAACATACTAAAACTTGGGTTTATTTGCAATTTAACCCATTTTCAAGCTTTTCATTTCCTTCATATCATTTTTGTCCTTTTCCTAAATGTTCCTATATTTTCTATCCTTTTTGTCCTCAATGTTGAAATTGAGTAATATTTAGTGGTTTGGAATATATTTGTTTCACATTGATGCCAAAATATGGGTTTATGCACAAATACCTCAATTAGTGTTTTAATTAGAGTCTAAAATGCAAAATGACCACTAAAGTGAGATAATAATTAGATTATAAAGATTTAGAGTTTTCTATGGTCTTTTGGGACAAGGAATGAAAGAGAGTGTAATACTGAGCTAGGTATGAGAGTAATGAGCCTCTTTTCTTTTCTCTCTCCTCCTAGATGGAAATAAATCATAAAGGGAATAATGAGGTGAGATATGACTCTTGGAACTAATATATGATGTTCATTTTGAATATTCACCCAAAGATTTAATTAGAAAACATTTTCATATTAATTCACCCTTTTAATACATTAATATATATATTAATGGCAAATAAAGTGGTTATGGTCAAATCCATGTAAAATGAAAATATTAGTGTATAACATTATTCTAGACATTAATATTAGTCTATGGTTCAAATTTCAAGTCATTATGACTTTGTTTGACCCTCCAATTTAATTTGGGAAGTTTTCTATATAATTTTACGAAGGTTTTAACTTTGATTTCATCAATGCGAGTAATTAAACCTAAGGTCCCGCATTATTTTGCATGTCATGCATTACTGGCCTTCAATCATGCCATCTAACGGCTACAATTTGATGCACCTGATCCAACAGATGATCCAACGGCTCGAACCCCATCTCCTACCTTCGGTTGTTTCACGGGTCTGGAGCAATTCACAGTCTTTGGCTCCTTGATCCCTCTCTCTCTTGTTTTACGACAGTTTTGTAAGATTTCTTTACCGTTCTACCCGCGAGGAATCCCTAAATCGAATAAGCCACTCACCCTTCACCTCTATCTATCGAAGAAACACCCAATTAGGGATTCCCTCTTCTCTCCACCCGACTTGCAGAGGTCTCGTTCGACCTGGCCTCAACTATTTAACTAGACCTTGAGCACCACATGGCTTCACTAATGTCTCCACCTCCTTCAATTTTGCCTCCAGTATCCCCGAACTCCTCAGCCTACTTGGTTCTAATCTCTAGCGACTCAGGCTTATCCCTGGCTTCTTCGACCACCCCAGCCCGGTTTAAAACACAGTGAGCATTCTTGACCCTTCTTCTTTGCTTTTTCATCACCAATTTGCCCCATGAATTCTCTATATGTCGGGTCCTATAGCTCCATGGTCACCATCGCCATCAACTCATCTCCATGGTGTGTGAGTGGTCCCCCAGTTGCGGAAACGGTCGAGTTGACCTCATGTAACGCTCGGGCCCACTGCCCTAGGCTCTAGTAGAGTTTCAGGAATGACGACTGGCCCCACATACCACCACTAGCCTTAACTGCGCACTTTGTCCTCACTGACGTGCAAGCCAGGATCAACTTCTCGACTGGTCACCCATCCTAGTAGTACTCCAAGCTGAGCACGCTTAACTATGGAGTTCTTTAGTGATGGGCTCCCGGAAAAGGAGGTGCACCTTGGTGATATGGGTAGTCCAATCATTCCTTTTAAGATCATGTTATCCGAGGCCTCAAATCCTGGGATGTTACAATCTCCCCCACTTAGACTCTTGACATCCTCATCAAGGCTCAACTATGAGTCCCCATTTTAGTGCAGACCCAGAATGGCCCATGGACACCCAGCTCCCATCCACAGCTACCAGTGCAAGGGTGGCTCCATCTCGTCTCTACGGATAGCCCTTTCCAACTTGCCTGGACCGCATGGCTCAAGACATGCATGCCACATGTCCATGTAGGCCCCACCTATTGGAGGGGTTATGGCTCTAATACCATTTGTAACGTTGGGCCCACTGCCCTAGGCTCTAGTAGAGTTTCAGGAATGACGACTGGCCCCACAGACCACCACTAGCCTTAACTGCGCACTTTGTCCTCACTGACGCGCAAGCCAGGATCAACTTCCCGACCGGTCACCCATCCTAGTACTACTCTAAGTTGAGCACGCTTAACTATGGAGTTCTTTAGTGATGGGATCCCAGAAAAGGAGGTGCACCTTGGTGATATGGGTAGTCCAATCATTCCTTTTAAGATCATGTTATCCGAGGCCTCAAATCCTAGGATGTTACACCTCATGTTGCCTTCACAAATGTTTTGTGAACCCCAATGGCTCTTTTTCAACTTCTTGCAATGGTTTCTGACGTGTATTTTACTACGCGCTTAAACACAAGTATACGCGTCGAGTAATATAGGCCTTTGTGAGGCCCGAGTCAAACTCAGGGATACGTTAATTATTGGAGACTTCTACTAACTAATCGCAATCAGCTAGGCCGAATAACAAAGTAAGGGTTGTTGTCGAAATTAAAAGAAAATCAAACGAAATAAATAAAACAATTGATTAAAGGTTAGTTTAATCAATTCAAAAGGATATCTTTAGGATGGAGGTTTCACCGCGGGTCAACATTGTATTAGGTTTTATATAATTCCTCACTCTTCTCTCTCTATCTGGGTAGTGGCCTGAAACAGAATTACCCACTGTCGTGGTGTAATTCACTACTTAGGTTTAGGTTGATTCCACCGTCGTAGTAATCATTCTCCTAAACTAAGCGCATTATAAACGGTCTCTCAGTTCCCACCATTAATTTTACAACTCCTTTGTCAAGGGTTTTATTGATTAATGTAAGTTTCGTCTCTTTTCAACCATTAATCCTTCTGTCGAAGTGATTAAGGGCATTAAGTTATTATTATGGTGATCAAGCATAACAATATATATGGAGAAAATGAATCTATACCACGGATTTGAGAGAGAAAATGTGAATTATCAATATAAAATTGTCATACAATGCATTCCCGGGCTACTCCCGGTCCTAAAGATGGAGGGTTTTAGCCTCTCATGTTCATCTCACACGAATACATGGTAGAAATAGGGGAATTCATAAGAAAAACGTGAAACAAGTGGGAAAACCCCTGAACGGAGAAGAACCGGTAGATCCTTGGCGTAGAATACGAGCTTCCCTCCTGTCGGTGGTGGAATTTGTCTTCGGCAGCGTCCGAATCACCCGGGATGAGCTTCTGGCCTCCGTTCTCCTTTCTCCCCTTCCTCGGCACTCATGCAATGCGATCTCCGATCCTCTCCTCGTCTGGGCGGCCGTCATTAGGTATAAGTCCCTAATTAGGTCGTCAAATAACTCCAGCCGTCTGATCGAGATCAAAACGAATCCAATGCATATCTGTCGGCGTCGATACCATCGACGCGGGTCGATGGTATCGACCCAGCGGATTAGCGGCAGCTTCCCTTTCTTTAGTCTGAGCGCCTGTGGTCATCTCGATACCATCGACTTGGGTCGATGGTATCGACTCTCTTTAGCGTCGATTGTTGTCGTTTAGCGACGTTGTAGCTCTCCATGTGTCGATGGCATCGACTTGGGTCGATGGTATCGACAGTTTCCTCGCCAGCAATCTGAAGGGATCTCGATACCATCGACTTGGGTGTCGATGGTATCGACTCTGTGCTGCTCCTCTCGTCTGGCAATCTGTGGCTTGGTCGATGGTATCGACTTCCGTCGATGGTATCGACAGAAGCAAATACTTGTTTTTCCTGAAATTTCACAACAAGACCAAGTAAATCCACACATATAATAATATTATGATAAATAATGCTCAAAATAGTAAAACAAAGGGGAATTGACATAATATGAAGGCAAAGACCGAAATGAGTGAATTATGCAATATTATCCATAAAAATGAGTAATTGGAGCACAAAACACATATGAAAAAGGTCTATAAATGCGACTCAAAATCATCACATCAAACTCCCCTAAGCTTAAACATTGCTCGCCCTCGAGCAACTAATCCCTAGAATAGAATTGCAGATGTCAACTAAAAAAACAACACACCAACCCACATCCCATGTGACTCCCACTGAGCGTTCTCAAACCGGCCTTCTCTAACCACAGAACAGTAATTACCATAAAGGAGACAATAATCATCAATAAGAGAAATTATCCTTAAAACCGATGAACACTATCACATAAGGCAGTTAACATAATAAAATTCGCCGATTCAGCATTGGTGCATCTTGTGATCGCCTACACTACGTTGCTCGTCCTAACTACCATCTACATGGAAGCAGTTCTCCTGATAATCATTAGTGAGGCGAAATTCACGGTGGCCTACCAATCCGAGCAACGGGTGGATGGAATGGGTGGTTCATGGAAGAACTTGGAAGTATTGCACAGTTTCAATATGCATAAAACAAAATGTCCTAAATGATGCAAATGCACATTAGAAATGCCCTAATGCCTACAATTAGGTGAAATGATGCATGCACTAACCTTCCACCTCAAAATGAGATGGAAATCCAATTAAGCCACATCATGTACTCAATTTTCCTGTAATGCGAGTGATATCATGTTCCTTTCTCCCTCTTATTCCATTTCCTTCTAAATTCTCTTTCTTTTTTTTTCTTTTCTCAATTTTTTTTTCAGATTTTCAGAAAAAAAATTTCTTCTCTTTTTTTTTGTAGCCCACATATCCATAATTGCTTAGCGATACATGTATTGGGTTGTTTTCTTCATGATTGGAACTCTTTGTACTATTTCGAGGGTATGGAACAGTTTAGATCACTTTTTAAGAGAAATTGAGATACATGGTGTACTTTATGCATGGAAATCATGAGATTCATGAGTGCAACTACATGGCATGCACCTAAATGTAATGTGCATAAATCCCTATATATATTTTTTTATGCAAAGGTATGGAAAATATCAATGCAACTCCTATCTAAATGCTATGCACACAAAAAGGAATTAAAACTGTACTTTACTTCCAATTCTTAAGTGGATTATGGAAAAATGAAGTGGAATGATCACAAGATTAGATGACTGAACCTTAGAAGAGTATTATGTGTCCCTCCTTACTGACATGTGTAGTAGTTTAGAGGGTTCTCTCTCTTACATCCGATTAAGGTCTCATTACCATTTGATTAGATTAGGCTCAAACAACCGTTGCTATCCACTTTTCATGAGTCAATGGGATTATAAGTGTGACATATTGTTTTAAAGTTGACATAATCAATCATTTTCATAGGATAAGTTCCCCAAGGACAACCAAGTCAAGCTATCCAAAAGACACAAAAAATTTTAAAATTCCCTTAAATTTCCCATGAAAACAGCGAGATGACAATTTTTACGACATCCACGATTACACTAGATAGATGTGGATCCTAAACACAACCTAAAAATGCAAGAAACAAATAACAAAGCAAAAACTAAAAACAACAAAAGAAAAGATAGTGATGTTCCAGCTACCCCCCTAAGCTTGATTCTGACTATGGCCTCATAGTCAAAAACAAACCTAAGGGTGGAACAGAGATACCCTGATCAATCATGTGGAGGCGGAGGCGGGTACTGCGGGGCCGTAGGATCCCAAGACGGATACTCCCCCTGGAAGCTTGGATCATATTGGGTCCTCGGCGGAGGCTGTGGATAGCCTCCAAAGTAGTCCTAACTCCAGTAATGGTCATAAAAGGGCTCCTGCTGCATCTCCATCCTTTGCAACCGGTTGTGTATCTGTTCTTGGTTGGCGAGGATGAGATGTTCATTCTCGAACATAGCCCGTTGATTATCAAGTACCCGGCTCGTAGTATCATGAATACCGGTATACATAGACATGTGATGCTGCTGAGTCTGCCGTATATCCTGCAGCATCGTGTACATTCCCTGCATGGAGTAGGGATCCTCGGCTGGCTGCGAGGGCTGTGGTGATGGCGGCGGGGGCTGTGATGATGAAGATGCACCCGGATGCATCCTAGGACGCTTCCGTGGTGCTACTCGTGCACGAAGAGGTGTGAAAGCCTCCTCTTCCTCCTCAGCCTCGCATCCTTGCTCGTCGTTGCCGCCTTCTTCTTCGGAGGACTCGATGGCTATGATTGGCCACCGGAAATGTTGCGCACCCTCGATGTTGAAAACATCGTCCGGCAGTGAGCGCTCCTGATAAGCTTGGTTGACGTGGCAATGTGCGTACGCCAACCCATCCCGGAGAAGGATAAGGTTTGAACGGTGCAAGTGTTGCACGTTCACCTTACTTCTTGTGGAAATCGGAGTCATGGACTGAAAATTCAGCCCCAAGTAGGATGCCAACTTGGTGACGAGCCCACCAAAATGGATCGGAGCCTTCCTTGTACTCCTCTTCACTGCCAGGACGCGCTGTAGCCAGAACGCCCCCCAGTTGCATGGTTGTCGCTTCAGGAGTGTGTAGAGGAAGAAGAGATCGCTCTCCTGAAACTTGCTCAACGCCAAATCACTCCGAGCGAAGAACGTCAAGCTCAACATCCGATGAAGGACCCGGACGAACGGGTGCTCAAAATCTGCTACCGCTGCATTTTGGTAGCTCACAGTCTTTCCTGCCGGCACTGTAACTAGCTTGGCGAAGATCTTGTCATAGTCGGTGCGGGAATCTGGGCGTCGGTGATCATGTTGGGAGTGGTTCCAGTTAAAGATGTTGTTGAACTGGACCAGCGTGATGTTGTAGTTGTTGTTGAACAGGCGGAAGCACACCCGGCCCCTGATCCACTCACGATCTGACGCCACCACGTTGTTGGGCACGACGCAGACGTCGAGGGACGCCATAAACTCCGCCACCAATTCCTTGTAGGTGGCCCATTCGCCGAAAAACGGCTGCCCATCCGTGTGGCGCTCCAGCTCGCCTGGCCTTATGCTGGTGTGGCGTGCTTGTCCGTGAAGCACATAGGACAAGTTGGCCTCGAAACCAAGCTCCTGAAGCATGCCCCGATCCACATATCGAGTCGGCTCAATCTTCCGCTTCATAATATCCTCATAAACCTTCCTCGCCTCCATGGAAGGGTGAATCAGGCGTGGGCGAGGAACGGAAGTGGTCGGGGGAGGAACAAACTCCTCGATCTCCATGGGATTTGCACGTGATGACGAAGCTCCAGCGGCATGCACCATGGTTGTGAGAAGATGGGATTAGAAAAAGAGAGCTCGGGGAAGATGGAGAAGTGATTCTCTGCTCGGTGAAGATCCCTGCTCGTTGTCGCTGCTCTTCAGTCTTGGAGGGCTCGGGGGAGTGCTCGGCGCAAAGGAGGACGTTTGCTCTGAAGGTGTGACGTCAAATGACGTTGCAATTCTCCTTAAATAGACTTGGCCGGCGCTACTGTTGACCCGTCGATACCATCGACGCGGGTCGATGGTATCGACGCGTCTCGCTGGTATCCGCCTCCCTCGCGAGTATCGACGGTTGACGTTTGCTGGATCGAGAAACCCGGATTGCTGACGTGTCGATACCATCGACGGAAGTCGATAGTATCGACGCAGCACCCGGATCGCTGACGTGGACTCGCAATCGTCGTCGATGCCTTGGCGCGGATCGGTGACATGGATGTCGATACCATCAACTTGTGTCGATGGTATCGACTGCTTTTTTTTTTGCGACACCGCCGTTTTGTTGCATTCAACCTGTGATCATGTCGATACCATCGACGAGGCCGTCGATGGTATCGAGTTGACTAAGCAAAATTCGTCTGAACTTCTCCAGAGATCTCGATGGTATCGACTGGCGTGTCGATACCATCGACGTTTTGTTGCAACCTGCCTGTAGGTATGTCGATACCATCGACGGGGGCGTCGATAGTATCGACTCAGTGCGATTTTTACAGCTGTCAACCTGAACCCATGTCGATACCATCGACCAGTGTGTCGATGGTATCGACCCTGCCTGTGCATGCACATTGAACAAACGGATCAAGGTATCTTCTTTAAACTAAAATTTAAATGAAATAAAAGCAATCTATAACTACAACTAAACGATCCTAATGTACCAATGGTTGGGTTGCCTCCCAACAAGCGCCCTTCTTTAGCATCTTAGGCTAGACGTCTTCCCATCATTTCATTCATCCACAAGTGTAATGAGTTTGACCTCATTCACTTTTCTCTTGTAGTTTTCACCAAAATACAACTTTAAGCGCTGCTCGTTCACCAAGAACGTGGCATCTATATCACGCACAAGAATCGCACCGTGCGGTTTCCCCTCTTCCACTACAAAGGGTCCACTCCACCGGGACTTCAGCTTCCCGGGATGCATCTTGAGACGGGAGTTAAATAATAGAACATTGTCTCCCTTCTTGAATGTGCGCGTCTCGATATGTCGATCATGGATCAGCTTTGTGCACTCCTTGTAGATGCGGGCATTCTCATATGCCGTCATGCGTAACTCATCTAATTCGTTCAATTCGAACATCCTCTTTCGCCCGGCTTCATCATAGCTCAAGTTCAGCCTTCTTAGCGCCCAATGGGCCTTATGCTCCAGCTCCACCGGATGGTGGCAAGCCCGGCCATACGCCAACCTAAAAGGCGTGGTGCCTATAGGTGTTTTGTACGCCGTTCTATATGCCCAAAGTGCGTCTGGTAGTAGGGCACTCCAATTTTTCCTTGTGGATGCCACTGTCCTTTCTAGAATCTTCTTGATTTCTCGATTTGAAACCTCCACTTGTCCTTTGCGTCTGTGGATGATATGGGGTACCGATGTTGTGCTTGACCCCATATTTCTTCAAAAGTGTCGAAAATTTTTGGTTCCGGAAGTGTGTGCCCCCATCACTTATGATCATTCGGGGTATCCCGAACCTGCAGAATATGTTTTCTTTGACAAACCTGCACACTACGTTCGAATCATTAGTCCTTGTGGGGATTGCCTCCACCCACTTCGACACATAATCAACAGCAAGCAAGATATACAAATTTGAATTTGAGGACACAAAGGGTCCCATGAAGTCTATGCCCCATAAGTCAAATACCTCAACTTCCTGAAATACATTCAGGGGCATCTCTTGTCTCCTTGAAATGTTACCTGCGCGCTGGCACGGGTCACATTGCCTCACAAAATCATAGGCATCCCGGAACAAAGTGGGCCAATAGAGGCCGCTCTCTAACACTTTGGTTGCTGTACGTGAACTAGCATGGTGTCCTCCCGTAGGCGATGCATGACAATGGTGGAGAACACTCTCGTACTCCACCTCCGGCACACACCTGCGAAGAATGCCATCCCTGCACTGCCTCAAAAGAATTGGGTCATCCCAAATATAATATCTCAAAGAATGAAAGAATTTCTTTTTCTCTTGATACGACTAATCTTCCGGGATGATCCCGCAAGCCAAATAGTTAACAATATTAGCAAACCATGGTTCCTTAGAATTAGTTTTCAAAAGTTGTTCATCGGGGAACGTCTCAGTTATGGGTATGTGTAAACCTTGTTCATCTACCCTTTCTATCCTAGACAAGTGGTCAGCCACCACATTTTCAATTCCCGATTTGTCCTTGATTTCAATATCAAACTCTTGTAAAAGCAAAATCCACCTAATGAGTCTAGGCTTTGCATCCTTCTTCTCCATCAAATATTTTATCGTAGCGTGATCGGTCCACACAACTACTTTAGAGCCCACTAAGTACTGCCAAAATTTTTCAAAAGCAAACACGACGGCAAGTAACTCTTTTTCTGTAGTTGTATAGTTCAATTGAGCATCATTAAGTGTTTTGGAGGCGTAGAAAATCACAACGGGCTTATTATCTACCCTTTGCCCCAAAACAGCTCCCACTGCATAATCAGAAGCATCACACATCAATTCGAATGGCTTTGTCCAATCCGGCATTTGAACAACCGGAGCCAAAATCAACTTTTCTTTCAAAACCTCGAATGCGTGAAGACATTTCTCATTGAAATCAAAAACTGCATCTTTTTCCAACAATTCCGATAAAGGTTTTGCGATTTTAGAAAAATCCTTGATGAATCGCCGATAAAACTCGGTGTGTCCTAAAAAGCTTCTCACCCCTTTTACTGAGTTTGGTGGGGGTAGCTTAGAAATCACCTCAATTTTCACGGGGTCTACCTCAAGACCCTTGCTAGACACCTTGTGTCCTAGCACAATTCCTTCCGTCACCATCATGTGACATTTCTCCCAATTGAGGACCAAGTGTGTGTCCTCACACCGCTGCAGTACCTTGTCCAAGTTATAAAGACACTCATCAAAAGACGCTCCATATACCGAGAAGTCGTCCATGAAAACTTCAAGACAACGCTCCACCATGTCAGAAAATATGGCGAGCATGCAGCGTTGAAAAGTCACCGGCGCATTACATAATCCAAACGGCATCCGTCGGTAAGCAAAAGTCCCGTAGGGACAAGTGAACGTAGACTTCTCTTGATCTAAAGGATCAATACAAATCTGGTTATACCCCGAATATCCATCTAGAAAACAAAAATGCGACCGATCGGAAAGACGTTCCAAAATCTGATCAATAAATGGCAATGGAAAATGATCTTTAAGAGTTGCGGCATTCAATCGGCGGTAGTCAATGCAAACACGCCACCCAGTTACCAATCGGGTGGTGACAGGTTCATTCAAAAGATTTTTAGTGACAGTGATTCCCCCCTTTTTGGGGACTACCTGTGTGGGGCTCACCCACGTCGAATCTGATATAGCATATATGATCCCTGCAGCAAGAAGTTTTATGACTTCCTTCTTCACGACCTCCATCATTCTCGGATTCAAACGTCTTTGAGGCTGAATGACTGGTTTGGCTCCCTCCTCGAGCCAAATCTTGTGCTGGCAAAGTGTAGGAGAGATCCCCTTGATGTCCGCGACTGACCACCCAAAGGCTCCACGGTGGTTCTTGAGCACTATCAGTAGTTTCTCCTCCTCATCCGCACTCAAGTATGCAGATACAATCACTGATAACTTGTCCTTCTCAGCTAGAAAGACGTACTTAAGATGTGGGGGCAGTGGCTTCAACTCCAACTCTGGCGGACAAATAAGAGATGATTGCAGCGGTGGGGGAAGTGTACCTAAATCTTCATAGTGCCTCGTGTAGAAACATGGAAGCATCTGAAGCATTTTGGCGCACTCCTTGAGTGAAGTACTCTGCATCCAATCATAAGTGACATTTAGCAAACACGCCTCCAACGGCAATTCTGGATATGCATCAAAAACTGAAGTAATGATCACCTCATCCTCCCAAGAAGGTGAAATGTCCTCATTTTCATCATTTGGAAATCCAACAGCCTTACGTAAAGAGACCACTTTTGTTTGCTCTATAATGTCCACAGCTAAGGTCCCTCTATCCATCTTGCTCATCACATGAGCCATATCCAAGAATGGCTTCCCAAGACAAAGTGAGATATTGTGCTCCACATGTTTCACCATGTTACAATGTGCTTTTGCTTTAGTGGATGCATTGCTAGTGGGCATGACCATCTCAAAGCGATCATCCGCAATGCCCAAGGTCAAGCGACCTCTCCCCATCTCTAAGATCATATCGGCTGTTGCTTGGAATGGGCGTCCAAGTAGCAACTCATTGCCATGCTCGTCCTACATTTCCATAACCACGAAATCAGCCAGAAAAACAAAGCGGTCTACCTTTACCAAGACATCTTCACATATTCCATACGGTTTCACCACAGAATTATCAGCCAATTGGATAGTCATGTTGCTTGGCCTTGATTCCTTTAATCCAAGCTTCTTAAATGTAGAAAGGGGAATCAAATTGATGCTTGCCCCAGAATCACAAAGTGCCTCTCCAAATTTGAACTTCCCGATAAAGCAAGAAATATTGAAACAACCGGGATCCTGCCTCTTCGGAGGCAAAGTGCCCATAATGAAAGCACTCACTTGCTCCTTCAGCACCACGACCTCAGTGTCGGGTATTTTCCTCTTCTTAGTGATGACATCTTTAAGAAACTTCCCGTAAGACGGGATTTGCTCAATCGCCTCCAACAACGGAATGTTTACCGATAACTTCCTAAAGCTGTCCAGAAATTTCTTAAATTGTGCATCCACCTTCCTTGCCTTTGCACTATTGGGATAGGGGACCGGAACAGTATGTGCCCTTTGATGAGGTGGCACATAGGGTGTCAATTTCTGCGGTTCCTCCTCAGCAGCTTGTTCTTCATTACCATTCTCAGCTATATCTTCAGCTTGCCCTGTGACAGGTGTGGGCTGCTCCTTGATGATTGCATCTTCAACTTTGTCCTGCGGTGTGCTTGTGTCATCCGCCCTTGGATTCAACACTTTCTTACCGTTCCTCAATAGGATGGCCTTGGCCTGCTGGTTTCCCCCGGGAACATTGGTGTTCCCCGGAAAACCCGGATGTGCTGGCTTCTTCAAGCTTGCAATTTCAGCTGCCATCTGCACCATGGAAGTCTCTATAGTTTTCATTTGAGCCCCATGACTCTGCAAAGTCTGCCCAAATTGGTTCATGAATTCACCCTGTTGCTTGATTTGTTGCCCAAATGTGTTCATTAACTCCTGGTTTTGTTTGATGACCTGATTGAGCAACTCCGTGCTCTTCTCCTCTGTGGCTGGTGCAGGCTTGGCGTCCGGATCCTGCAGAAAATTATTTGGATCCTTCCATGAAAATTTATTGTCCTTTCGCCATGAATAGTCATTGTTCCTGTACCCTTGTTGTTGCCTCATGTACTTGACTTGAGCCTCCTCCTCAGACTCATTGTCTTCCTTCTGCAGTAGCTTCTTTGCGAGAAGATCCATCTTCTCATTTAACTCTCTCATTGCCTTTGACTCACTGGAAACTCTTGCTTGCTCAACGGGGCCTCTCTCTCTTTCTCCCCAAGATTGCTTCTGTGCCATATTCTTCAGTATTTCCCAGCATCCCGTATCAGTGTTGTTCAAGAAAAATCCTGAGCCGGCTGAGTCTAAGTTGCTTCTATCATGCTCGGAGAGAGCAAAATAGAAGATCTTCACATGTGTCTCCTTGTCCAGTCCATGATGTGGACATCTCCTCAACATGACCTGGAATCGCTCCCAAGTCTCAGAATATGTTTCACCCGCCTGTTGGGTGAAATTGTGAATCTTCCTAATCATGTCATTGGTCTTCTCAGGAGGGAAAAACCTCTCGAAGAAAACCTCTACCATATGATCCCATGATTCAACAAACTCATCGTCGAGGTTATGTAGCCACTCTCTAGCTATTCCTGCCAGGGAACTTGGGAATAACTTGAGGTACAGAACATCCTGAGGGAACCTATCTATCTTCACCATATCACAATTTTCAACAAACTGACTAATGTGTGCCACTGGATCCTCATTCTTCAGCCCGTGAAATGTGTTTGATTTAACCAAGTTAATCAATGCTGGATCGATCTTGTAGGTTGGAATGTTGAGCCCCTGTTTCTTTATAGGCCCCTTTGAAGCTGATGAAGAAGATGCTTTGATCTTCTCCCATATCGTCTGTGGTTCGGCCATTTCTTCTGCTTGCTCTTGCTCAGATTCAGAATCTATGTCGCTTTGGTAATCTTTCTCGTAGTAGTCCTCGTCCTCTGGTCCCGGAGATGGAACCTCAGGTGTGCAATTCACGTAGTCTGTGCTATGTGTATGCACCATGCAAAGTACCTGAAATAAGAAGATCGGGGTTCAGTACTATGCTTTGAACGAGTAAACACAATTATAGAGAAATTTAAGAATATTTAAAATTGTTTCAAAATAATAAAAAAAATGTGGCCTAGAGTGGCCGCTCTTAGCACTCAAAGTGCCAATAATTCGCCGTATCCCCGGCAACGGCGCCAAAAACTTGACGTGTATTTTACTACGCGCTTAAACGCAAGTATACGCGTCGAGTAATATAGGCATTTGTGAGGCCCGAGTCAAACTCAGGGATACGTTAATTATTGGAGACTTCTACTAACTAATCGCAATCAGCTAGGCCGAATAACAAAGTAAGGGTTGTTGTCGAAATTAAAAGAAAATCAAACGAAATAAAGAAAACAATTGATTAAAGGTTAGTTTAATCAATTCAAAAGGATATCTTTAGGATGGCGGTTTCACCGCGGGTCAACATTGTATTAGGTTTTATATAATTCCTCACTCTTCTCTCTCTATCCGGGTAGTGGCCTGAAATAGAATTACCCACTGTCGTGGTGTAATTCACTACTTAGGTTTAGGTTGATTCCACCGTCGTAGTAATCATTCTCCTAAACTAAGCGCATTATAAACGGTCTCTCAGTTCCCACCATTAATTTTACAACTCCTTTGTCAAGGGTTTTATTGATTAATGTAAGTTTCGTCTCTTTTCAACCGTTAATCCTTCTGTCGAAGTGATTAAGGGCATTAAGTTATTATTATGGTGATCAAGCATAACAATATATATGGAGAAAACGAATCTATACCACGGATTTGAGAGAGAAAATGTGAATTATCAATATAAAATTGTCATACAATGCATTCTCGGGCTACTCCCGGTCCTAAAGATGGAGGGTTTTAGCCTCTCATGTTCATCTCACACGAATACATGGTAGAAATAGGGGAATTCATAAGAAAAACGTGAAACAAGTGGGAAAACCCCTGAACAGAGAAGAACCGGCAGATCCTTGGCGTAGAATATGAGCTTCCCCTCCTGTCGGTGGTGGAATTCGTCTTCGGCAGCGTCCGAATCACCCGGGATGAGCTTCTGGCCTCCGTTCTCCTTTCTCCCCTTCCTCGGCACTTGTGCAATGCGATCTCCGATCCTCTCCTCGTCTGGGCGGCCGTCATTAGGTATAAGTCCCTAATTAGGTCGTCAAATAACTCCAGCCGTCTGATCGAGATCAAAACGAATCCAACGCATATCTTCCGGCGTCGATACCATCGACGCGGGTCGATGGTATCGACCCAGCGGATTAGCGGCAGCTTCCCTTTCTTTTAGTCTGAGCGCCTGTGGTCATCTCGATACCATCGACTTGGGTCGATGGTATCGACTCTCTTTAGCGTCGGTTGTTGTCGTTTAGCGACACTGTAGCTCTCCATGTGTCGATGGCATCGACTTGGGTCGATGGTATCGATAGTTTCCTCGCCAGCAATCTGAAGGGATCTCGATACCATCGACTTGGGTGTCGATGGTATCGACTCTGTGCTGCTCCTCTCGTCTGGCAATCTGTGGCTTGGTCGATGGTATCGACTTCCGTCGATGGTATCGACGGAAGCAAATACTTGTTTTTCCTGAAATTTCACAACAAGACCAAGTAAATCCACACATATAATAATATTATGATAAATAATGCTCAAAATAGTAAAACAAAGGGGAGTTGACATAATATGAAGGCAAAGACCGAAATGAGTGAATTATGCAATATTATCCATAAAAATGAGTAATTGGAGCACAAAACACATATGAAAAAGGTCTATAAATGCGACTCAAAATCATCGCATCAGTTTCTCCTTCTTGGACCTTCACCTCTGTTTTCCTATCTCTTCGGCAAAAGGGTGGTCAACTAACCATGCTTCTTCAGCATAATGGTTCCTTCAATTCTGATTGTGGTTGGTGAGTTATTAAGTCTTGTTTCGTTGTCCTATTCACAGGAGTTTTTGGTCTTTGGATGAGGACCTACCCTACCATGATAGGAGGTGCTCATGAGGAGTTGTGAAATATCATGAATATGGGTTCTCTACCTTCGTGGCACGATGGAGAACTCGTACTCAGTGATGGTTCCTAAGGAAGACTACAATGATCACATTTTTGTGCCTCGACTTCTCATTGTGTTCTCGCCATTGATCGTAGGTCATGAGGGAGAAGAAAGTTGGTCATATAATTACCAAGGTGATCTTAAATATTTAATCAAATGAATAAAATCACAAGGGAATTTTGGAGATTTTATTTGCCCTACCTCATTTGACTGATGATTTGTTGAGGCGAGCCCTTGAGCCAACTAGTAGATGTCGATTGACCCAGGTCAGCATGGGCCCAAGTTTTGTCTGCTAACTGGGGTTATGAACACACATGGCTTTTCCTCAATTTATCATTGGTTAGATTTTTGGAAATTCACAGGAAATTATTGGATTACCAGAAAAATACAAATAAATAGTCATAGGAAAGGATTTTTTTAGTAGAATTCGATTTTAGAGTTTTCAAGTCATATTTTGCCACCCTGTTCTGATGTTTATTAGAAAAAATGACCATTTATATATTAAAAAAAAGTCAAAATGTGTAATTAACTCACTTCAACTCCAAATCAGGTAATAAAATATATTTTCTTAATCAAGAGAAACTAATTGATCGATTGATCCAATTTTTGAGTCCAAAATCCAAGGTTTTCTTAGAAAGTCCAAAATTAGGGTTTCTTACACTTTATGCTTTACAAAACCCTAATGCATATGGTGAAATGTGTATTTAGGTTAAAGTGGTCTTGGAATCAACTTAATGGTGAAAGCGATGATTAGGACTCTACATTGAGGTATGTGCTTATGTGCATATGTGAGTATGTGCATTTCTTCACGCTTCAGTTGGGTATTTCATAATCCAACCCTAATATTCCTAATGAGGCATATGCTTAGCCTTTTATCTTTTTCATTGTCTTCTTTTGGCATATTTTCTGCAATTATTTCTTGGGGTTTGACCCATCTACAATATTTCATTTATTTAATCTTCCATATGACTCTATTTATAGCATGATGAATTATTGACTATATACTAATGTAGTGTACTTATGTACAACCATCCATAGTTGGGAATGTGTTATTTCACCTAGGGGAATGTGTTTACTCTCCCCACTTTTATATATATTTTGGGTGTTTGGGAATGTGTTACTCTCCCTCACCTATTGGTTGAGGTTAGTTAGATGCATCGGCACTATATTTGTTATTGTAGTCATAACGTTATTTATTCATGCAATTTGATTATTGTTTATCATGGAAGACTTATTAATTATTACATGCCTCATACTTTTGATCCTCTTAGCTTAATAGATCTTTACCATGCCATATTTTGGTTTATAATTGTCCTTGTTCCTTTAATTGACACATACCTTATTTCTCCTCTTGATGGGTGATCCCAACCACCCAGGTTTAGGATCAGAGTGCGTTGTAGGAGCATGGTGGACCAGCCTAAGATTAGGGATAAAAAGTTCATCCTTTCTTTTGGACCAATCTCTTAAATTTGTTTCTTGGAGATAGATTGATGTAGTTTATTTTCCCTCTATCTTAGATCCTTTTTTCATATTTATCATGTACACCCTTATTGGGATAATTTTGATGTAGCCTTTATGAAATTGAATATAGTCAATGTTTTAAATTCGGTTACTATTCCTCATCTTTTGTTTACCATTATTAGTTAAGGGGCATTTAGCCTTCTGTACAATGACCGTGGTGGGCAAGGTGAATTGGAGGTCATTCTAGTCAGCATGTCCATTCTGATCCTTGACAGCACGGCAGTTTTGAGGGCTTCTTATAATGACCATTCTGGGTAGCCCGGCCATTTTGGCAGTGTTTTTGTAGCTTGAAAAAATGAAGATCAACCCTATAAATTCCGCATTAGTGAGCACGGGCGTCCCTTGGCACCACGGCCGTGTTGGGGTCTTCAATAGCATTTTGAACTTAAAACTTCATGATCCATGGACTTCTTTGCTTGAGCTTGACCCTTGGGCACTAGGGGTAGGTTGAGGGAGATTTGGGGTCTTCTTTGGACCCCCTATATGGGTAGAGAAATCCTAGAACTCCTTCCTTCTCTCTCATCCATCCAAGACATGGTCTAAGTGCCTAGAAAACATGCAAAGAACGTCCATAAGTGCATTTGACAATAATATGCATATTGAGGGAATTAACTTGCATTCTTCTATGTTTAGAGATTGAGATATAAAAAGACACAAGATGAAGCCCTAAAATAGGACTACACCACCACCCCAAACTTAAAACACTTGTCCTCAAGTATGCTCCAACTTAATCTCTTTTTTCAATTCAATCAAGGAGCAAAGATAATGCAATATTATGATGTTTATTGACTAAAATGAGTCCAAATGAGGAATTAGGCATGCAATATGCAACTCTCTACTCATTTTCATTCCTTTCAAGTGTGATTCAATCACATAGCACACGAACTTAGAATATGGATCACCATTCATATATGCAAGCAATGCAGTTTTCATAATGTTGTGGGTAAACTGTATCATGCATGAAATACATTCAAATGGTTTAGATTATTGTTTCACTTGCTACACTTCATTTCACTACTCATGACCCACTTGTCTTGTGTAGGGGGTGAGGGCTATAATTGATTTACCCTAGCCCTACTATGCATAAAAAGAGAAGAAATGGTTATGAAAGGGAGTGGAGGCACTTGTCTTTTCTTTGTTTGAATGCTCTTAAATAGGAGCACCCTTTATTTTCTTTTTTCTTTTTCTTTTCCTTTTCTTTTCTTTGATCTGTGTGTAGGTAGGGCATATATTGACAAGAGTGAAGCAGGGAGGTAAAGGTATGACCACCCCAAACTTTTTGGGGGTGGTCAAGGCTGATATGTGCACTTTGGCATCCTTTCATGAGGCAGAGAGGTAAGAAGATGGTGGAAGAAATGTCGGATCAAAGAGGGGTCACAGGAAGTGGAAATTCATGTATAATTTAACTCAAGCAAGTTAGTCCATGTAACATTCACCAATCAAACAAGTCATTCATAAAATGAACAGTATAGTAGACTGCATCCTTTTCATAAAGAACAATAAAACCCAAACGTTCAAGACTTACAAGAATCACCCTTTTATTCAAAACAACAATTATTTCAAGAGGCTCGGAGCACATGAAAAATTCCTACATAGGACAATTTCTAGCCACAAGCATCAAAGCAAGTTACATTATCTAAGATTTAACCATTTTCATCACAATAGATAGAGATTCAATTGAAACACACTTTTGGGCAAGAACATTCAAATTTGGGCAAAATTGGCCAAAATGATGCCAATTTGCATTCAATCACATCTGTACCTACATTTAGGAAAATTAAAATATAAAGAAGCAAATCCTAGTTAAAACACACAAAAATTACCAAAATCTACATGGAAATGCAATGCATGGCATGGAAGAGCAAAAAAAACTTTTTTAAAAAAATTTATGCAAAAATGTATGAAATTACATGTATGCATGAATGCTAATAGCAAGAAATCTACCCTAGAAATATTAATGCTACCCTAGAAATATTAATGTCAAACAAATAGAGATTAGGTGAGATAGTCATAAAAAATAGGCTAAGAAAGGGGGCATATCGCCCTACCACCCCAAACTTGTGAATCATGTTGTCCTCAGCATGAAACTAAAGCTTAGGAATGATAAGGTCGACGTCACTACTCTGGTGGTGTGGGATCCTGTGGTGGGTCAGCCTGTGGAGGTGGGTGCTGGTAATATTGGCCCCAGTAGTTTGCTTGTGGAGGTAGGTAAGTCTCCTGGTATCCAGATAGGGCTCCCCAAAAATCCCCCCCCCATTAGGGGTTTCTCTGCACCTACGCATGTTGATACTAGTACATGTGGTTGATCTGATGATGCATCTGCTGCTGATCTAACCATATGGCCTGCTTTGTTTGCTTAATCGTCTCCAACTGTGCATGGATGGTTGACATGCCATATGCCTTTGTTGGAGTTGGTTGCACATTTAAGTCCTCATATCTCAGTCTAGTGTGGCAGGGTTGCTCAAGAATGTGTTGCTACTCTGGCACATTTGTCTCTCCTCCTTCTTTAGGTAAGTCCACCAGTGGTGTCCTATATCCAGTGGCGGAGATAAAAAAAAATGGGGCATTGGAGGGAACATATTAATTCAAGACCATAGGCATGATCATTGGGTAAGGCATTATATCAGTTTTTCCTTTGTCTTGAGTCAATATCCATATAAATTTATGCACAAAGGAAATTATGGGTAGGGCATATTCCCTATCGACCTTCTATGTGGCTTCGTCACTGCATGTATCCTTCTCTGGACTGTTTCTCCCTTCACTGTGCTATCAATCCCACGAAATCTCTTGGTGGTCCCACATCTATGAGTAAAGGGCCGGTACAGTAAGGGAGTTCTAAAGTGATGTCAGGGTGACTGGGGTTCAAATATAGAAGAAACTATTGTCTTTAAGGGATATCATTTGGGGCCTTGCTAGATAGCTTAAATCAACAAGCTTAGTTCCTTCTACTTTAATAAGCCCCACTAAATCACAACCCACTACTTTTACAATTGTGGTGACTATTCCCCCCATGATGAATGGATTTTTTGCTTTTAGTGGGAATTGTCTTAAGGTGGTCAATCACCCTACTTCCTATGTTGACGACACCCAAAATTGCTATTGTAGCCATCAAAAATATATCCTTTTGTGAACAGTAGCCTTGATTGTCATAATGGCCAAAAATGGTGTTTGCTAAGACCTTCTGCAAATATCTCATGAGATCATTGTACACCTTGTTGGTCTTGGATTTTCCTACAGAGAAAGTTTCTTGACCCGTTATAGCCTTCCACATCTTTGAGTAATTTGCTTTCCCATTTTTGTCAAGTCTCCCCTCATCAAATTTCTTTGCCATTCTTGGATTGGGGGCAAAGATCCCATGGAGTTGGTAGGCTCTCAACATGTGTGTGGAGTCAAGCAGTTTAAATCTTATTGCATCTTTGCCTCTATGTTTCACTTTCTCCAATGATGCAAAGAATTCATGAGTTATCTCCAGGTAGGTTTCTTCAACCTCATGCAGAATCTTGTATAAGCCAAAAATGTCCAAAGCTTCTTTGAATGCAAAGTCGATCCCTATAGCCTGTATGGTTGCCATACATGCATACCTAGTGGGGATCACTCTCCTTTTCAGGAACTTAGGATGGAGAGGTCTCGTGAAAACTCTTCTTGAAGTACCCCTCCCATATGTGGCTCCCTCAAGATTCTTTCCAATCCACTTCATTATGTCCTCTTATAGCTTGGACAAGAAGTCCACTGGATCATCCTCCATCTCCTCACTCTCAGTCTCATCTACCTCCTCCTCCTCATAAGTGTGTGAACCCGAACTTGTGTCCAATTTCAAGAGCACCATCTCAATGGGTGCATCCTCATCTTCTTCTTCAACTAACAATCAGTTCCTAGTGGGTTGTTGAGCGGCACAAGGTTGTGCTGATGAAGTTGAGTGTCTCACCAGAGTCGGTTGTAGAGGTAGGTGTGAAGATGATGCATCAGCCACTTTCTTGGCCCTCCTTTCTCAGACTGGTGCATCGACATCAACAGAATTAACTATGCTTTCCAACTCTTCTTCTTCCTCCTCCTCTTTAGGATTGTTGTAGCTCAGACCCCACGTGCGGTGGATTGAGGAGGATCAGAGTCGGGAAGTACTCATCGATGTCAACCTTTTGAGAGATTGTGAAATGGAGTTGGATGGTGATGTAGGGCTATGTGACGGTGAAGTAACGTTGGAGGCCTGTTTGGTGCGGCTTTTACCTCCGATGAGGATACTCATAGTCTTGTCTACCCCTTTCTTGATTGCTTTGCCCGTGCCCTTTATTTTTGTAAGGATTTGGTGAAGAAATGAAGAAGCACAACAATTTTTGCACTTCCAGAACGTAGGGGTGATATCTCTTTGTAGAGGTTAATGGAGGGTGGAAAATGGAGCTTGAGATAGGGGAAGGTGATTGGGAGACAAAGGGAACTCAAATATAGAGTTTGGGAGGAAGAGGAGGCAATTTGGGGGTGAGTGGAGGTCACCAAGTTTCCCTAGGCTGCGGAAGGGTCATTTTGGGTTGAGCAAATGAGGAAGAAGTCATCCTAGGTCATGAAAAATTGGGCAAGTTAAGTACTGGGCCCAGGCCAGCACGGCCATTTTGGCGGAATGCCAACACAGCCGTGTGGGTCAAAACGGTCGTGCTGACTGGGCCCAAAACTTGGGTTTTCCCTATTGAAAATGACAATGCCAGCACGCCCATTCCATGCCAGCATGGCCATGCTGGTACCTCCAAGTTGAGAAAACTCCAAAATTTCTCAAAACACTCAAACATTCATAATTCAATCATCAAATTAGATCCAATTAATGTTCCATCACTACTTTTCACTTAAATGTACCCCATTTCTCATACTTTCACCTATTTCACCTATCTCATTATCAAAACTAAAGAAAAATTGTTAAACACAAGTGTGTGTGTGTGTGTTCTTGAAATCGTGTAAAAATAAAGCAAAGGTATCAAAAAGTGAAGGTTGGGTGAAATAGTTCCCAAACCTAGGTGGGTTGCCTCCCACTAGTGTTAAATTTTATGCCTTCAGTCAGTCTTATTGATTCTAGACTCGATCATCCTCACAGAATTTTCAAAACATCTTTGTAGTAGATATCCCTCTCATGTGCATTTAAGCACATCTCTTCATCAAGCTGGTGTTCCTCAACTAACATCATAATGTCAAAACTTTGGTTGGCTTTATCCAGACCTACTTCAACAACTACTTTCAATATTGGTCCATTGATAGTGAACTCTCTTGCTCCATCCTTTTTACATATCACAACAGCCCCGGATGGGTATACATTCTCGATTAGATAAGGTCCTTCCCATCTAGATCGAAGTTTCCTAAAAAAGAACTTCATCCTAGAGTTGTACAACCATACCCATTGTCTAGGTGCAAAGTCCTTTTTCTTGATCATCTTATAATGTAAGAACTTTGTCCTTTCCTTGTAACTTTTGGATAATTCATAAGCCTCATGTCTCATATCCTCAAGCTCATGTAGCTACAATTTTCTTTTCAATCTGGTAGTGTCTCCATCCATATCCATGGCTTTCAATTCCCACAAAGCCTTGTGTTGCATTTCCATGGGTAGATGGTATCTTTTTCCATACACAAGATTGAATGGTTTGGTGTCAATCAGGGCTTTAAATGCAGTCCTATATGCCCATAAAGCTTCATTGAGACGTAAAGACCAATCCTTGAGGTATGGCCTCACCGTCTTCTCAAGAATGAGCTTTATCTCCTAGTTATCTAACTCAACTTGACCACTTGTTTGAGGGTGGTAAGGAGTAGCCATGCTATGATTTACTCCATGTCTTTTTAGTAGTCCCTCAAAAGTCTGATGGATGAAACGGCTTCCGACATCACTAATCATGGCCCATGGTACACCAAATCGGTTGAAGATGTTTGACTTTACAAAATCACTAACCACTTATTAGTTCTCGTGGCAATCACTTTGATCCATTTTGATACATAATCAACAACTACCAAGATGTACACATATCCAAAGGATGGAGAAAACTGACACATGAAGTCAATTCCCCAAATGTCAAACACCTCAACCACAAGAATGGGTGATAGGGACATCATGTCCCTCTTTGAGATAGTGCCCACCTTTTGGCACTTCAAACAGCATTTGCAATACTCATGAGCATCTTTGAACTAGGTTAGCAAATAAAATCTACTTTGAAGAATCTTGGTCACATACGTCAGAGTGGAACATGGATAGGATCTCTGGCTTCTTAATTTCTGGAGCACACCTTCTAATGAGTTGGTTGGGAAAATATTTGAATAGATGTGGGTCATCCCAAGCATAATTTTTCACCATAGCAAACAACCTCTTGCTCTCTTCCCTTGTCCAAGTACTTGGTATCCTCCCACGAGCTAATAAGTTAGTTGTATGCTTGTACCACGGTATTTGGGTGGATGAAAGTAAGAAGAGTTGCTCATGTGGCATTGTTTCCTTGATTTGGTTCTCATCATCATAGGGTGCCTCAACATGGGAGAGATGGTCGGCTGTAGAATTTTCGAATCCCTTCTTGGAAACAATCTCTAAATCAAACTCGTATAGAAATAGAATCCATCAAATCAACCTTGGCTTAGAATCTTTCTTTGACATAAGATATTTCAATGTTGTGTGATATGTATATACCACCACCTTGTTTTGTAATAGTTAAGAATGGCATTTGTCAAGATCAAAAATCACGGCAAGAAACTCTTTTTCCGTGTTGGTGTAGTTCCTTTGAACTTCGTCAAGTGTTTTGCTTGCATTGTAGATGGCATGTGGAATTTGGTCAATCCTTTGGCCCAGCACAACCCCCATTGCCATATCTGATGCATCCATCATGATCTTGAATGGCAAGGAGAAATCTGGGGGATGCATGAGAGGAGTAGAGACGAGCTTTGTAACGACCATCATCGAACTGATAGCCAAATCGTTACTAATTATGTGGAATCATCATAAACAACGGATTAACAAAAATCACTAAAATTTAAAACCATTTTGCAAAGAGATCCACCTCCAGGAAACTCTTACTAAAAGATCCAAAGCTCATACATATCATGATCCATATTGTACATACATTGTTTCATTTTATCTCGAGGACAATATATATAATAGTTTCTCTATCAAAACATATACTGGAGCAACATAAAACCTTGAGGCTTACAAGCCAAAATCTCAGACCGTTCATGAAACATTTACGAACCGACTCCAAGGACTTGAGAGTACAGAGATGACACATAGGACTTCTATCTACGAGACACGATAGGTAGTACACTCAACCTGAGTTGTTACTACTGCCTCAGTTGTTGTTCCTCCTCTGTAGAAAGGTCTCCACCACCTCGTGTATGTCCACATAAAAATTGTGGATCCCATAGGGTGAGACAATTGTCCCAGTGAGAGATATAACTCTCCACCGACCATATTATGATCACAGATAAGCATTATAAAATTGAGCAGAGATTCTTTTATATTAACAGGTAGGATTAATCATTGTATGAATAGAACAAAGTAATCTCTTTACTTAAGGAAAATGATGCATCTACCCATGGTAGAGTAATAAACCATCGATCTACTTTACAAGGAATGTAAAGAAACATAAATAACATCTATCAAGCTAAGATGTATAACTGAATTGCACATCAAACAATGTTTTCTGTATTCGATCCTTAAGCAAATATGCTACACGACTGATCATATTTTACAATCACACGTATGCCCTGAGGAGATGAAGTATACCTCGTTCATCTCCAACCGACCACAAACTTCTCACAAGTCTGTACCATACAAGGTTAATGGAAGAGCCGGCTGCCAAGACCACACCTGTCTCGGTCAGTATGAGATTACTAGCAGTGACATCTCATGTCAATATATAAAAAGAGCATGCTAGGGTACAAGACATCTTCTCTCAAAGCTACTGCATCATCATGTACTCTCTTAGGGGAGCATCTACTAACAAACATCCCCAGTTATGAAATTAATGAGGCATGGCATATAGCCATACTATGAGCCATGGGCCAGTTCATCATGCTCAACATAGAGTCTACGACCATAGTCGCACTCAAGCCAGGATATGGCATATAGCCAAATCCTCATTTATTTCGAGTTCGTAAGGGGATCGGCTCACACATGGCTATTCGTACTTACGCCCCCACATATTCAAAAATATGCACTCCGGGTTATTCTGTGGGATACCCATTTCACCATTCAGCAAATCCTAACACTGATGGATCTATGGTCAGTGCAACATTTTATGGTTTCTAATGATATATTAAGTGCATTACAATATTCTTTTAGCATCAAACAAGTTATAAGCATCAATCATAAACAAATGCTACAAAGAAAGTTATAATACATCTATCAAGTAATTTTTTTATCTTTAGAACACATTTAGATATAAAACACTTGGGATCTCAGTCCCTTATCACATTACTGGGAATACTCATCCCTTCACATCATCATTATCATGATTACTAGATCTGGTTATTCAAACCCTTAGATCACCACATAGCATTATTACCTCTGTAACAATTAACCATTACCTCTAGGTCCTCGGACCAAGGTATTCATTTCACTTGTTGTACAAGTATTTCACATAGCTCACATGGTTTTATTAAGCATCTTGTCACCTCTCACTAGGCAACAACCATTCACATAGCTCACAAGGCCCATTAAACACCTTGTCACCTCTCACTAGGCAACGACTATTCACATGGCTCACAAGGCCCATTAAACACCTTGTCACCTCTCACTAGGCAACAGCTATTCACATAGCTTATTGAACGACTTGTCACCTCTCACTAGGCAAAAATTATCATTTAGGTCATCTGACCACATAAACATTATACTGATTATACAAGTATTTAGCATGCTTCACAAAGCTTATTCAATAAGAGAAGTACAACCTTCCCATTATTAGGGTTAGGGTTTCTCTTTATAGCCTAATAGGGTTTCAATTTCATATTATCAATCCAAACCCTAATTCATTGCTCCACGCATCTAGGAGCATACATTGATATCATAAGTATTCGATCATACTTATTTATTATCATCATTTATCATTAAATGATTATATACACGAAGTATGAGTTTCTTTCTCATCCTCACTAGGATATGGATTACATCATACTTTTGGTTCAATCCTCCTCTTGAGGAATATTAGTTCATTATTAACAATTCACATCATCTTTTATATTGCAATGCAACATATGTCACTCAATCAATCACATATGATTGAAGTGTCCCTTCCACATTGGGTATCAAAATGTGTGTATGTTAACATATTATGCTTTAAGATACATTCTTATTTCATGCACTGTATCCATATCAGGCATGTGTTATAACCACATCACCATGTCATGTTCTAGGGTGTATCCCATAATCATCATATCGTGTACCCATATCAAATTGACTATTAGTTAGTTCTTAACATCTCAAGATAACTTCATATCGGGTATGAGCTAGGTGCTTGACCCCATATCAGGTATAAGCTATGTGCTTGATGCCATATCATGCACAAGGTGTGCACCATATCGGGAATAGAGTGTATGCCTCATCATGTATCATTTAAGTGGCATATATACAAGATACCATATCAATTTCCCATCCAAAATTATCATATCGGCATGTTGGGTAACATATCGGGTTACCATGTTTGGTAGACCCTTAGGCTCATAACCTCTTTATACCTTAAAGGATCAACCCTATCATATAGTTTCATGACAAGCTAGGTGTCTATTTAAATTCTTTTATCACAATCCATTACACAAAGGATGGGGTATATTGGATTTCAATCCATCATCTAGGGTTATCCACTATATTGGATAGAATGAGCTATATCGTGCAGGAGGTATGAATTGGACCTCATATCGTTCACAAGGTAGAAGTGGGTTCTATTCCTATCATCCAAGGGATATCAATCATGTTATACATGTGGCATCATTCACTACTTATATCGGTTTACCCATCACCTTGGGTTTCCAACTCTATGTTGATTAGAGTGCTTACTATCTCTCTATCGTGTAAGAGATGTAATTTTAGACTTGTATCATGTATAAGGAGTAAGTGGGTATCTCCCATATTGTTCATAAAACATGGATCATATCATGTATGAGTTATCATCTATCCCCATATCGGGTTAGCCCCCATCTTGGGTTTCATATCGGGTTGAGGTATTTCAACCGTATCGGGTTATACCTTGTATTTGTATCCATATCTTATATTGTGCATAAGTGTATGCTCAATCAATCATATCGTGCACCAGATGTGTGCTTCAAGATATCGTGTACCAAGTGTGTACTACATGATCATATCATGCAAGAGGTACTTACTTATCTTTCTCATATCAGGTTACCCAAACTAGGGTTTTGACATATCGACTTACAAGTATACACTTGATCCTATATCGTGCATTGAGTCTTCTCTTGAGTTCCTATTGTGCAAAAGGTATATGTTTAACACCATATCATGTTCAAGGTGTAAACTTCATATTCATATCATGTAAGGAGATATAATCTTCCAACCATATCGTGCAAGTGATGCATGTACATAACCATATCGGGTTAGAGGAACTTGTGTGTGTACTTGAACCTGATATCACTTAATAAAGTGATACCATCTTCTTCAAGCTCTACATGGACAATAGGTCCAACCACTACTAGAACTCATAATTTCATCAACTATTCAAGAATATTTTGGAATTGAAAGTATATCAATAAGTATAGCAGGTTAGGGGATGAATAATAACATGATTGAGTTCAAGTTATATAAAACCCGCCTTGTAAACAAATTCAAAGCTCCAAGCTCCAAGGCTTTACGTTCCTAAGGTTGAAGATGAACTTTTACAAGGTCCAAGGCTCGTTTACCACTCTTCCATAGATAAGAAATCACCATAGTTAAGAACTTCGTGAAGAAGGAAAGAGAGGAATATCCATAACCCGGTATCCTACTTCAACCAAGGTTGAAGATGACCAAAACCTTACCTTAAGCTTGATGCTCGAGCTCTCCTTGCTCTTTGAGCTACTTTGCACGATATATAAGGAGCTATGCATGATATCTCTAAGGAGGATGGTTATGGGGCTCGTAAACTTCCATAAGTAGGTGGAGGGTGAAGTATATATACTTGAGTTCATGAGATAAAGTGTATAAGAGGTGTCTTCACCTCATGCTACTAGATGACATGTGGACATGCATGGTTGACACATATCCATGCATGCACACATACATATCTTTCTATGCAAGAGTCTTGAGGATAATCTAGGAACAATATCTCAGCCATTCCTTATCTTGTTAGATAAACTATCTCATCTTTATCTCACCAATAATGCAATCTGATACACTTTTGCAAAGGAGTAGGGGTGTAAACGGTGCGGGTCTGGCCATACCCATACCCATCTAATTTAGCGGGTCTGGTTCCGATTCTAGACTTGCATAATACAAAACTTGGACCCGCACCATACCCATACCCGCAATAATAGCGGGTATGCGGTGCGGGTATGCGGGTAAGCGGTTCTATAAAACATCATATTGTTTATGTAAGATAAATGACTATGTTATATATATTTAACACAACAAGATATTGTTATCATATATTATATTAACATGTAATAGTTATATTATACAATGCTATATTCTATACAATAAAATTAATTGAGTAATTGTTTACATATTTGTAGTCATGATCATAACATTTAATTTATGTAGAAAGTAATGTACATTAGTAGACATTTTGATTTTAAGTTTACATATGATGTTCGTTATTGTAACTAGAATAGTTAATTCTTAGTTATATGACTAGTCTCGATCTTAGAGTAGGATATAATCTCAATAATTATATTAATTAGACTAGTAAAGTATGATATATATAACATATTATTTTAGTAGTTACTTATGTATAGCGGGTACACGGGTCTAGCGGGTCTGCGTCCAAGCATACCCATTATTGGACCCGCTTATATGCGGGTCCAAGGGTATATGGGTCCAAGGGTATGTGGGTATAAAAAATTAGACATGTGATGGGTTTTTTAAGGGTCTGGATTTGTGGGCCCGCGGGTCTACTTGTACCCATTTACAGCCCTACAAAGGAGCTGGTAACTCATCATGGACCACCTCCTTGAGGTGCTTTTCCTGACATGGCCTTTTCCAAGGCTCAACAAACCTATAGGAGACTTCTATTATGGCTCCTTGGCTGATAGGGCTCCTATACCAAGTCTACAACTCGATACAACACATATAATGATTTACCTTCAATCCTTTCTTGATCTATTCATCACCAAGAGCATCATCATTCAAAGATGAATCAAACATAGAGTCTCCTTCTTTATATTTCCTCTAAAAGATAAACATAGTGAGTAGGGACACTCTAGATGTGGTAATTTTCATTCCAACCCCATATATTGGGTAAATTACAAATTGTACCAAAATTGGTACAAAAAGTACTAGCATTGTTCAAACAAGTTATAACCTGGGATTTAGGCTTTCCACAAGCCACAACTTAGCATCATTCTCTCTCTTATGATACTAAAACACTTATAACACATTTGACATTTTGCAATGTAACCCCTCATCTTGGGCAAATTGCACATTTCACTCAGACTATCAATTAATGCACAAATAGTTTGTAATTAAGCTCAAACTTGACAATAAACTTCACAAGAAATCTTAATTACTTTTCAAAAGATTAGAATCAGTTTGTAAGTAACTTACTTAAGAAAAACTCCTAGGGTTAATCCATAAGATAGGTCAGGGGTATTACAAGCTTACACTTCAAGTGGTTGAAGGCTTCAACACACTTTTCATCAAAATTGAATTCCACATCTTTTTCAAGCAAGTGACAAAGCATCCTTGAGATTTTACTAAAGTCTTTGATGAAATGGTGATAGAAACCCACATTCCCCAAGAAATATTGGACATGTATTATGATGTAAGGAATAGTGAGAGTAGAAATTAGACCCACTTTGGCCTTATCAACTTCAATTCCGGCCTTAGAAACTCGGTGACCCAAATCAATGCCTTTGGGAACCATGAAGTGACTCTTCTCCCAAGATAGCACCAAACGAACTTTGACAAACCTTTCAAGCATGACTGATAGGTGAAGCAAACACTCATCAAATGTCTTACCAAACACTGAAAAATCATCCATGAAGACTTCAAGCGATGAGTCAAGCATATCAGCAAAGATGGATGTCACACATCTTTGAAATGTAGAAGGAGCATTGCACAACCCAAATGACATTCTCCTGCAAGCAAAAGTACCACTTGGATAATTGAACATTGTCTTCTCTTGATCAACAGGATGAAAAGCTATTCGGAAGTAATCGAAGTATCCATCAAGAAAATAGTAGAAACTCTGTCCAGCTAATCTCTCCAAGATCTGATCAATGAATGGGAGAGGGTAATGGTCTTTCTTGGTCTTCTCATTCAATTTTCTATAGTCCACACACATCCTCCATTTGAAATTCTCTCTCACGGACATCAATTATCCATCCTCATTCTCGGCGACTATGATCCCACCCTTCTTGGGTACAACTTGGATGGGACTCACCCATGGGCTATCAAAAATGGGATATATGATTCCAGTATCTAGTAGCTTCACGACCTCTTTCACTACAACTTCTTTAAATTTTAGATTCAACCTTCTTTGCATTTGATGGGTTGGTCTAACATCATCCTCCAGATATATTTTTTGGACATAAATGGAGGGGTCAATACCCCTCAAATCATCATCGGACCATCCAATGGCTTGAATGTTTTTCTTCAATACCACCATCAAGGCATCGTCTTGCTTCAGAGAAAGGATAGAGGAAATGATCACCGAAAGAGTGTCATTGGAGCTTAAGAAAGCATATTTTAGCTCTTCGGGAAGAGACTTGAGCTCAATAATTGGAGGCTCTTCAAGGGAATTTTTCAATGGTTTAGAAATGGAAGGGAGGTCCTCACTTGCATCCACTAAGACCAGATCATCTTCCTCATCCTCATCATCATCAGCATCGAGAAATTCCACAATAGGCTCTAGACCTCTACCTTGTGTGGCAGTTTGAATCCATGCACGTAAACATTCTTCTACAGTCTCATCAAGACACTCAATAAGAAAACAATCCTCTTCTATAGCACCTATCACCTCGGCCTTAGAAGAAGACTTGAAATTGTTTAACAGGATCTTCATGTGCATGAAAGTCACATACATGGTGTTGGTACTCACATGGATCACGACATTGGTTATATCCAAGAAGGGTCTCCCAAAGATAATAGGCACTTTCCTCGAGTCTTTTTCCATGTCCAAAATGATGACATCAGTAGGGAAGATTACAGAGATCTCATCATCAAGTCTGACCAACACATCATCAACACGCCCTCTAGGCATTTTCACAGATCGATTGGCCAATTGTAAAGTGCAGTGAGCTAGACCCAGTTGTCCCATTTGCAATTCAGCAAACACATCATACAACATCAGATTTACACTAGAAGCCAAGTCAAGAAGAGCTTGGTCTATGCGGTGTGCTCCAATGTAGCAAGAGATGATAGGAGCACCAAGATCGTTTCTCTTCCTTGGCATGGTGTGTTGTAGAATTGGGCTTACTTGCTCTGTGAGCTTGAATTTCCTTGGTGTCCTTCCTGTCGTCTCCCTCTTGAATGTGCATAAGTCCTTCAAGAACTTATCATAAGATGGGATTTACTTGATTGCATCAAGCAAAGGAGTATTGATCTTGACCTTCTTAAAAGTTTCCATGATGTCTTTGGTGTTTTTTTTTCCTTCTTTCAGTGGATGGTTCCTCAAGTGCATATGGGAATGGAGGGAGTTGTGCTCCTAAACTTCTCAAATCAGTAGAATCATCAATAGGTATCACATGAATCACAATATCATCTCTCTATATCACAGTATCAACCCAGGTGCCTGTCACATTATCCTCAACATGAATCTTAGTATCAACACCCATGATCATAAAATCAACTCCATCGTCACTGGATGCACTATCAACAGAAGTACCCCGTGGATGCTCCAAGGTCCTACCACTCCTCAACATTGTCACTGCCTTCACATGCTCATGGGTAGTAGAAGAGTAAGCTTGTGGAGGTGGTTGTGGCTGTTGAGGCGGTGGTGGTCTTGGGTGTGGTGGATTGGGGTTTTGAAGGATGAATTTTGGATGAGGTTGTAGTTGTGATGGTTGTGGTGGATGGGGGTGATATTTTGGAGGGGGTTGTTGGTATGAGTGAGGTGGGGGTATTGGTAGTTGAAATGGGGTTTTTGAGGTGGAGGAGCACATGGATTTGGTGGTCCTTAGTACTAGTAAAGTGGGGGTATTTTGACTTGTGGTGGGACATAAGCACCTTGAATAGTTCTTACATAACTGCTATCATTATTTGGGTTGGCCATAGGTTGAGATGGGAACCTCCCTTCTTCACAGTGGGTAAGTGAAAGCGAAATTTGATCAAGCCTTTGCTCAAGGTGGCTAATGTTTTTCCCTTGAGAGGATACATCTTTATTCACTTCATCAAGGTTCCATAGCCTTCCTAGAACTTCTTCTTCAAACTTGGAGTTGTATTTAGGCCCTTGATGTTTCCTTGGCTGCCTTGCCCCTCCTCATTATGTTGTTTCCATGAGAATTTGGGATGGCTTCTCCACTCTGGAGTATAAGAGTTGGACATCGGGCCTTGGTTGTTGTGGTTGTTGAAGGTATGCAAAGTGTTCACCTCTTCATCCATGACATCAACTTCCATTGTAGATTGGTTATAAGAACCTCCAACTTGGTTCTTCATCATGTTCATCATATCCGCCATCATCTTCATCATTTTGGGGTTGGCTTCTATTTTGACTAGAGCTATAGGAAGGGGTGGAGGAATGTAATTCCGATCACAGTGCTCCCCTTTAGTTGAAGCCTAGTGGTGAGAATTCTCAGCAAGATGCTCGAATAGGGGCCAAGACTCCTCCAGTGGCTTTTCCATGAATGTGCCTCTACATGAGGAATCAACATTGTTTTGGCTCAACTCAACCAGCCCGGTGTAGAATGCCTGAAGAAGCTACCATAAAGGTACCTCACGATGAGGGCAGTCACACAGGAGCATTTGGAACCTTTCCCATGCCTCATGGAAGGGCTTATTCTCTTTTTGTGATAATGATGTAAAGCATCTCCACAATTGGGTCAACTTGGCGATCGGGTAGAACTTGTTAAGGAACTCATTCTTCACTGTGTTCCATGCCACCAACTCAGGCTTGGACATGTACGACTCCTTAGCTTTTTCTTTTAGGGAGAAGGGGAAGAGGGTTTTTCAGATTGAGTCATCGGTGGTGTCGAGTGTGCGGAAAGTGGAGCATGTTTCGATAAAAGTTCCTATATGGTGGTAGGGATTCTTGTTCTCCATCCCATAGTAAGTAGGGAGGAGTTTGAGAAGGGCATGTGGAATGGAGAACTGTTGGCCCGACATTTGGTTAAGGGTGGCAATTGGGGAGTTGTAGTTCCCCGAGGTAAAGTACTACTAGAGAGGGAGGTTGGGTTGTGGTTGAGCTTCTCCATGAGGTTCACCATGAGGACCAGGGCCTTCCATTTCAGCTGATTGGTGTTGTTTGCAGTGGGTTTGGCATCTTCTTCTACCTATCTCAAAGTTATATGGCACCAAGTCAGTACAAGTTGAATGTGTACTGCTTATGCACAGTTGTCACCTACACAATACACAAACAAGCAACAAGAGCCAAGTTAGAAAGATAGTATGAAAAAGTAAATAAAGAATAAAGAATAGCAATGGTGAGGGTAGTAGGAAAAGCTAAGCTACACTAACTAGCTAAGCCGATCACCTCTACTCCCTGGCAACGGTGCCAGAATGCTTGGTGCAATCTTCTCAAGGTCACACACTAGCCAACTAGATGGTGACTAGATGCAACCTTAAGGGAAAAAACACGGTGGATCTTTCAAAATTTATATATGGACCTAGTTGAACACAATGACTTAGACTATTCGCACTTCACCTGCAAGCACACGGGTTCGTGCTATAGTATAGGCAAGTGGTAAGAGAAGGGTTGATCCTCAAAGAGAGAGGGGCACTAGAGCTAGGTTAATGTGAGCTATGTTCCTAAAGTGGAGAGTAGGGTTTTAGGGTTTAAAGGTTGATTTTGGTTGATTACACTACGATGACAAGCAATTAACAACAAGCAAGAAGCTAGATTACCAAAAAACCTAGATTACCTTAAGCAGGTTAAGATTAAGGAACTAAGCAAAATAAGAAAAAGAGCAAGAGCAAGGAACTACACTACACTAGCAATCCAAATTATTAACTAAGAAACAAACTAATCACTAAAGCAAGTGGGGGCCTAATTTATCACTAGCTAACAAGAACAACACAAATAAGCTCAAAAGAAACCAAACTACCTAAGAAAGAACTAACTATTAAGAACTATGCAATTAGCTAAGAAATAATGAAGGTGATTAACTAAACTAGCATTAGCAAGCTAAGATGACAAAAATGGATTTTAAGCAATAAGATGGATAGGTGGGTCATTTGGGAATGGAACTTTGATATTAGTTGGGGGAGGTTACATAACAAGCAAGTTGTATATCTTCACTCTAGATTACCAAACCAAAAAACAAGGCAAGTGCTATTAGAATATACCCTATGCTACTAGTTTGGTAACTAGGGCTAGGTGTAATTCTAATAGGACTTGGCAAGTCTATGTTTCTAGGCTAAGTGGTATTAGGGAAATTGAGAGCCAAGGGTAGGAATGGAAGTAGATATGAGGGAATTTCACCTCATGTTACTTGCCATCTAGCCTTTAGGAAACTCTAGGTAATTTCACTAATAACACTTACACTAGCTACTTAGATTTCACACCTACTTGTAGGAGATGGGAGTTGTATGTAGGAACAAAGGTGGCTATCTAGGGATCCACTAATTGGACCTAGGATCCATTCCTAAGATAGCCACATACATTCCATGTTCCCCTAGAAGCTAAGTCTCATCAAGCATCATAAAATAAGCAATCTTTGTTTAAAAGAACAAACCACAAGCAAGATAATGGGAAATGAGATAAAAGCAAGAGGCAATCATCATAGAATGAAAATATGTTCATTACAGGTTATTTTCCCCCAACATAGTATCAAAGTAACATTTTAACCCCAAACAGCCCACCACTAGGGGCTTAGTCAACATGATAATACAAAAGAGAACAGAAAGGAGAAGAAAAGGGTAGGAATCCATGGAGCTCGTGGAAGCTTCTTCTTCACCTCCTAGACATTTTAGAACGACCTCCCTCCTCTGAGGTGGGTGAAGAGCATGGAAATGCAGGGGATTATGGTATAAAACCTGGAAAACTAAGGGGCAGAAATGGTAGGTGGAGGTCTTGAATGTAAGGGAGATAGCAATGAATGCTCTAGAGTAGGTAGGAGTGTGCTAAGGCAGATAACCTAGTGTTGTGGCCACCACCCATGTATATATAGGTGGTGGTGGAAGCACTAGGGTAAGTAGAGGTATAACTGGAAAATTAGTGCTGAAAAAGGTAGGTTTTGGGTGGTAGCATGACCGTTTTGGCAGAAAGGTCGTTGTGGGTGATGGTTGGAATGACCATTGTAGGAGAGAATGACCGTGGTAAGAAATGAAAAATTTCAGAGTGGAAGTGATGAAATGAAGGCTGGTAGCACGGTCGTGCTGGGCAGCATGGTCATGGTGGGGGCTAGGTAGAACGGTTGTGTTGGGTAGCACGACCATGGTGGGTGAGGTGAATTAGAGGTCGTTCTAGTTAGCATGCCCGTTCTAATCCTTGGTAGCACGGCTGTGCTGGTTGGCACGACCATTTTGGGGGCTTCTCAGCACGACAGTGCTGGGTAGCACGGCCATTTTGGCAGTGTTGTTGTGGCTTGACAAAATGAAGATCAACCCTACAACTTAGGCATTAGTGAGCATGGTCGCTCCTTGGCACCACGGTCATGCTAGGGTCTTCAATATCATTTTGAACTTGAAACTTCATGATCCATGGAATTCTTTTCTTGAGTTTGACTCTTGGCCACTAGGGGTAGGTTGAGGGAGCTTTGGGGTCTTCTTTAGAACCCTCTATGGGTGGAGAAATCCTAGAACTCCTTCATTCTCTCTCATTCATCCAAGACATGGTCCAAGTAAACATGTAAAGAACGTTCATAAGTGCATTTGATAGTAATATCCATATTGAGGGAATTAACTTACATTCTACTATGTTTAGATGTGATTGAGATACAAAAAGACACAATATTAAGCCCTAAAATAATATATATGTGTAGGACTATATCTCTTACAAATCTCCTACTCACTCTAACAGATGTAGTAAGTGATTAATATTATGGGAGTGGATGGAGTCTCTTAGAGGAAATTCTCTCTCAACTATATTATAGGGAACATCATAGTGCTTGGCTAACCATGGTATGAAGCCCAAGGGATCCTATTAATAGTTTACGTTTCCTACTAGCCAGTAGAGATACTTAGATTCTAGCCATTTTGGGTGTTCCAATGGATATATTTTCGAGTTTTGGAGCACTCCAACAACTAGAAACACTTTTCTACACTTTATCTTACAATGTTTCTTGCTGAGTTATCTTTTGGGTAACTCGGCCGATGTCACTGTATGACAAGTCAAAGTGTAGGTGTTGGTCGAGTTGCCACTAGGACAAACTTGACCGACCCTAGGAATTTTCCAAAATCTAGATAGGTTGTCGGTTGAGTTGTCACCAGGACAAACTTGTCCGACAAGGAAGCCTATAATCACTTTTGACAAATGTCCAAAAAGTGATTAAATATTTGAATTAAGTGATCTTGATTTTTGCTAAGCTCAATTACAAATCATACAATCATTACAAGTGATTCACGTCAAGGATATATGGAGGAATCTATCTATTCTTCCATCTTAATCTTTATGCATGTATGAGTTGATTTCTCCAAGTTAGAATGTGCAAGTTTAGGCATTTGGAGTGTGCCTATCTAATCTAAAATCACTCAAGTAGAAGCATTAGACAAAAATGAATGGAATGGTTAGTCATCATTAAAATAAGGATTTAGTCAATTTGAACCTTGAGTCAACACTTGGGAGATAGAACTGAAGTGGTTGGATTATCCTCTTTGACCAAGAATAGTGTTATAACTTCTGCCTCATGTAATCACCCATGTGGGTGTCAACTTTATAATATTATAAAATTGTAATAATAAAAAATATTCATCTAATGTTATATTTTGGTATTTTTTGCATACTAGTTGAATATATTATATCATATTCCCATATGAAAAATTATATTCATATTTGGAATTGTAATTATTCCTTTTACTCAATTGGGTAAGGAGTGAATTCTGTTCTTGGGTCTCACTCTTTACATATGTATGTTTGCTAAACCAAATGCTAGAGCTTCCTTTCAAACGACCATGTTACCTATTGTGCTTATGGGATATTTTGTCACTATGTTTTTTCATGCATGTTTAATAAGAAGATTGCTAACAACATGGTTTATTACAAGAATATTTATTTAAATGAGGCTTTGATTGATAATGAGATTCAACTGATATCTATTTGATCTTGTATTTATTCTTAGATTTTAGTTTTTTACTATTAGTTGTTCATTTTTTTCAACGGTATATACACATGTATACACTATATGTATCACAGATCCATATTTTGTTGGATAAGATTTTCCAGCATATTTCCTCTCAGACAAAAATGTAGTTCGGTCGAGAGATGATTCAGTCAAATTAAGTCTCAAACTGAATGTTGAATGTAAAGTTTTTTTGTCTATCTTTTATTTGATTTTTATATTTATTTTGCTACACGTTTCTTTGACTTTCTAGTCCTAAATGAGTTATTGACATGTTTCAAGTGTAGTGTTTGTTTTCCCTTTGGATATCTTTATGAATGTTTATGTTTCATGGTTTGATATCAAGTTATGAGTGTATGCTCAAGGGATCTCAAACAATGTGTTTTATCTTTTCCATATTTATAATTTCTGTTGTAACGGCCTTGTTGTATCAACTATGGGCTCAAGATCCCAAATTATTCATAACATACCAAAATCTTGCTTCTCGACTCTAGAAACCCTAATTCTATGGATATGATACTCGTATGCTTAGACCCTAAATTTTGACCAAACAAGGATAGAGTTACATCCTATTGCAGTTGTTTGTAACCCTAATGAATACAATTAATGCACATAACATGAATAATTAGTTTGAAAAATGTTCTAATTAATGTGATTGATTTCCTATAGTTTCTTGGCTTTTTTTACCGCTCTATTTCTTTGGATACCTAATATTTATGTATATGTGGTAGACTTTTCTTGTCCATTAGATCTAGATCCATGGGCTCGAAGGTTTTCTCCTACCTCTGACCCCTTCCTTTTCCCACACAATCCTATTTTCTTCACTACTTTACATGTTTGTTTCTCTCCTCAATAACTTCTTTATTCCTCATCTATTTTTAATGATTTTTCCTCCACTATTTTCCTTCTCCTATTATGCACTTAATCATATTAAAATATCTAGGGTTTTTATGCTCCAACCTTCAGACGACATTCGACCAACCTCCTTCCCTATCTCTCCTCATGTTTTCTTTATTTCCCTCCTCATCACTCAAGACCTTTTGAATCCCTATATATATTCTCTAAAACCTTTGTTGGATTCCCACCAGTCATTTTTTGTACTTCGTTTTCCCTGGATCACCTCGGTAGCTAGTATCCAAACCGCATCCTACCTTTTCAGACGAGGTCAGGTTTGACAACACGTCATAAGCCTCTGCAAACTTCACCAATCATTTAAGTTGTCTCATGGATTTCCCACAGAGATCCTTGAATTATTTACAGAGGTAATTTATGGTACACTATTATTTCCAATTTTCCCTCTTTTTAGTGATAGTCTGTGTTTTCCAGGAAATAATTGCCAATTGCCCATGTTTTGATTTGATATCTCGATTGTTGATTTCACCTTGGCATCCACACTTCACGATCTTGGTTGTTTTTGGATGTTTTCCCCTGGTCTCATATTTTTGTGCCATACCAGACTTACTAACATGGTGGATAGTAGTAATGGCACTTTCGACAATCTAGGTTCTCACCCTAGGGTCTTCATGACCAGAAGAGATTGAGGATTACTCTCCTATCCATCCCAGTGGATTACAATCGCAATACCCATGTTCAATTTCTTACAATTGGTTTCTAAAGATCGAGCTTTTGTTCGAGACAAGGGAGAAAGATTATGGCCTAGATTATTATGTGCTTATCCCTATTTTGATATTTTATTTCATCACGTCTTCATGGGAAATTTGGTACTTTCTATCAAATCCAGTAATGTGCATATTGCTTTAGGCCCATTCCAATTGGTCAATTCTGATAGGGTCATGCCATATGGGTTTAAAGATGTGTCTTATTCAAATTTCCCAATTGGTCAATACTTCTAAAATTCACATTAAATTATTTATAACTCAGAGAAAATATGCTTCAAAATTGTGAGAATTTTCTCCGTCATACAATTTTAATGGAATTTTCTATTTGGTTAACATATAAATTCATATCTAACTAACTCTAATTCAGAAAAACCAAGTAAAATAGGTTAAAATTTTAGAAAAATATAGTCTACGAGATGATGTATTTTGAATACCTAATTCACTAATAATAAAAAGATGACTTTTAGAGTTTAAGTAATTAATGTGAACTTAACCCTAACTTCATGTATGCATGTAATAGGTGAGTTATGACCCTAATATGGAACTAGGAATTATATGTGATACATATCAACTTGATATAAGGTATATTGTATCTATGACTAATCATATTGAGCAGTCATCTACATCTCGCTCTCTTGGTCCTTTGAGACATCTTACCTATACACTACTCTTTCTTTTGAGAAACTAACTCATATGAGTATTTAAATATTATTTTAGATCATGTGATCTTATTAATTTTTTGGATATGCTTGTTGGAACCTTAATTTGTGTCTTGTTCACTCTATTCCTCTATGGTAACCCTATTTTTTAGTATTTGAATTAAATGAAACCCTAACCTCTAGGTGGTGGATTTTATGATCTTATGATGAATATGATGTGGTAAAAGATTATCAAATACTTGTATATGGGTCATGTGACCCCATGTGATATCAGTTGGATATTCTCATCCCTTACTTGTGCTTGAATATACTTTATCTTGCCTACCCTATTTGCGTGTGTGATTGACTAGGCATAACTAGAAGTAGTGATACTATATTATAAGCACTCGTTTTTATTCCCCTGGCACATATGATGTTAGGCATTAATTTTATTCCCCTACCATGCACTGAGAACTTTGTCCTCCAACAAAACTATATGTTTATTTGGCAATGAGGTTTTAGTCCTCCTTCCCTTGGTATGGAATATATGGGTTCCTACCCTACTTTTTAGTATATGCCAGTATGCTTGTTACTCACCAGACAACTGTTATGATTGTGGTTTGTTGATGTAATATTGTTTAAAAAGGAAAAAAATCTCTTCTTAGTTATCTTCTCGAATGTTCCTTTGATATCCAATTGGATGTTCTTTTTCCCTCTTGGTTTGGGAAGCCTTCATAAAGTATTTTATTGCACTTTTTCCTAATATGGCTCAATCACTATTTATGTGCACATTCTGATTTTTATGCTGACAACTTCCATTTTGTCTTCTCTTGTGGGGTTTGCATCCAACCCCTTAAGTGAAGAACATGGAGGATTTAATATGATGACTCGAATTTGGATAGGTGCAGTCATATCTTAGAAGATAGACTTGATATAGCTTGGACATCCCTCTACCTAGTGAAGAAGATGTTTCTTTCATGTAAACCCCAAATGGGAGATAAATAAGTAATCTTATAAAATTGAATACATACTTGATATATTGTTCTGTTGTTGTTCTTGCATACCATTCTTTTGAGACAAAAAATATACACAAATTCCAACATACTTGTTAGTGTGTTTGGATTATATGGTTTATTCCTCAAATCGAGTAAGGAGTAGATCTCCCTTTGGGTCCCACTCCTTTACAATATTAGTTTATATATTATTTATTGTTTATTCTGTAGGGTTTTGTGGCATCTTATTATCACAGAGGACTTAACATTCCCTGCACTGGTTTCGAGATATTTTTAAGAAAGCCCTTTCTTTTGCTTTTCCTGGCTCTCCATGACAATGATAAACTTAACATTCTTTACCATTTCTTGCGGTATCTCTATTGAGATGCTTTTATGCTTAAAGAGATCTCTTTTTCATGAAGGACTTAACATTTATCTATTTGATATTGGGACATCTTTGACAACTATACATTGATCTTATTGTAACTTTTTATTTCTCATTAACTACCATTTAAATTGTTACTTTTAATTGGTATAATTGGTATACTCTTGTTTCTTGTGTATGAGGGACCCTCTCTACATGATTATCAAGCTGGGGGGGGGGGTACTTCCTTGAGGGGGAATTGCGGTAAGTATGCCTACCTCTTTGACTTAAAAAAGTGGGAGAAAAATCCATGAGATAAATTTACATCGTATAGAAAATTAAAGGTATGATCCTCTTAATTTGTTTATCTTTATTTGTATATATTTTTCACACTCTAATTTCAATGATGCATGCATTTCTCATTTATGTTAGTAGTATGTGAATTAAGTGTTTCAAGTGAATAAGGAACTTAGATTAGATCCATGGAAAAGAATGTCCAATTATCTATGTTTGGATACTTGTAAATCTAGGCATATCTAAATCATGCTTTGTATAGTTGCAATTATACAACTTGATTTTAATGATGTAATAACAAGTTATAATGACCCACAACCATCATAAACCTAGTTTTACACTTGTATACTCCCGTCACGATATGTATCCTTCATTGAAAAAAAATGTGTGAGAAGTTTTTTTAGATTGGACTTTTTTCGGCCAGGAAGGTTTTTCTCTAATTGTGATTTGATTAGACTAAATCCTAGTCAGATTGTAATTTGACTAGACAGTGGGTTGAACTACAATTTAACCAAACTACATCTTTGAAAAAAAATAGTTAGTGTGCATTCTTTTTAACCCCACTAGCTATTCTACAATGTCTAGTGAAGAACTAAACTCATGTTAAACACTCCTAACACTATCTTAGATATTCCTAAATGTTTCCCATATATTGGAGTGCATTAAGGACTTTTAGCATACACTTTAGCATTATCTCTACATGCAATCTTGTTCAAGTTTAGAATCCTAGCTTGGTACGTTCAGGTGCTCCCAAGCAAGTCTATGTTTAGCCCCAACTCTATTGTCCTACTCTACCAAATATATCTCTCCCTAAATCCATATTGAGTTTATCTACTAGTGTTGCAATTTTATATCTTGTATGAGAAGTTTTTTTAGATTGGACTCCCATCACGATATGTATCCTTCATTGAAAAAAATGTGTGAGAAGTTTTTTTAGATTGGAATTTTTTCGGCCAGGAAGGTTTTTCTCTAATTGTGATTTGATTAGACTAAATCCTAGTCGGATTGTAATTTGACTAGACTAGTGGGTTGAACTACAATTTAACCAAACCACATCTTTGGAAAAAAATAGTTAGTGTGCATTCTTTTTAACCCCACTAGCTATTATACAATGTCTAGTGAAGAACTAAACTCATGTTAAATACTCCTAACACTATCTTAGCTATTCCTAAATGTTTCCTATATATCGGAGTGCATTAAGGACTCTTAGAGTACACTTTAGCATTATCTCTACATGCAATCTCATTCAAGTTTAGAATCCTATCTTGGTACGTTCAGGTGCTCCCAAGCAAGTCTATGTTTAGCCCCAACTTTGTTGTCCTACTCTACCAAATATATCTCTCCCTAAATCCATATGGAGTTTATCTACTAGCGTTGCAATTTTATATCTTGTGAGATTGAGTTGCGATTTCCTTCTTCCTTCATGTTCCCTGTTTAGTTTGTTGCTTCGAGCTACTTTTCATGAGAAGGATATGTCAAAGAGAATTGAGTGACTTTGTAACATCCCTGACCTGGGTTATGAGTTAAACCTAGGTGTTTTGCCTAAATATGTAATTAAATCTTTGTGATTAACTCTGAGCATGTAATTAAGTTTCTCAGAAACGTATATCTCAGTATTTGCTCCTTTTTATTTAAAGTAGTAGCATTGTTTTGATATACAGGGACCTATGTGCAATTTACCCAGTTAAAAGGGTTAGCTTGCAATTTGCACATGATGAGATGTTCCTCTGATGTTGAGACATCATGAGAAATCTTTTAGCAAAGTTTGAGGGATTTCCCAAGCTAGAGCACCAAGGTGCAGCTGTGGAAGCAATCCCAGTGCTTGAAACCTTAAATTGGGGTAAAATGCAATTTACCCAAATTAAGGGATACAAATTGTGAAATATGTCATCTAATGTATCTTTTTAGACTTTTTCCATCATTTAGAGAAGAAATGATGAGGAAGTCACCTCAATTGAGTTATCAAGTTATGAAATATGCCTTGTGATTGAATAATCAGGGTATATGTGTAATATCTCTTTATGTATGTACCTCATTATTAGCTTGCTCTCCTTTACCTTCTTTTCCTAAGACCTTAAGAGAAGGTTTGTCCTTAGAATAAAGAGGAAGGGACGATCAAGTAAAGAAGGAGGGACCTAGTTGGAATTATGGACAACTTATGAACTAATGTTGAAAATCCTACCCCATGTATATAAGCTCTCCTTCCCTTAGTTTCAAGGGAACTTACCCTTCGTTCCCTTACTGTTTCATTTCACCAAAGACGACCAAGGACTGCCTTGGAGCTAAGGAGGACGAACAAGGGGTGCAAGGTAGGTTTAAACCCCTCTTCTTGCCTAATTCCATGGTTAAAACTCGAATTCAAGGTCATCTTCATGGTTAACTCTTGATACCCTACCTTTCTAGCCGTCTCTTTTCATCCTTCCTTGGAGTTTTCACCTTGGCCAACCTGTGGGAACTCAAGGACGCCATTAGAGCTTGGAGCTTGATAGCTTGGAGCTCAAGAAGCAAGCTTTAGGCGGGTTTTATAACTCTAAACCTATGCTTTACTATGTGCATCTTTATATGCGTTTTAATGATAGCTCTTCGTATTTTCCTACTTTTCCCTGCTATTTTGCAAGCAAACCCATGGTATATTCGTACTGTTCTTGAGCTAGGAGATGAAGGCGTGATTTCCAAGAAAAACCCACCGCTTTTCTTTTCCTTAAACGGTCCTAATAGTTTGCTCTCTCGGACTCAAAACCGCGAGGTGAGCAAACGGTCTCGAGACCGCGACAGGGCAAACGGTCTCAAGACCGTTTGGCCCCGTTGACCGAGCGTGGAACGTATAAGAAATCTGTTCCTAATTATATAGGCTAATTACCCTCAACATTTGGGAGACTAACTCCAAAGGAATCGGGAGATATGACCTTTTTAAGTCACAACTTTAAATGAATTAATTGCTGATTTTCAAACGGTCTGAAATTGCCTTTTTGGGCAAACGGTCTCAAGACCATGTAAGGTCGTTGACTAAGCATTGACCGTATGATATTACTGTTCAAATTTATGTTAATTAACAACTCACCAAGTTTTATGGTCTAATTCCAAACGGGCTAAGAGTTGAAGGGTGAATACTAGGGCTAACCCTAGGTGAAATCAGTACTGAAATTATGGTGACCTAATTAGGGTTTTTAGGGTTGATTGACCTAAACGGTCTCAAGACCGTTTGGGGGTCACCAAACGGTCTCAAGACCGTGAGGGCAATCAACCAAGACCGTTTGGAGGTCTGGGGTCAAGGATAGTTGACCAATTAAAGGTACAATTACACCGAATTACATTGCAATTAAATATTGACATGATCATCAACTCAATAGGTCAGATCTTGATGAATTTGCACTAGAATCCAAAATTGGATGGGCAAACGGTCTCAAGACCGTTTGGAACTCATCCAAACGGTCTCAAGACCGAGAGGACAATCACCAAGACCGTTTGAAGGTCTAGGGTTAAGTATTTTGACCAATTGTGGACCCAATTGCAAATAAGTTATCAATTTAATCAAAATTCTGTTTTGTGGTTCAATCATGGTTCAACCCCTATCAAATCACCTTAGACTTTGATGAAATCTTGGGCAAACGGTCTTAAGACCATGTGGGGTCCACCCACATGACCTCAAGACCGTTTGGGCCAAGTTTGGGCCCAATTGGAGCTCAATTGAAGGGTTCAACCTTGAGTTGATGCACACTGTTGAGTGTTGATGGGTGAACATTGATAGACCCTAATTGAATCGATTTCAACCATAATTGGTTAACCATTATGGGTCAATTGAATGACCAAGTGATCAAGCATAATCTTAATTGACTAAATCTATAAGTGGTCAACATAGCTTTGACCATTTGAGGGCTTCAACATGGGTTAACATTATCGGTTGCATCTTTAAGCCTTGTTGAGGGACCAAGCGGCTGAGACCATGAGAGCCTCGCGGTCTCAAGACCGTGAGAGGGCTCGCGGTCTCAAGACTGTGAGGGGGCTCACGGTCTCAAGACCGAGAGGAGGCTCGCGGTCTCAAGACCGCGAAGGGCCTCGCGGTCCTGAGGTCAAAGAAGGGCAAACGGTCTTCATGACCCTCGCGGTCTCAACTCAAATTGGTCTTCGCGGTCTCAACATTAACTTGAACCAATGGGAGGCTTCGCGGTCTTGAACCCTTGAAGAGGCTCGCGGTCTTGAAGCCTAAGGGGGCTCGCGGTCTTGGAGTTAGAAAGAGGCTCGCGGTCTTGGAGGGTCAATGTGGGCAAACGGTCAACACTTTCAACCAATCTCAATCCAATTGATGATTAATGATTGAAATCAATCAATGTGATTCAAGGTTGACCTCATTCAATCATTTGATGATGTAAATGGTTCAATGTTGCCCAAATCAAACCCTAATGAAAATCTAGGATAGTAAGGGGTTATTTGACTAAGGGTTTTGACCATGATGATGATCAATGGGATGAATTACCAATATACCCCTGTAGGGTCAATTGAGTTATACCTTGCTCAATTCAAACCCTAATTACATGAGAATGATGTTTTTAGTCATAATGACTCTATCCAACTTGATCTAGTCTAATGTTACCATCAACCATTAGTATGATGAAAGAGAATGTACTTCTAGAGAGAGAAATTACTTCTAGAGAGAGAAAGTAACTCTAATCACATAATGATGATGTTTTTGGCTATGTTAGCCTATGATGCCTCAATCCAACCTGTTTTAGAGTGATGTTGACATCACCTAACCTTATGATGAGAGAGAAAGTACTTCTAGAGAGAGAAAGTACTTCTAGAGAGAGAAAGTACCCTTTTTAAATGGAAACTCAATTGAAGCATCCCCAATGCACAGGAATGAGCATAATTAGGGTATGACCCACCTGTGTGAGATCATAGAAACCCTAATTATGATAAATGATGAACCTTTAACTAATCCAAGAGCATCAATGAAGATGTTACTCATACATGATGATGTTATGAGTTTAATTCACCTTGATGTGAATAGTAAACCCTAATTCAAGGGTGATGGCATGCTTTTGAGTATTAAACTCTATTTGATTTGAGTTAAAGATTTAACTCTTATGACAAGAGTAGGAAGTACATTCCTTATTGTTGTATTACCTTTATCAGATATATTAACCATGCAGGTTCTGATATGAAGGTAATCATATCCAGGTATGGATGTTGATGTTATATTCATTGAAGGCATGTTGTTAGCCTTATGAATAAGTAAAGTAATCTGATGCCTTGCTAGTGGCATTCTATACTGATAATGGGCTGTGAGAGCCATGAATACCATCAAGGTCATGCCTTAGAGATGACTTGTGATGAGGATAATGAGAAATGATAATTGATATGAGTTAGGCCTGTTACATTTAGTATTCTTCTTTTATAGCTGCTATGCTACTGTTATTGTTTGAAGAACAATGTATGTTGTTAAAGAATACTGAATGTACCTAACTAATCAAGTATAATGTAGAGCCCTGAGCATAGATCCATCATTGTCAGAAATTAAGTGATGGTGAAACAGGTTTTCCTTAGGGAACTCCTGGAGCACATACTTTTGAGTATGTGGGGTACATGGATGTGTAGAACCTTACATCCTAGTGTAGGAAAGTGATGTAGATGTGGAATCCATCCATCCTTCACTATAGTTCCATACCGTATCAGTGGTAGGTAAACATGAAACCTCCTGATGACGAAGAAAGCACAGATATCCGTATCAGTGGTAGGTAAATATGAAACCTCCTGATGACGAAGAGAGTACAGAACGCCACTGTGACTCTAGAATAGCGAAGGACCAGTTTACCCTGGTGAGCTATAGTAGTAGAGACACGAGATGTCCTACAAGTGATCCTCTTACTGACTGAGGAAGGTGAAGGTCATGAGAATCCGGCTCTCTTAATGACCTATGTATGATACTGATGTGACTTCTCAGCGATCAGTTGGAGTATGAGTGGTAAGCCTCATCTCCACAGGGCATAATGTTGTTTGTAAAACATAATCAACCATGTAGTATAACTTGTTAGAGATAACTCCAAGTTAGTTGATTGATGTTACATTGCAATAGTGTTTATATTCTCCATATCTCCTAAATGGTTGAGATCTTGTTATACCTGCAACTGTTACAGAATGCTTTGAAGGCTTTACTGTTTAAAATAATCTTTGATGTTATAATAAAGCTTCTGGCGAAGAGTTATAACTCTCGCTGGGACAATTATGTATAATTGTCTCACCCCGTAGGCTTCAACTTTTTAGGTGGACGTCGGAGACGAAGGAACCAGCCTACAGGTGACTAGTCTCAGCAGCAGCAGCACCAGGGGCAGCATTAATCTCAGGTGGAGATTTGTCCTGCCATGTGGTGTAGCTAGAGTCAGTCCTATGTGTCCTCTGTACTCTCAGGTCTTGGAGTCTTGTGTTATGTGATCTTGAGATTTTGTGTCTTGATGTATATAATTACTCAAGAAGTAATTATCCTGAGATGTAAACAGTTACCTCTCTTTATGAAAGAGGCTTTTATGGATCCACGCTCTTGTCTCGAAAAGTTTTAATTTCCCGTGATTTTTGTCTTCCGCTGATTACCGATTCGCTTCCGCTAAGCTTTAATCGTGTTTATGTCATGGTTTGGAGATCAGAGCCCACAATTAGTGGTATCAGAGCTCCAGGTTCAGTTGAGTCTACAGAGGCATAGGACTTAGGATGTCGAGTCTACCTTTAGTACTCCTTCCTCATCTAATAGAATCTTCTGCTCCTCAGGAGAAGAAGATACATAAGAATGTCAGAACATCGTGATGAGCACGTGGCAGAGAGTAGTGCTAGTACACCTCGAGGCGGTGCAAGAGTTCCGAGAATAGAACAACCTGCACCTGAGTCGCCAAGAGAGCCACCCCAGTTCGATCCAGCTGACATGAGTGATCCAGCTGTACAGACGATGTTCGGGCAGTTCATGACTGCCATGACACATATAACCGATAGGATGCCCATTCCTACACCTAGGGCACCTGTCCAGCCTGAAGCACAAGGTATTGGTAAGACATTCGAACGACTTCGTCGTGTCGGAGCTACCAAGTACTTCGGAACTGCCGACCCTGCAGATGCTGACCTATGGTTGACAGAGTTGGAGAAGGCTTTCAGGATTCTTATGATTCCGGAAGCTGAGAAGGTTAGACATGCTGTCTATCTTCTCAAAGGCAGTGCTGGTCACTGGTGGAACATGGAAGAGCAGAAGAGACCTGGAGTAGAGTTCTCATGGGAAGAGTTTCGTCGGGAATTTATCAATAGATATTTTCCAAAGACCTTCCTAGATGAGAAGATCTCTCAGTTTGAGAAACTAAGGCAGGGTATGATGAACATTAGTGAGTATGAAGCTAAGTTTATGGAGTTGTTGCGGTTCTGTCCGCACATGGCTGCTACGGATGAGGAAAGAATCAGAAGATTCGAAAAGGGTTTGAATCCTGATATGTCAACCCCTGTGTCTGCCTTAGAAAACAGAGAGAGATTCTCTACCTTCGTTGAGTCAGTCCGAAGGATAGAGAGATCTGTGGTTGAGAAAAGACAAACCCATAAAAGATATCCACAGTTCCAGGGTTCTTCATCTAGGGATTCCAAGAAACCTAGATTCTCTGCACCTAATCCTCCACCACCCAGATCGAGTTTTCAAACTCAATGGACACCAAGCAGAGGTAGAGGGCGGAGTCAACCGCTTCAAGGGACGCACAGTTCTGCATCAGTGTCAGTTACTAGACCATCCAGACCACAGCAACAGGAAAAGAGTTGCTACAACTGTGGTAAGGTGGGACACTTGATGAAGGATTGCCGTTCTAGGGTGGTCGGTGTGACACAACAAACCCCGAGACAGAATCAACAGGGATCTCAGAATAGACAACATCAAGGAGCAGCTCGAGGACGTGGACAAGCATCTCAAGCTGGATCATCAGCACCACCTCAACACCAGGCGACTGCGAGGTTCTATGCTATGAACCCACCTGAGGCAGTGGTCAATCCACGGGTAGTGGCAGGTCAGATGAAACTTTTATATTCTGATATGTCTATATCCTGTGTTGTATCCATTCTGATTGATCCGGGTGCTACGCACTCTTTCATCACTCGTGAAGTGATTCGTAACTGTAATGTGACTGTGAGTCATAGAGCAGATAGTTTGTTGTTAGAGACTCCGTTGAGTGGGTCTGCCGTTTTACAGGAGGTATGTTCTCCCTGCATCCTTTTCTTTTCTGACCATCGCATTCAAGTGGATCTTATACCACTTGATATGCAGGGATTTGATATAATCCTCGGGATGGATACCTTAGAAAGGTATAGAGTTGTCTTGGATTGTGAGTCCAAGTTGGCTGTGTTTGCTGATGAAAGTAGCACATGGATCTTTCAAGGAGAAAGAAAGATTCTGCCCACCTGTCTTGTATCAGCTATGGTTGCTGATAAGCTGTTGAGGCAAGGATGTTATGCATTCTTAGCCCATGTAGTAGATGTTACCAAGGAAAGGACCAACCCTGCTGAAGTTCCCATAGTCAGGGAATTCGAGGATGTGTTTCCTGAATAACTTCCTGGTATACCACCACCTCGGGAGATTGACTTTGAAATCAATCTGATTCCAGATACGAAACCCATAGCTCAAACTCCGTATAGAATGGCTCCTGCCGAGATGGCAGAACTCAAGAAACAGCTTCAAGAGCTACTTGAGAGAGGTTTTATCCGACCAAGTACTTCACCTTGGGGTGCTCCGGTCTTGTTTGTTAAAAAGAAAGATGGGTCAATGCGGTTGTGCATCGACTATAGACAACTCAATAAAGTAACAATAAAGAATAAGTATCCTCTGCCGAGGATTGATGATCTCTTTGACCAGTTGCGTGGTGCAACAGTCTTTTCAAAGATAGACTTGAGGTCTGGATATCACCAACTTCGTATTAAGGATAGTGACATATCCAAGTCTGCCTTTAGGACAAGATATGGTCACTATGAGTTCACGGTTATGTCATTTGGACTAACCAATGCACCAGCTGCATTTATGGAACTCATGAATAGAGTTTTTTGACCTTTCCTTGATCAGTGTGTTGTCGTCTTCATAGATGACATACTGATTTATAGTAAAGATGCTCAGCAGCATGAGCAGCATCTTCGCCAAGCTTTGACCTTGCTAAGAGAACATAAGTTGTATGCTAAGTTTAGCAAGTGTGAGTTCTGGCTGCCGGAGGTATCTTTTCTTGGACATGTAATATCCGCCTCGGGAATTCATGTTGACCCTGCAAAGGTAGAATCTGTTCTACAATGGGAACAACCGAAGACACCGACGGAGATTCGAAGTTTCTTGGGGTTAGCTGGCTATTATCGAAGGTTCATAAAGAACTTTAGTTCTATAGCTTTACCTTTAACCAAGTTAACCCGGAAAGATGTTCTTTTTTCTTGGAGTGATAAGTGTCAACAATCTTTCCAGTTGCTGAAGGAGAGGTTGACAAGTGCACCTGTATTAGTGCTACCTGAACAAGGAAAAGGATATGTAGTTTTCTGTGATGCTTCCAAAAATGGGCTAGGATGTGTGTTGATGCAGGATAAACAAGTGATTTCTTTTGCTTCCCGACAGCTTAAGAAACACGAGGAGAATTATCCAACACACGATCTGGAGTTAGCAGCTGTGGTTCATGCTTTGAAGATCTGGAGACATTATCTCTACGGAGAGACATTCCAGATTTTCACAGACCACAAAAACCTTAAGTATATCTTCTCTCAGCATGAGCTCAACATGAGGCAACGTCGCTGGATGGAGTTAATCAAGGACTACGACTGTACAATTGATTACCACCCAGGCAAGGCCAATGTTGTTGCAGATGCCTTGAGTAGGAAATCAACAACATCAACCATGAATGGAGCACAACTAAACTCTTTAGTATGCTCTAGAAGAGATATGTTTATCTCTTTAAGGCAAGACAATGTACAGTTGAAGGTGTCATTGCTAGCCGGTTTGTTAGCTGAGATGCATATTAAACCTACTCTAAGGGAGCAGATTAAAGAAGCACAGCTAGGTGACGCTACAGTTCAACATATAAGATCTGAGTATGGAAATGAGAAGCAAGATGGTTTTCATGACTCAAAAGATCAAGTAGCTTGTTATAATGGAAGAATGATAGTGTCGGATGTGGACAACTTGAGGAAGTTAGTCCTTGAAGAAGCCCATTCTTCCATGTATGTTATGCATCCAGGGAGCACCAAGATGTATCGGAATTTGAAGGATCTGTATTGGTGGCCTGGGATGAAGAAGGACGTTGCAGAGTTTGTTCTGAGGTGTCCTGTGTGTCAGCAAGTTAAAGCCGAACACCAGAATCCTGCAGGGACAATGCAACCTTTACCCATATCACAGTGGAAGTGGGACCATGTGACCATGGACTTTGTTGTTGGCCTACCCAGGACAAGCAAAGGACATAATTCCATTTGGGTAATTGTTGATAGGTTGACTAAGACAGCACATTTCTTACCTGTCAAAACAACCTATTCTGTGGAAAGGTTATCAGAGTTGTATGTTAAAGAGATAGTGCGTTTGCACGGAGTTCCTGTCACAATAGTTTCTGACAGAGGTCCTCAGTTTACCAGTCGTTTTTGGGAACAGTTGCACAGAGCCTTAGGCACTAAGCTGAGGTTTAGTACGGCCTTTCATCCATAGACTGATGGATAGTCGGAAAGGACCATACAAACCTTAGAAGACATGTTGCGAGCATGTGTTCTCCAGTTCACCGGAAGTTGGGATCTACACCTAAGCTTGATAGAGTTTGCCTATAACAATAGCTATCAGCATAGTATTGATATGGCACCTTATGAAGCCTTATATGGTAGACGTTGTAGATCACCCTTGTGTTGGTTTGAGACTGGTGAGCACCAGTTGTTAGGTCCTGACCTGGTGCAGCAAACCACAGAAAAGATAAAAGTTATACAACATAAGATTAAGACTGCTCAGGATAGGCAGAAATCTTATGCTGACAAACGTCGTAGACCCTTAGAGTTCCAGGTTGGAGACAAAGTGTATCTTAAGGTCTCACCTTGGAAAGGGGTCCTTCGTTTTGGAAGGAAAGGGAAGTTAGCTCCTAGATATATGGGGCCTTATCCAATCATTGAACGGATTGGAAAGGTAGCATATAAACTAGAGCTTCCCCCAGAATTACAGAGATTACATCCTGTGTTTCACATTTCTATGTTGAAGAAATGTCACCCAGACACCGAGTCAGTTCTACAACCTATGGAGGTAGAATTGAATGATGACATATCCTATGAGGAGGGACCAGTGTCAATCCTTGATAAACGAATTAAAAAGTTAAAGAAGAAAGATATAAGTCTTGTGAAAATCCTCTGGAACCATCGTGGTGTTGAAGAAGCCACTTGGGAGTTAGAGGATGAGATGAGAAGGAAGTGTCCTACCCTTTTCTCTTAGTATGTTTTATCGATTTCGGGGACAAAATCCTTGTAAGGGGTGGATAATTTGTAACATCCCTGACCTGGGTTATGAGTTAACCCTAGGTGTTTTGCCTAAATATGTAATTAAATCTTTGTGATTAACTCTGAGCATGTAATTAAGTTTCTCAGAAACGTATATCTCAGTATTTGCTCCTTTTTATTTAAAGTAGTAGCATTGTTTTGATATACAGGGACCTATGTGCAATTTACCCAGTTAAAAGGGTTAGCTTGCAATTTTCACATGATGAGATGTTCCTCTGATGTTGAGACATCATGAGAAATCTTTTAGCAAAGTTTGAGGGATTTCCCAAGCTAGAGCACCAAGGTGCAGCTGTGGAAGCAATCCCAGTGCTTGAAACCTTAAATTGGGGTAAAATGCAATTTACCCAAATTAAGGGATACAAATTGTGAAATATGTCATCTAATGTATCTTTTTAGACTTTTTCCATCATTTAGAGAAGAAATGATGAGTAAGTCACCTCAATTGAGTTATCAAGTTATGAAATATGCCTTGTGATTGAATAATCAGGGTATATGTGTAATATCTCTTTATGTATGTACCTCATTATTAGCTTGCTCTCCTTTACCTTCTTTTCCTAAGACCTTAAGAGAAGGTTTGTCCTTAGAATAAAGAGGAAGGGACGATCAAGTAAAGAAGGAGGGACCTAGTTGGAATTATGGACAACTTATGAACTAATGTTGAAAATCTTACCCCATGTATATAAGCTCTCCTTCCCTTAGTTGCAAGGGAACTTACCCTTCGTTCCCTTACTATTTCATTTCACCAAAGACGACCAAGGACTGCCTTGGAGCTAAGGAGGACGAACAAGGGGTGCAAGGTAGGTTTAAACCCCTCTTCTTGCCTAATTCCATGGTTAAAACTCGAATTCAAGGTCATCTTCATGGTTAACTCTTGAAACCCTACCTTTCTAGCCGTCTCTTTTCATCCTTCCTTGGAGTTTTCACCTTGGCCAACCTGTGGGAACTCAAGGACGCCATTAGAGCTTGGAGCTTGAAAGCTTGGAGCTCAAGAAGCAAGCTTTAGGCGGGTTTTATAACTCTAAACCTATGCTTTACTATGTGCATCTTTATATGCGTTTTAATGATAGCTCTTCGTATTTTCCTACTTTTCCCTGCTATTTTGCAAGCAAACCCATGGGATATTCGTACTGTTCTTGAGCTAGGAGATGAAGGCGTGATTTCCAAGAAAAACCCACCGCTTTTCTTTTCCTTAAACGGTCCTAACAGTTTGCTCTCTCGGACTCAAAACCGCGAGGTGAGCAAACGGTCTCGAGACCGCGACAGAGCAAACGGTCTCAAGACCGTTTGGCCCCGTTGACCGAGCATGGACCGTATAATAAATCTGTTTCTAATTATATAGGCTAATTACCCTCAACATTTGGGAGACTAACTCCAAAGGAATCGGGAGATATGACCTTTTTAAGTCACAACTTTAAATGAATTAATTGCTGATTTTCAAACGGTCTGAAATTGCCTTTTTGGGCAAACGGTCTCAAGACCGTGTAAGGTCGTTGACTAAGCGTTGACCGTATGATATTACTGTTCAAATTATGTTAATTAACAACTCACCAAGTTTGATGGTCTAATTCCAAACGGGCTAAGAGTTGAAGGGTGAATACTAGGGCTAACCCTAGGTGAAATCAGTACTGAAATTATGGTGACCTAATTAGGGTTTTTAGGGTTGATTGACCTAAACGGTCTCAAGACCGTTTGGGGGTCACCAAACGGTCTCAAGACCGTGAGGGAAATCAACCAAGACCGTTTGGAGGTCTGGGGTCAAGGATAGTTGACCAATTAAAGGTACAATTACACCGAATTACATTGCAATTAAATATTGACATGATCATCAACTCAATAGGTCAGATCTTGATGAATTTGCACTAGAATCCAAAATTGGATGGGAAAACGGTCTCAAGACCGTTTGGAACTCATCCAAACGGTCTCAAGACCGAGAGGACAATCACCAAGACCGTTTGAAGGTCTAGGGTTAAGTATTTTGACCAATTGTGGACCCAATTGCAAATAAGTTATCAATTTAATCAAAATTCTGTTTTGTGGTTCAATCATGGTTCAACCCCTATCAAATCACCTTAGACTTTGATGAAATCTTGGGAAAACGGTCTTAAGACCATGTGGGGTCCACCCACATGACCTCAAGACCGTTTGGGCCAAGTTTGGGCCCAATTGGAGCTCAATTGAAGGGTTCAACCTTGAGTTGATGCACACTGTTGAGTGTTGATGGGTGAACATTGATAGACCCTAATTGAATCGATTTCAACCATAATTGGTTAACCATTATGGGTCAATTGAATGACCAAGTGATAAAGCATAATCTTAATTGACTAAATCTATAAGTGGTCAACATAGCTTTGACCATTTGAGGGCTTCAACATGGGTTAACATTATCGGTTGCATCTTTAAGCCTTGTTGAGGGACCAAGCGGCTGAGACCATGAGAGCCTCGCGGTCTCAAGACCGTGAGAGGGCTCGCGGTCTCAAGACCGTGAGGGGGCTCACGGTCTCAAGACTGAGAGGAGGCTCGCGGTCTCAAGACCGTGAAGGGCCTCGCGGTCCTGAGGTCAAAGAAGGGCAAACGATCTTCATGACCCTCGCGGTCTCAACTCAAATTGGTCTTCGCGGTCTCAACATTAACTTGAACCAATGGGAGGCTTCGCGGTCTTGAACCCTTGAAGAGGCTCGCGGTCTTGAAGCCTAAGGGGGCTCACGGTCTTGGAGTTAGAAAGAGGCTCGCGGTCTTGGAGGGTCAATGTGGGCAAACGGTCAACACTTTCAACCAATCTCAATCCAATTGATGATTAATGATTGAAATCAATCAATGTGATTCAAGGTTGACCTCATTCAATCATTTGATGATGTAAATGGTTCAATGTTGCCCAAATCAAACCCTAATGAAAATCTAGGATAGTAAGGGGTTATTTGACTAAGGGTTTTGACCATGATGATGATCAATGGGATGAATTACCAATATACCCCTATAGGGTCAATTGAGTTATACCTTGCTCAATTCAAACCCTAATTACATGAGAATGATATTTTTAGTCATAATGACTCTATCCAACTTGATCTAGTCTAATGTTACCATCAACCATTAGTATGATGAAAGAGAAAGTACTTCTAGAGAGAGAAAGTACTTCTAGAGAGAGAAAGTAACTCTAATCACATAATGATGATGTTTTTGGCTATGTTAGCCTATGATGCCTCAATCCAACCTGTTTTAGAGTGATGTTGACATCACCTAACCTTATGATGAGAGAGAAAGTACTTCTAGAGAGAGAAAGTACTTCTAGAGAGAGAAAGTACCCTTTTTAAATGGAAACTCAATTGAAGCATCCCCAATGCACAGGAATGAGCATAATTAGGGTATGACCCACCTGTGTGAGATCATAGAAACCCTAATTATGATAAATGATGAACCTTTAACTAATCCAAGAGCATCAATGAAGATGTTACTCATACATGATGATGTTATGAGTTTAATTCACCTTGATGTGAATAGTAAACCCTAATTCAAGGGTGATGGCATGCTTTTGAGTATTAAACTCTATTTGATTTGAGTTAAAGATTTAACTCTTATGACAAGAGTAGGAAGTACATTCCTTATTGTTGTATTACCTTTATCAGATATATTAACCATGCAGGTTCTGATATGAAGGTAATCATATCCAGGTATGGATGTTGATGTTATATTCATTGAAGGCATGTTGTTAGCCTTATGAATAAGTAAAGTAATCTGATGCCTTGCTAGTGGCATCCTATACTGATAATGGGCTGTGAGAGCCATGAATACCATCAAGGTCATGCCTTAGAGATGACTTGTGATGAGGATAATGAGAAATGATAATTGATATGAGTTAGGCCTGTTACATTTAGTATTCTTCTTTTATAGCTGCTATGCTACTGTTATTGTTTGAAGAACAATGTATGTTGTTAAAGAATACTGAATGTACCTAACTAATCAAGTATAATGTAGAGCCCTGATCATAGATCCATCATTGTCAGAAATTAAGTGATGGTGAAACAGGTTTTCCTTAGGGAACTCCTGGAGCACATACTTTTGAGTATGTGGGGTACATGGATGTGTAGAACCTTACATCCTAGTGTAGGAAAGTGATGTAGATGTGGAATCCATCCATCCTTCACTATAGTTCCATACCGTATCAGTGGTAGGTAAACATGAAACCTCCTGATGATGAAGAAAGCACAGATATCCATATCAGTGGTAGGTAAATATGAAACCTCCTGATGACGAAGAGAGTACAGAATGCCACTGTGACTCTAGAATAGCGAAGGACCAGTTTACCCTGGTGAGCTATAGTAGTAGAGACACGAGATGTCCTACAAGTGATCCTCTTACTGACTGAGGAAGGTGAAGGTCATGAGAATCCGGTTCTCTTAATGACCTATGTATGATACTGATGTGACTTCTCAGCGATCAGTTGGAGTATGAGTGGTAAGCCTCATCTCCATAGGGCATAATGTTGTTTGTAAAACATAATCAACCATGTAGTATAACTTGTTAGAGATAACTCCAAGTTAGTTGATTGATGTTACATTGCAATAGTGTTTATATTCTCCATATCTCCTAAATGGTTGAGATCTTGTTATACCTGCAACTGTTACAGAATGCTTTGAAGGCTTTACTGTTTAAAATAATCTTTGATGTTATAATAAAGCTTCTGGCGAAGAGTTATAACTCTCGCTGGGACAATTATGTATAATTGTCTCACCCCGTAGGCTTCAACTTTTTAGGTGGACGTCGGAGACGAAGGAACCAGCCTACAGGTGACCAGTCTCAGCAGCAGCAGCACCAGGGGCAGCAGTAATCTCAAGTGGAGATTTGTCCTGCCATGTGGTGTAGCTAGAGTCAGTCCTATGTGTCCTTTGTACTCTCAGGTCTTGGAGTCTTGTGTTATGTGATCTTGAGATTTTGTGTCTTGATGTATATAATTACTCAAGAAGTAATTATCCTGAGATGTAAACAGTTACCTCTCTTTATGAAAGAGGCTTTTATGGATCCACGCTCTTGTCTCGAAAAGTTTTAATTTCCCGTGATTTTTGTCTTCCGCTGATTACCGATTCGCTTCCGCTAAGCTTTAATCGTGTTTATGTCATGGTTTGGAGATCAGAGCCCACAGACTTATTACAAGAAAGCTACGTCCAAATGTGGTGGAGGTAGATTGTGATATCCTCCATAGAGGGTGGTCTTATGGTGTCCCACAAAGAAGGCAAAAGTTATCCTTGTTCCCAAAATAGAGGTTGGTGTTGATTCACAAAATGCACTGATAATTGTATCTTGTAGGGGTAAAGAATCATGTTAGAAGCCTTGGTAGACAACAATAATGTAGTTGAGCTATGACAATTTATAACTTGAAACACTATGCATCTTTTGTCCTTTGTTGTTTCTTCTTGTTGATTACTTTATTTACATTTCACTATAATATCTCTTTTAGCAAATTGTATTTAACCGTCCTTGTGTTTTAAGTTGCATATAATCATATTTACTGTAATCTTCACCCTCTAGATCTTTTAAGTGTGTCCTTCAAGAAAGGGACAAATCGTGCACATGATGATCTGTGAGCACAAAATCTTATGGATGCTATGTGTGGGGTAGCCGCCACCATGAAATGTGAATTTTCAAATGCATTCTCAGCTATGGTCAACCTTTGGCTTACTAGTTTTTGTCCTACCTCTCTATCATCCTACATTATGAGTGCTCCTTTGACCCCTCTACTCAAGCCGAACAATGGCATATTACCTATTTTCCTAAGTATAATTTAGCATTACTTTGTATCCAATTTACAATAAAAAAGTGTCTTATCAGATGTAATCACTTATCTTAAGGACCATTAATTTGATGTTGGCATCTTTGAGGGTGATGATGCCTTTACACGTAGTGACTCACCTTATCCATGACTGATAACATCATACCACTCTCACAATAACACTTGATGACTTTAGTGATACCTTCAACTAGTTGACAAATATACCATATTTTGGGATGTTCTCCTTCATTGTCATGTTATTGCATGCTGGGTTGATGTTGTTATAGCTCCATGAATCCTCTCTACATCAATCACAATGAGCATATTCTTCCCACAACCAGTGTCCAATAAGGTAATTTGTTGGAACCCATCCTATTTTTGTTGGTTCTCTATCATATTACTTTACAGCTGAATGGCGGGTGCCACCTTGATCTCCTTTGTTTTGATCTTGATGATGGAATCCTAATTGAGGACACTAAAGAGGTTTTTAAGGCCCAATATCTCATCTAAGCCCAAGGCCCACTCTTTGACCTTCATCTTAATACAAAGAAGGAAATCTTTTGGCCTTCTTATGAACCAAACAAGAACCAAATTTTGGCTTTCTTGTTGACATATCTCGCTAAGAGCATGGACTAAAAATTTTAGGTAGTTTTATTTTTCACAAACTCATATTTTGCAAATGAGCTTCTCAAGATATGTGTTGCCAAATTCTTCACATGAACAATCAATTGGCTTTATCTTAGGATCCATAATTTTAACTTCTTCTTCTTTATTTGTGTCTCAATATGTATAAGTTGTTGTTTGGTGTCTAAACAACAACCCCTACTTCTATCACATCAATGTTGGATGATTTTGAATGTCAAACTCACACACATTTTGGTTGGTGATGGTAAATAATTTTATGATCTAAAATGGTGCTCAACGTCACCTCTTATGCATCTCAGGGGTTTGGACATCAAGTCTTACTATGATGTCTGCAATTTTGCATATGTTTTACTCAGATCCACAACCAAGAACTATTATAATACCCGGGTCCATTACCTAAGTTTCTAGTAGAATTTTAGGTATGATGATTGGCCCCACATACCACCACTAGCCCCAGCAACATGCTTTGTTCTCATTCAAACACAATCTAGAATCAACTTCCTGATAGGTCACCCATCCTAGTACTAATATGGGTCGAGCACACTTAACTGCAAAGAACTTATTGATGGGTTACTTGAAAAGGAGGTGCACAATGACAATATATGAATAGTCCAATCATTTCTTTTAATATCATTTTATCTAAGGCCTGAAATCCTAGAATGTTACAATCTCTCCCATTTAGACTCTTAATGTGCTCGTCAAGGCTCAATTGTATTGTAAGGACCCTGACCTCCGTTTTGGGCTTATCCTATTTGCTTTGCCTAAACCTTATGCTTAGTTGCTTGCTAATCACCTTTAGTGGTGATTAGGGTTTGTTTGTGCTTTGTTGAGATTTGGAGGTGCTACTTGCAAATAACCTAAGTTTAGGGTTGATGAGTAAGTTTGCTACCTTGAGAGATGGTTTTCTCTCTCCTTGCTTCCTCTAGAGTTGAGAGAAAGGGTTGGGCTCGTTGCTTGAGTTGCCTTGGGATTTGTTGAGCTTTGTTGGGCTTTGTTTTGCCTTGTTTGGGCCTTGCTTTGCCTTGTTGGACCTTGTGTCAGGAAAGTGAGCTTGATGTCGGCCATGGGTGTGTCGCCCATGGGGTCGGGCAAGGGAGTGAGATGTATCGTCCTATGACCATATTTGACTCTTAGCTTCATTTTTGTCACCACTCTAGTGGACACTTGGTGCATGGTGATTGCATGTGGCAATAGCCTTGGACGTGGTCGTGGAGAGATGAGAAGGTGGCATTGCCCATGGACAAGTGTCCCTAAGTGGGTGACACATTGCCTTGTTTTCTCCTCCACCCTCTTCTATATATGTATCTCCTTTCTCTTGCTAAGGGTCCCTTTAGTTCCTTATTTTCCCCTCTTCCTTGGTGATCGACACCTCTTATTTGCAACCTTGGTGGTCGATACCCTTAGAGGAGCTAAGCTTGGTGGTCGATCCTTCTCCTTGGAGTCTCCTTTTTCCTCTTATAGTGGTGCTTGAGCTTAGATATTGGAGCTTTGGAGCTTGAGGAGCTTTCTTAAGGCGGGTTACATAACTTCTAACCCTAACTATACTACCTTCTTTTATGTTGCATGTTCACATATGATCATGATCGACCATGCATGTTGTTAGATATGTTTCTTGCTCTAGTTTGCACCTTTGATCTTGATATATGATCTTGTTGCTATAATGGATGTGTTGGATGTGCTTTGACCTTGTTGGCCGAACCTATGGAGTAGGGTTTTCTTTGGGGCAATACCCCTTTCTCTCCTTTGATCTTGAGAAGTGAGTTCAGCTCTAGTGATATAGGCAACACCCCTCTCACTTGGTTGTTGAGAGGTGAGTCTATACTCTGGTTGATTGGGCAACACTCTTCTCTCACCATGGATTTAATATGTGAGCCATGGGTGAGTGTTGACCTAGTAGTGGTTGAGACCTTGGCCGATATGGAAATGATCCATAATGTTGCCTGATTGGTGATGGAGGTTGTGCAAGACCCCTCTCTCTTGGTTGTTGAGAGGTGAGCCAATCCTTTTGATCTTTTAGGGTTTTGATGATGGTGATCTTGAGGTTGATGATGACCTTGTCAGGATGAGCTTGGTGCCTTGCACGATACACCTTGTAGATGTGCTGCCCAACACACCTCCCTTGGTCTAGGGTTTTGAGCTTGGCCGATACGATGTGTTTGGTTTTCCTTGTGCCTGATATGGCTCTCTTGACCTTGATGATGATCTTGGGTGATATGCCTTGATTTAGCTGATCCTTTGACCTAGTAGTGGCTGCCCCCTTGGCCGACACAGTGCCTAGTTGTTATCTCTGTTTGGAGTCTTGGGCGATACATGTTGGGTCGGGTTCTTGCCTAGTGTGGGTTGAGTGGTGGCCCTTGTGGGTACCTTGTGGTGACCGATATGGTGTGTTGGTGTTAGTTGGGTGATAGGCTTCCTTATGGTGCCCTAGTTGTTGCCTTGCCCATGAATGATAAGGTGCCTTGGACGACATGATGTCTTGGACATTATGGTGTGCTGGTTGGGTGTTAGGGTTGGCCTTGGGCACCATGCTCTTGGTCTATATGACCCTTAGCTGATGAAGTGATGTGGGTTGCCCGGCATGCAACTCTAACCCTATATGGGCGATAGAGTTCTTGGTTGTTGGGTAGTTGTGATGGCCGACACATCCCTTAGCACCTGGCTGCACGACACAGTTCTTGAATTAGTTTGCATGATACCTTGGGTGTTGGTCTTCTCGTCACCCTCTATGCATAAGTGCACGACATGATGATGGCCGATATGGCAGCTTAACATCTTAGGGTTGGATGCCCTAGTCGATAGAGCCTTGGTGAGAGTACTTATCATACCCGATACTACCTATAGTGAGGGTTTCCCTACCCGTCACATTTCTAGTGAGGGTAGAGGGAACTTTTGGTGAAGGTTATGACCAACCCGGAAAACCTAGCTAGTGATCCTTTATCATGTAATCACATCGTTGTTGATAATGAAATATGAATAATGGTCTGTAAACCAGTGGTAGGTTTGATGCTTAAAGATGATGTCATTTAAGATGATAATGTGCTGGCCCATGTTTATAGGGTAAAAAGCATAGATGGATGCCCATGATTTGATAAGCAGTGATGTAATTGATACAGTATAACACACATATTTATAATCATGACATGTGCATCTGCAAATCCTAATGACATGATAATCCGTAAGAGATGTGTCTGGTGATTTTAAGTTATCTCTCTTGATGTGCATACTAACCATGTAGGTATATCAGATGAATTCATAGACAGGTAAGAGCTATGAGGTTTATGTGTTTGAATAACACTGCATCATGATTATAATCCTTGTTGATGAGATAGGTCTGAGGACCTGATAAAGGTTGAGTGTCTAGTTTAGGTGTTATCCTATGATGATGAGGTAAGGGATTGTTATCCCAGGATGTTGATGCCTTGAGAGGAAGTAGCAATCTGTGAGGAGGGATTGAGATCCCATGATAGTGACAGTGATAATGTAACTCGATTTTGTATAACTTGGTTGCCTCAACAACTCACTTAAAATATACTAATTGATTATAGTAAAACATATCATGTAGTTTGCCCTGGCCATAGATCCATCATCGTCAGAATTTGGTGATGGTGAAATAGGTTTATCCTATGGGATTACCTGGAGTGCATATTGTTGAATATGCGGGGTTTTCTCCTAGCCGAAAATAGGAGGATTAGAGTAAAAATGTGGTTGTAGACTCTGTATGGTAAACAGCATGGTGAACAGGCCCATGACTCAATGAGTTAGAGCATGAATGTGTTCATGGATCAAGAGCACGATGATTAGGCCCGTGGCTCAAAAAGTATACAAGCACATGTGTTAAGGTGAGCTAGAGATATGGGTAGCTTGCGGAGCTGGCCCTGAGGCTGAGGCCAGATAAGCATGAGACTGCAGTCCTGCTTTGGTTTTCATGCACTGACCACGAGGAGGTGAGGTCATGGAGTCTGGCTCTCCCATTGACCTTGTATGGCACCGATTTTCGGGCTTCACAACCAATGGTTGGATTTGAGCGGGGACAGCTCACTTCCATAGGGCATAATAAAATGCAATCTTATCGAATAGCATATACTGCTTGAAGCAAAACACGAAACATTGATTGAGGCCTTGCTTATATAGCTGATCTAGTTATACCTTGCAGTTATGTGTATGATCCTTATATTTTGTGATAAGTTCTTATAAAGCTTATCTTGTCAATCATGTTCCAAAAAGAAATACTTGGTTATATGCCTCCTAGATATCTTGGTAATATTAATGGTAATATTGGCCTTGCTCAGTATGTTTCTCTTATTATATGTCTTTACCAGCTATCTGCTTTATCTGCTTTTAACCTTCTGAGGTTTTATAGTTTTAGCGGGGAGTTATGTTTCTTGCTGGGGTTATGTGTCTCATCCCACTAGTGTACAACCTTTTTAGGTGATCGTGCTAGATGTGGTGGTCGCGAGGTTGTGGTTGAGCAGAAAGAAGAGGAGCAGTAGAAGGCAAGAGATGGACATGTTATTGTTTTGGTGGTTTTATAGTAGAGTCCTAGAGTCATCCCTGTACTCTCAGGTCCTCAGAGGTGTTTTGACGATGTTTCACGATATATAGCTGTTGTGCTTCTGTATATCCTACTGTTGGCCTTACGTGGCCCGTTATGTATGTATAAACAGGTGATGAACTATGGTGCTGACAGTTCAGCTGGCTCCTATACGATGTGGACATATATCAAGGCTTGAAATAATTATATAACATGTTTCTCTACAGGATCTAGATGCAAAAGTTCTCTTATGTATGCTTTTTGAATCGGTTTTAATTAACCCGTGTTTTTGGTAATATGTTGTTTATGGTGTTTCTAAACATTTTCGCGTGTCACCTTGTTGTCTGTGTGATGGCGGGGTGTCACAGTTGGTTTGGTATCAGAGCTCTAGGTTCACTGAGTCTACAAGGATCTAGTACTAGGTTGCGTCTGTTCTTGTGAGTTTTCCAGATTTTCTTACAATAATCTTCTACCCTCAATGGAAGAAAAAGCTTGAAGATGTCTAGAAACCATGAAGAACATGCTGCTGAGAGTAGTGAGGCTGCATCAGTTGATGGAGCTAGAGTGCAGGCACATGAAGATCGGGTGCCTGAGGTCCCCCAACTTGACCCAGACATTCTTGAAAACCCTATCTATCAACACCTTATGGGGCAGTTGGTGGCTATGATGAATCACATGGTGGAAAGAGTGCCAGCACCTCCGCTAAGAGCACAGGCTCCCCATAGTGAATCATCATGCATTGGGAAGACCTTTGAGCGGCTTCGCCGAGTTAGAGATTCAGATTATGCTGGAATAGCTAATCCAGTGAATGCAGATCTGTGGCTGACAGGTATCAAGAAGGCCTTCCGGATCCTCGACATCCCCAAAGCAGACAAAGTCAAGCACGCTGTCTACCTTCTGAAAGGTAGTACTGGCCACTGGTGGGCCATCGAGGAGGAGAAGCGACCCGGTGAGGTGATCTGTTGAGAGGTTTTCTGGTGATAGTTCCTCAGCAGATACTTTCTGAAGACGTATCTGGACAAGAAGATCAACCAGTTTAAGCATCTGCACCAAGGATCGATGAGCATCACCGAATATGAAGCCAAGTTTATGGACTTGCTGAGGTTTTGTCCTCACATGGAGATGACAGATGATGAGCGGATCAGGTGGTTTGAGAAAGGTTTGAGTGTTGAGTTGTCGACACCTACTGCTGCTTTGGAAAATCGGGAGCGGTTTGCCACATTTGTGGAGTTCGTCCGTAGGATTGAACAGTCTATCAGGGAGAAAAGGGAGTCCATGACCAGGAAAAGGCCTGCTCAGTTCCAGGGATAGAGATCTTGTGGCTTTAAGAAGCCAAGGTTTTCAGCACCTTCCATGATGAGAGGTTCCAGTACACCATCACAATGGTCCCCGAGTAAGGGAAGAGGTTATGTTTCTTTGCCGACGAAGGCTCATAGTACATCTTCAGTAGCAGTGTCACAACCATCTAGGACGCAGTTAGAAGGCAGGTCATGCTATCTCTGTGGACAGACTGGGCACTTGAGGTCAAATTGCCCAAAGAGAGATGTTGAAGTGACACAATAGTTGAGGTAGAATCGGAAAGGGTCAGATAAACAACAGCCCATTAGTAGCAGAGGGCGAGGATGCGGTCAAGCGCCACAGGCGGGATCGTCTTCTCAAGGAAGCAGAGGACGTGGACAGCAAGCAACGGCTCGATTCTATGCTATGAGTTAGCCAGAGGCGATAGTCAACCTGTGAGTGGTGGCAGGTCAGATGGAGTTATTTCATTCTGATTTGTCTTTTTCTTGCATTATATCTATCATGGTTGACTCGGGTTCTACACACTCTTTTATCACGCATAGTATGCTTGATAGCTATCTTTTACCTATTAGTCATAAGAAAGATAGCCTATTGTTAGAAACCCATCTTGATGGTTCCTCGATGCTTCGAGAAGTGTGTCCATCTTGTGTTCTATCTTTTTCGAGACATAGTATACAAGTGGATCGTATACCACTCGATATGCATGGATTCGATGTGATCCTTGGGATGGATAGCTTAGAGAAATATAAGGTTGTGATGGATTGTGGTTCCAAGCAGGCAGTGTTTGACGACGGTGGAGAGAAGTGGATCTTCCAAGGAGATAGGAAGATTCTTCCGACATGTTTAGTGTCAGCGATGGTGGCAGAGAAGTTGTTGAGGCAAGGATGTAAGGCGTTCCTAGCTCATGTTATGGATACCAAGGCAAAAGGTCCTAGCCTTGAGGAGGTGTCTGTTGTCCGAGAGTTTGCATATGTGTTTCCAGATGAGTTCCCTGGTGTTTCCCCACCTCGAGAGATTGACTTTGAGATCAATCTGGTGCCAGGAGCATAGCTAGATGCTCAGACGCCGTACAGGATGGCTTCAGCCGAGATGGCAGAACTGAAGAAGCAGTTACAGGAGTTGTTGGATAAAGGTTTCATTAGAGCAAGCACATCGTCGTGGGGCAATCTGGTCCTATTCGTAAAGAAGAAGGATGGATCGATGTGTTTGTGTAAAGATTACCGGCATTTGAACAAAGTTACGATCAAGAACAAGTACCCGTTGTCGAGGATAGACGATCTGTTTGATCAGTTACATGGTGCTACAGTGTTCTCAAAGATCGATCTACGGTCTGGATATCATCAATTGAGGATTAAGGTGGATGACATGCTAAAGTCAGCTTTTAGGATGAGGTATGGTCACTTTAAGTTTGTGGTTATGCTGTTTGGGCTAACCAACACGCCTACTGCTTTCATGGATTTGATGAATAGGGTGTTCTGTCTGTTTCTATATCAGTTTGTTGTAGTTTTTATAGATGACATTTGATCTATAGTCGGGATAGTCAAGAGCATGAACAGCATCTTTGTGGCATCCAACTCATAAATACAAGATTTACTTAAGCGGAAGCGAATCATTTGCAGCGGACTACTAAAAATCACTAAAAATTAAAACTTTTTGCAAAGAGATCCAAACACAGGAATTCTTTTTCATCAAGAACCAAAGTATAACATTTACATCCTAATTTAAAAGTACATGACTTGTATCATCTCTTCTCGAGGATTACAACATCAGCTGTTCTATTAACATTTTATACATACAGCATAAAAACATCAAGGCATCAAGACAAAATCTCAGATCGATTTATTAAAAACACTAACTATAAACTCTGAGGACCTAAGAGTACAGAGACGACACATAGGACTTTCTAACTATATGACTTGACAGACAGTATCTCCACCTGAGATCTTACTGCTGTCTAGGTTGTTGCTTTCCTTTTCCTACAAAAGAGTATCTGCTTCTTTGTCCGCGTCCACCTAAAATGTTGGATCCCACGAGGTGAGACAATTGTAAATTGCCCCAGCGGGAGATATAACTCTCCGCCAAAACATTGTTATTGCAATTTATTGAATTAAAACTGAATATGAGTGCTTACATATTAACAACAGTATTATTCATTGTATGAACAGAATAAGATAATCTCCTTTCCCTAGCAGAATATTGTATCTACTCATGGTAGATTCATAATTCATCCATCTACTTGCAATGAATAAAAAGAGATATAAATGACATCTATCAACTAGAGATGCGTAAAAGAAATGTAACATCATCCAATGAGTTTCCATATTCAATCCTTAAGCAATCATACTATACGGCTGATTACATTTTACAATCACACTTATGCCCTGAGGAGATGAGGTATACCACTCATACTCCAACCGACCACTGCGAAGTCAAAATCGGTACCATACAAGGTCAATGGTAGAGTCGGCTACCAAGACCTCCCACATCTCGGTCAGTGCGGGACCACATGCAGGACATCTTGTATCTCTGCTATATAGCTTTCCAGGGTATACTGGAAACTTCACTATCATAGTTACAGTGGCATGTTGCACTCTCTTCGTGGTCGTGAGATTTCATATTTATCACCATCGATCCGGCATTAACATTATTAGGAGATGTGTACTGCATCTGTCCCAATCATCGGGAGATTCGTGATACATCCATCCCGGTACAAGTAATGAAGGATTGAGAGGTTTAATGTTTACCTTCCACCAATTCCCTCATTAGGACGTCAGGATACATTCGCCCACTGCCCCCACATATTCAAAATATGCGATCCGGGTTTGCCGTGGAGCACCCGTTTCACCATCACCTATTACTAACGATGATGGATCTATGGTTAGGGCTCTACATGATATGATTTCACTTGATTAATTAAGTACATTGGCATATTCTTTTAGCGTCAGTCAAGTTCTCAAACATGAATTATTATGACAAATGCTATAAAGAAACATGTAAGCTCTTATATATTACTTTAACATAACTTATAATACATTGGGATCATAATCCCTTTCTCATCATACTTGAAAGTTCACAACTCTCAGCACATAATTATCTTACTTATCAAAACTGGGTATTCATACCTCCAGTTCATAACTAATCACTGTTACCACTTATTAGGTAACTATTACCTCCAGGTCCTTAGACCGAGGTATACATGATACTTGTTATACAAGCATCTCACATGGCTCACAAGGCCATAAAGTATCTTGTCACCTCTCTCTAAGCAACAACTTACTCCTATGACTCATAAAGTACATGCATATTCTATTACTTTTACTAAGCAACAACAACAATAAGGCACATAAGGCCAATCAACATTTTATTATATGAATGTCATTGCTCAAATCTGGCTATGTTCATCATCTCATAATACCTGCATGGTTATTAGGCATGATAACAGTCATACCAGTCATTGATCACATCATGTGATACAATAGTAACACCACTATTTCTTTACCAGGATTAGGGTTTACTATCAAATAGGGCTTTTCATTCCCTTTACCCAAAATTAGGGTTAGGGTTTCCCATCTCACATTATTTTGGGTTTCTTGCTCACATTATTAGTCCCACTCTAATATATTGCTCCACACCTCTAGGAGCATTCATAGATATCATAATTATTTGCTTATGATCACTATTCTCATCATATATCATTAATGATCATCAATTCAAGGTATGAGTTCATTTCTCATCCTTATCATGGTATGATTACATCATACTCATTTATGTGACTTAACCCCATTCTCAAGGTATATTAGTCAACATTTATCAAAGTACATTGAATTCATTACATCTTTATTATAACAATTATATAACACACACTTCATGTGTTTCTTATCCAAGAATATTGGATTAGAGGTTCATCAAGGTATGTCTACCCTGAAATGCTGAATGTGATATCTATCATGTCTTGATGTATCACTTTCTTCTCATTTCCATCTTACTTAAGTTAATCAACTAACCTTGTATTAAGGTATTTCCTTATTAATTCTTTACCCACTAACTTGTCACTTTCATCATATAGTGCATAGATTACACATTAGAATTGTCCAACTATCTTTAATGATGTGGACTTATCCAATGGTTAGGCAGTGTTGAATATAGGATAAACCATTATCCATCACTGTAGATATTTCAACTCCTAGGATGTTATCCACATCATTATTTAGTATAGCATACCTCATTCCTAAGAGTTTCATGTCCTCATCATTGTAAGGTGTATAGGGTTGTTACACATGCATGAAATGAGATATATAATGATCTAGGCATCATCTTGTCCCTTAGACCCTTACTCATTATAGTATCAACATTACCATTCATATAGTTCATCAACTTTACCCTTGATTGTAATAACCACATCCTACTTTATTGTATTGGCCATTATACCATCACTATGGTTGCACATATCATTATATGGCATCACCCGGGTTTTAAGTCTCTCATAATATCATTACATCAAGGTTTTACATAACATCATTCTAATTTAGGGATTTTCATGGTATTACTCTAGATCAGGGTTTCTCAATTCAATAACACACAATTAGGGTTTCTCATGGATCCACCCTCAATTAGGGTTTCTCATGGATTCACCCTCAATTAGGGTTTCACATGAAGTTACCATGAATTTGGATTTCCCATATTATCATCCTAGTTTAGAGTCACAACATTACCCTTGATTTGGGTTACATCTGATATTTCCCTAGATTTAGGTTAGAGCTCAACAACCTCCTTGATTAGGGTTTCATGATCTCTTTATTAAGGATCATACCCTAATTACTTAACCATTCATGTTGAAGGTGTTGAGGATTATCCATTACATGATTATCATTCATGTAGGAAGTCCTCTCTCTCTCTCATCCTCTATAAGATGATACTACTTTAGACTTGATTAGACTAAGTCAACTTAACTTGAATGAAGGATTGACACTTAATCCATTGTGTCATTATTTTCATGATCATTATAGATTAATTATTCAAAGGTTACTAATCACCCTATCTCATTAAGGGTACAATTATTATAATCATCCTTGGTTTCCGTCATGCAATTGTTCAATTTAAACAATTGACCTTTGACCACTTTAAGTGTTCATACGGTTTGGTTAATTACCTTCCAAATGATCTTGATCACTTAGACCCCAAACGGTCTTGACCAATCAGACCTCAAACGGTCTTGCTTGAAATACCTTCAAACGGTTTAAGACCGTTTAGACCTCCAAACGGTCTTGGTCACACGGCTTTAAACCGTTTGGTAAAGTTAGCACTTGAAACCGTTTGACAAAGTAGGTGCTTGAAACCCATTAACAAAGTGATACTTGAAACTGTTTGAGTCTCAACCGGTTTGGGATTGTTTGGTCCCAAACGGTCTTGAGACTGTTTGGTCCAAACCACTCAAGTTGATTTAGGGTTTCCAAGGTTAACTCCCTCATCAATTGAATCCATGTAACCCCTCATCAATTGAACCTAACACCTTTCTTCAATTGAACTTAATAATCATCCTTCACTTGATTTGACTTTCAATTGATCACCAATTAGGTTTTGAATCCAATCGGATTAGGGTTTGAAATCAATGAACCTTCAATATTAGACATTGTAAACTAATTGCTTTGAAATCATTGGACCACCATCCAAATTGGACATCAACTGACCTCAAACGGTCTTGAGGTCATTTGTATTACCTCCAAATGGTCTTGAGACTATTTTACCATCTCATCATCAAAATCCATGACATCCAATTAGGGTTTGGATCATTGGATTGATCATCAAATCGATTATTGATTACATTTCAATTTGGTATCTTTGGATCTTCAAATACCCAACCATACTCAACCCTAGACCTCCAAATGGTCTTGGGTGACCTATAAATGGTCTTGAGACCGTTTGGGTGATCCCCAAACGGTTTTGAAACTGTTTCGGTCAATCAACCCAAAGATTCTACACAATCAATTACAAAATCAGCACTTAACCCGATTAGGGTTTGCTACTTGATGATTATCTATGTATTGAATTAATCAATTGGATCCATTATATTATCATCCAACACGTATTAGGGTTCTTACCTCAAATGGTCAACCCTCCTAAATGGTCAACTCTCTTAAACGGTTTGGGCTCAAAACACCAAACAGTTTTGAAATTGTTTGGTCTCCAAACGGTTTGGTGAAACCGTTCGGACCAACAAATTCAAATCGTTTGCACTTGATATTTGGGGATGCATGTGCTTATGATGATGTCATAATCATCAAGCTCTAAACTCACGAAACTTGCTGTGATTTTCATGGTGATTGCATCAATCAACCAAATCAATTATCGTGAATGAAGAAAGGATCATTATTTAATAAGGAATTGAATACAATAACAAAATCAAGGGTTCAAGTTATAAAACCCGCCTCCAATTGAGCTCTAAAGCTCCAAGATCACGTCAAAAATGGTGTATGAAGCTTTTGCAACTCCCCCTAGGCTCGTCCTCAAGCTTTTGGGCGAAAAGATTGGCTAGGGTTGAAGATGGAGTGAAGAAAAGAAGAAATCAATGATTTATTTTCAATTTCCACCATGGAATCAAGGTGAAAAGGGGTCAATAAGCTTACCAACAGGTTGGGGGTCGTCCTCCTGATCCTCCCAAGCTCCTTGGTCGTTTTACAAGCAAAGGGAAGAGGTGGGTTCCGAAAAAGTCCTTGTTTTGGCTTGGAAAGAGTCTTTTTATAAGAAATTCAATGCGAGAGAAAATGTTTTATAAAAATATTTTAATTCCAAAATTGTTGCCACCACTTCCCCCTTGGTTTATTTCATAAAAAGGCATCTCTATCCCCACCGATCTCCCTTACATTATCCAAGAATTAAGGGAAAAGAAATTAAGCACCTTAACCCTTATAATAGTAATATCCATTTTTGAGTGGAAAATTCTTTTTCTTATAATAAGGTGAGTGGAGTTTTCACCTCCTTAGGATATTTTCGTTGCCTTTACAAGGCACAAGCTCGTCCAACCCCTTTACAAAATCATCCCTCAACTTTTGGTTGAAGGGCTCTTCAATTAATATATTTATTTTTTTTGCACTAAATTGAATTAGGGTTTCGATTAGGATTAAATCTTGATTATTTTAATGTCAAGATTCTCTCTCCTCCAAATTAATTCAAATGAGGCACCCCTATCATTTTATTTACTCTACATGGTGTCAAGAAACATTAGGGACCTTATTGAAGTGGTAATTTTTCATATTGAACCCTAGGTTTTGGGTAAATTACACATTACACCAAAACTAATTTTTAATGCACAAACATTGTTTTATCAGCTCTATCTTGGTACTCAAGCTTCCATAAGCCATACCTCTACATCATTTTCATTCCTATGATACTTCAACATATGAGGAACATATTATTATGTAACATTTGCAAGTTAACCCCTTAGCTTGGGTAATTTGCACATTAGTCCAAAATAAGCAAACATTGCTTCAACATTATTCAAACATGACCGAAATTGAAACATAAGTTCCTCTTGAGCCTTAATTACTTTTAACCAAATAAAATTAAGGATTTAATTAACTTGCTTAAGCAAAACTCCCAGTGTTAAGGCATAACCCAGGTCAGGGATGTTACAAATTATAAACCCCTAACAAGGATTTCGTCCCCGAAATCCCAGATAAAGGAAGATAGATGTTATTCTTTCATCATACTATCTAGTCTCCACATAACATCTCATTATTATGGAGACACCATAAAGATTTGATCAACACAAAGTGTTTCCATATAAAATTGGCATAGAATTCAAACACACAAAACACATGCTCCACTGTTCTTCATCATTGACTGTGGAATTAATTCTGTGCCAAGTGACACTTTCCTTATTTTACTATTTCATGTGACAGATTCTTGTCTCTGAGGAGTCTCTCATGCTCCTTAATTAATTCAGCATTTCTCTTTCAAGATCACAATTATGTTATGTCACCCTCTTGAGACTATAAGTCTTTTCATTCGATTGTGCCATCTCATCTGGTGACACTATACTAGATTTTCTTATCACTTGTTCTACTATATTATTAGTTGTACATCCTCTTATCATAAAGATAGGTTACTTGTCAACTAAGAATTTATTTTAAAGATATCTTTAATTGTTGTGTTTATGCAAAGCGTAAACCCCTAACATGTGATGTTCATACTATTTTACATGATTAATTTGATTTCATGGTTGACCATTCCAGGTAACCAACATAAACCATCTGATATTTCTTAGATACCAGGATCTCTTACCTTGGTATCTATCACATGTGTTAAAAACACATCACATATTTATCTTCCTTTCATCTTGGGACACTACTTGTTACATATATCTTTTCCTTGGAACCCAAGTCCAAGGTAAACTGATACTTTTCTAAGTATCCATTACATGAACATTTTTATCTTATGCACATCAAGTGTCCTAAGACCCACTTGATTTCCATGTCCCTGAAAGGAGGGAAAACAAGGAATCATATTCCTCTTATTTATTCATGTGTTTTCAACTATTCATGAACCATTTACTATATATCTCATCCTAGGTTCCCTGCCCTCATCATAGGAATTTATAAGGATGATTACATGACATTAATCCTTTCTTTATTATTATCTAGCATGTTTATGATCATCTCATGATCTCATCACAATTCCCATTTCCTCATTATGGGAAAAGATTTTTATTATATTTACAACTTTATTGAGCAAGGTTCATCTCCCTAATTCTTATTCTTGTCTTATGAGGGATATACTTTTAGTTCCTCATACCAACATGCTCATCTGAGATTATCTCATACTTCTCTTTCTTATGGTTAGGATATGACATATTTATTCATTCCATATTTCTAATTTCATGATACTCATTAGATTGTCTCAGAATGACTACTTAATCAGAGTAATAAAAAAGATAACAATCTAAGAGTCTCCATACTCACTTTATCCTCAGTAGTTGTATACCTGGCCAGGGTATATAAATACTGAGATAAAGTAGTATGCACTTTTTATACTGTCATATTCCTTCCTTTCCATATTATCACAAATATAAGATTTAACATTACTGGATTTTATCCAGGCATCTCTTTTATACCTCATCTTCATCTCATAGAGGTAAGAACATCATAAAGCATTTGTAATGTTTATTATGCAAAATATAAGTCCTTATAGGACTAATCAAAGAAAACTCAATCAATTACTTTCTCAATCTAACTCAGGAGACCATAAAAAGACATATTAGAATGACATTATTTTGGCTAACCTATCATGATTCGTGGATTTTTCACTGCCTCAGGCTGATTTACCATAACATTTCTGGCTGAGCAGTCTCTTTCCAGATGTCCTACCTGTCTACATTGGTAACAAGTTCTGAGCTCTTGATATGGTCTAAAGGTTCTTTACCTTTTCTAGATAACCATTGCCTTGGTGCACTAGGCCCTGGTTATACTGGTGATACCAAAAACTTCTTCTTTTTGGAACTACTAGGCCTCTATTCCTGGATTTGGATAGGCCTTTTCTCAATTCTTCCTTTATATTCCTTTTTTGGACAATTAGGTCTGATATGTCCAGGCTTCCTACACCTATGGCAGATCCTGGTTTCAGATTGTATCCTATTCCTTTCATCATTATTCATTGCTCCAACATGCTGATGTTGAGTAGGAAACCTATTGGAGTTCAAAACTTCATCATTTCCTTTTGCTTCAACTATTGAGGTTGATTACACATCATGTTAATGTCCAAAACATCATCATTGGGGGCTGGTAATCTAGGTTGCACTGCTAGTGCTCGATCCACTAAATACATCATGGTTTCCCTAAGTTCCCCAACAATGATACCTAAGGAAGGATTTCTTATCATAGTTGGATTAGCTAGGGGGTTCTCAGGCAATTGTCCCTCTCTTGCCTGCTCCCCTACACCTCTTCTTGGTGTAGCATTGTTTCTTTCTGCAGCAAAATCCTCATGTGACCCAGTCATCTTCAAGTTCTTCTTCTCCTATATAAGTAGAAGACACTATCAGATACACTGGAAGACACTAGAACAGAGTCTACTACATTATTCCGATGTCTCTGTAGACTCAGTGAACCTAGAGCTCTGATACCACTAAATTGTGGCATCCAACTCATAAACACAAGATTTACTCAAGCGGAAGCGAATCATTTGCAGTGGATTACTGAAAATCACTAAAAATTAAAACTTTTTGCAAAGAGATCCAAACACGGGATTTCTTTTTCATCAATAACCAAAGTATAACATTTACATCCTGATTTAAAAGTACATGACTTGTATCATCCCTTCTCAAGGATTACAACATCAGTTGTTCTATTAACATTTTATACATATAGCATAAAAACCTCGAGGTATCAAGCCAAAATCTCAGATCGATTCATTAAAAACACTAACTATAAACTCCGAGGACCTGAGATTATAGAGACGACACATAGGACTTTCTAACTATATGACTTGACAGACAGTATCTCCACCTGAGATCTTACTACTGTCCAGGTTGTTGCTTTCCTTTTCTTACAAAAGAGTATCTGCTTCTTTGTCTGCGTCCACCTAAAAATGTTGGATCCCATGGGGGTGAGACAATTGTAAATTGCCCCAGCGGGAGATATAACTCTCTGCCAAAACATTGTTATTGCAGTTTATTGAATTAAAACTGAATAGGAGTTCTTACATATTAACAGCAGTATTATTCATTATATGAACAGAATAAGATAATCTCCTTTCCCTAGCAGAATATTGTATCTACTCATGGTAGATTCATAATCCATCCATCTACTTGCAATGAATAAAAAGAGATATAAATAACATCTATCAACTAGAGATTCATAAAAGAAATGTAACATCAGCCAATGAGTTTTTGTATTCAATCCTTAAGCAATCATACTATATGGCTGATTACATTTTACAATCACACGTATGCCCTGAGGAGATGAGGTATACCGCTCATACTCCAACCGACCACTGCGAAGTCAAAATCAGTACCATACAAGGTCAATGGTAGAGCCAGCTACCAAGACCTCCCACATCCCAGTCAGTGTGGGACCACATGCAAGACATCTTGTGTCTCTGCTATATAGCTTTCCAGGGTATACTGGCAACTTCGCTATCAGAGTTACAGTGGCGTGCTGCACTCTATTCATGATCATGAGATTTCATGTTTATCTCCATCGATCCAGCATTAACATTATTGGGAGATGTGTAATGCATATGTCCCAATCATCGGGAGATTCGTGATACATCCATCCTGGTACAAGTAATGAACGATTGAGAGGTTTAATGTTTATCTTCCACCAATTCCCTCATTAGGACGTCAGGATACATTCGCCCATTGCCCCCACATATTCAAAATATGTGATCCGGGTTTGCAGCGGAGCACCCGTTTCACCATCACCTATTACTGATGATGATGGATCTATGGTCAGGGCTCTACATGATTGATTTCACTTGATTAATTAAGTACATTGGCATATTTTTTTAGCATCAGTCAAGTTCTCAAATATGAATTATTATGACAAATGTTGTAAAGAAACATGTAATCTCTTATCTATTGCTTTAACAGAACTTATAATACATTGGGATCATAATCCCTTTCTCATCATACTTGAAAGTTCACAACTCTCAACACATCATTATCTTACTTATCAAAACTGGGTATTCATACCTCCAGTTCATAACTAATCACTGTTACCACTTATTAGGTAACTATTACCTATAGGTCCTCAGACCGAGGTATACATGATACTTGTTATACAAGCATCTCACATGGCTCACAAGGCCATAAAGTATCTTGTCACCTCTCTCTAGGCAACAACTTACTCCTATGACTCATAAAGTCCATGCATATTATGTTACTTTTACTAAGCAACAACAACAATAAGGCACATAAGGCCAATCAACATTTTTTTATATGAATGTCATAGCTCAAATCTGGCTATGTTCATCATCTCATAATACATGCATGGTTATTAGGCATGATAACAGTCATACCAGTCATTGATCACATCATGTGATACAATAGTAACACCACTATTTCTTTACCAGGATTAGGGTTTACTATCAAATAGGGCTTTTCATTCCCTTTACCCAAAATTAGGATTAGGGTTTCCCATCTCACATTATTTTGGGTTTCTTGCTCACATTATTAGTCCAACTCTAATATATTGCTCCACACCTCTAGGATCATTCAAAGATATCATAAGTATTTACTTATGATCACTATTCTCATCATATATCACTAATGATCATCAATTCAAGGTATGAGTTCATTTCTCATCCTTATCATGGTATGATTACATCATACTCATTTATTTGACTTAACCCCATTCTCAAGGTATATTAGTCAACATTTATCAAAGTACATTGAATTCATTACATCTTTATTATAACAATTGTATAACACACACTTCATGTGTTTCTTATCCAAGAATATTGGATTAGAGGTCCATCAAGGTATGTCTACCCTGAAATGCTGAATGTGATATCTATCATGTCTTGATGTATCACTTTCTTCTCATTTCCATCTTACTTAAGTTAATCAACTAACCTTGTATTAAGGTATTTCCCTCTTAATACTTTACCCACTAACTTGTCACTTTCATCATATAGTGCATAGATTACACATTAGAATTGTCCAACTATCTTTAATGATGTGGACTTATCCAATGGTTAGGCAGTGTTGAATATAGGATAAACCATTATCCATCACTTTAGATATTTCAACTCCTAGGATGTTATCCACATCATTATTTAGTATAGCATACATCATTCCTAAGAGTTTCATGTCCTCATCATTGTAAGGTGTATAGGGTTGTTACACATGCATGAAATGAGATATATAATGATCTAGGCATCATCTTATCCCTTAGACCCTTACTCATTATAGTATCAACATTACCATTCATATAGTTCATCAACTTTACCCTTGATTGTAATAACCACATCCTACTTTATTGTAATGGCCATTATACCATCACTATGGTTGCACATATCATTATATGGCATCACCCTGAATTTAAGTCTCTCATAATATCATTACATCAAGATTTTACATAACATCATTCTAATTTAGGGATTTTTCATGGCATTACTCTAGATCAGGGTTTCCCATTCAATAACCCACAATTAGGGTTTCTCATGGATCCACCCTCAATTAGGGTTTCTCATGGATTCACCCTCAATTAGGGTTTCACAAGAAGTTACCTTGAATTTGGATTTCCCATATTATCATCCTGGTTTAGAGTCACAACATTACCCTTGATTTGGGTTACATCTGATATTGCCCTAGATTTAGATTAGAGCTCAACAACTTCCTTGATTAGGGTTTCATGATCTCTTTATTAAGGATCATACCCTAATTACTTAATCATTCATGTTGAAGGTGTTGAGGCTTATCCATTACATGATTATCATTCATGTAGGAAGTCCTCTCTCTCTCATCCTCTATAAGATGATACTACTTCAGACTTGATTAGACTAAGTCAACTTAACTTGAATGAAGGATTGACACTTAATCCATTGTGTCATTATTTTCATGATCATTAGAGATTAATTATTCAAAGGTTACTAATCACCCTATCTCATTAAGGGTACAATTATTACAATCATCCTTGGTTTACATCATGTAATTGTTCAATTTAAACAATTGACCTTTGACCACTTTAAGTGTTCATACGGTTTGGTTAATTACCTTCCAAACGATCTTGATCACTTAGACCCCCAAACAGTCTTGACCAATCAGACCTCAAACGGTCTTGCCTGAAATACCTTCAAACAGTTTAAGACCGTTTATACCTCCAAACGGTCTTGGTCACATGGTTTGAAACCATTTGGTAAAGTTCACACTTGAAACCGTTTGACAAAGAGGGTTCTTGAAACCGTTTAACAAAGTGATACGTGAAACCATTTGAGTCTCAGCCGATTTGGGATTGTTTGGTCCCAAACGGTCTTGAGACCATTTGGACTCAAACGGTCTTGAGATCATTTGGTCCAAACCACCTCAAAACCAAATGGACCAAATATGGTCTCAACCACTCAAGTTGATTTAGGGTTTCCAAGGTTAACTCCCTCGTCAATTGAATCCATGTAACCACTCATCAATTGAACCTAAAACCTTTCTTCAATTGAACTTAATAATCATCCTTCACTTGATTTGACTTTCAATTGATCACCAATTAGGTTTTGAATCCAATCGGATTAGGGTTTGAAATCAATGAACCTTCAATATTAGACATTGTAAACTAATTGCTTTGAAATCATTAGACCACCATCCAAATTGTACATGACCTGACCTCAAATGGTCTTGAGGTTGTTTGGATGACCTCCAAACGGTCTTGAGACTGTTTTCCCATCTCATCATCAAAATCCATGACATCCAATTAGGGTTTGGATCATTGGATTGATCATCAAATCGATTATTGATTACATTTCAATTTGGTATCTTTGGATCTTCAAATACCCAACCATACTCAACCCTAGACCTCCAAATGGTCTTGGGTGACCTCCAAACAGTCTTGAGTCCGTTTGGGTGATCCCCAAACGGTTTTGCAACCGTTTGGGTTAATCAACCCAAAGATTCAACACAATCAATTACAAAATCAGCACATAACCCGATTAGGGTTTGCTACTTGATGATTATCTATGTATTGAATTAATCAATTGGATCCATTATATTATCATCCAACATGTATTAGGGTTCTGACCTCAAATGATCAACCCTCCTAAATGGTCAACTCCCTTAAACGGTTTGGGCTCAAAACACCAAACAGTTTTGAAACTGTTTGGTCTCTAAACGGTTTGGTGAAACCGTTTGGACCAACAAATTGAAACCGTTTGCACTTGATATTTGGGGAGGTGTGTGCTTATGATGATGTCATCATCATCAAACTCTAAACTCATGAAACCTACTATTATTTTCATGGTGATTGCATCAATCAACCAAATCAATTATTGTGAATGAAGAAAGGATCATTATTTAATAAGGAATTGAATACAATAACAAAATCAAGGGTTCAAGTTATAAAACCCGCCTCCAATTGAGATCCAAAGCTCCAATCTCACGTCAAAAATGGTGGATGAAGCTTTTACAACTCCCCCTAGGCTCGTCCTCAAGCTTTTGGGTGAAACGATTGGCTAGGGTTGAAGATGGAGTGAAGAAAAGAAGAAATCAATGATTTGTTTTTTATTTCCACCATGGAATCAAGGTGAAAAGGGGTCAAGAAGCTTACCAACAGGTTGGGGGTCGTACTCCTGATCCTCCCAAGATCCTTTGTCGTTTTCCAATCAAAGGGAAGAAGTGGGTTCCGAAAAAGTCCTTGTTTTGGCTTGGAAAGAGTCTTTTTATAAGAAATTCAATGAGAGAGAAAATGTTTTATAAAAATATTTTAATTCCAAAATTGTTGCCACCACTTCCCCCTTGATTTCTTGCATAAAAAGTCATCTCTATCCCCACTGAGATCCCTTCCATTATCCAAGACTTAAGGGAAAAGAAATTAAGCACCTTAACCCTTATAATAGTAATATCCATTTTTGAGTGGAAATTTCTTTTTCTTATAATAAGATGAGTGGAGTTTTCACCTCCTTAGGATATTTTCGTTGCCTTTACAAGGCACAAGCTCGTCCAACCCCTTTACAAAATCATCCCTCAACTTTTGGTTGAAGGGCTCTTCAATTAATATATTTATTTTTTTGCACTAAATTGAATTAGGGTTTCGATTAGGATTAAATCTTGATTATTTTAATATCAAGATTCTCTCTCCTCCAACTTAATTCAAATGAGGCACCCCTCTTATTTTATTTACTCAAAATGGTGTCAAGAAACATTAGGGACCTTATTGAAATGGTAATTTGCATATTGAACCCTAGGTTTTGGGTAAATTACACATTACACCAAAACTAATTTTTAATGCACAAACATTGTTTTATCAGCTCTTTCTTGGTACTCAGGCTTCCATGAGCCATACCTCTACATAATTTTCATTCCTATGATGCTTCAACATATGAGTAACATATTATTATGTAACATTTGTAAGTTAACCCCTTAACTTGGGTAATTTGCACATTAGTCCAAAATAAGCAAACATTGCTTCAACATTATTCAAATAGGACCAAAATTGAAACATAAGTTCCTCTTGAGCCTTAATTACTTTTCACCAAATAAAATTAAGGATTTAATTAACTTGCTTAAGCAAAACTCCCAAGGTTAATGCATAACCCAGGTCAGGGATGTTACAATCTTCGACAAGCGTTGACTCTTCTTCGCCAACATCAGTTGTATGCCAAGTTTAGTAAGTGTGAGTTTTGGTTGAAAGAAGTGACTTTCTTGGGTCATGTGATATCTGAAAAAGGAGTCAGAGTGGACCCTAAGAAGGTGGAGTCAGTTGCATTGTGGGAGCATCCAAAGACGCTGACAGAAGTCCGTAGTTTCTTGGGTTTGGCAGGATATTACTGAAGGTTTATAAAGGACTTTAGTGTGATTGCATTGTCATTGACAAAATTGACCAGGAAGGATGTACCCTTTGTTTGGGATGATCGTTGTCAGCAAGATTTCCAAAGATTGAAGGAGAAGCTAACTAGTGCTCTAGTGCTAGTGCTGCCAGAGCCTGGGAAAGGCTATGTTGTTTTTTGCGATGCTTCCAAGAAGGGCCTAGGATGTGTGCTAATGTAGGAAGATCATGTGGTTTCTTTTGCTTCGTGACAGCTTAAGAAACATGAGGAGAACTATTAGACACATGATCTAGAGCTGGCAGCGGTATCCCATGCATTAAATATTTGGAGACACTATCTTTATGGGGAAGTGTGTCAGATCTTTACAGATCATAAGAACTTGAAGTACATATTCTCACAGAGTGAGCTGAACATGTGACAACGTCACTGGATGGAGCTAATCAACGATTATGATTGCACCATTGAGTATCATCCTAGTAAGGCGAATGTGGTAGCTGATGCGCTTAGCAGGAAGTCTTCTTCTCTCCCCACGAAGAAGGCATAGTTGAGTTTCTTGGTATGCCATAGGCGGGATATGTTTGTCTCCTTGCGGCGGATGAATATACAGTTAGAAGTTTTCTTGTTGGTACAGATGCAAGTAAAGCCTACATTGAGACAGCAGATCAAAGATGCACAATAGGCAGATGCTTCAGTTCCATTGATAAGACTAGAGTTTGGCAGCGAAAAGCGTGATGGGTTCCATGAGTCCGAGGATGGACTAGTTTGCTATCATGGTAGGATGGTGGTCCTCGATGTTGATGATCTGAGAAAACTAGTACTTGAGGAAGCACACACATCTATGTATGCAATGCATCCAGGAGTCACCAAGATGTATCATAATCTGAAGGATCTGTATTGGTGGCCTGGCTTGAAGAAGGATGTAGCCGAGTTTGTGGCTAGGTGTGTGGTATGCCAGCAAGTTAAGGCTGAGCATCAGAAGCCGGCAGGTACGTTGCAACCCATGCCAATACCGCAGTGGAAATGGGATCATATAACCATGGATTTCGTAGTTAGTCTGCCAAGGACAGCTAAGAATCATGATTCCATTTGGGTGATAGTGGATAGATTGAAAAAGTCTGCTCACTTCATACCGGTAAAGACAACGTATACAGTAGAGAAGCTTGCTCAGGTGTATGTAGACGAGATAGTGCGTTTGCACGGTGTACCGGCAACGATAGTCTCCGATAGAGGACCCTAGTTCATGAGTCATTTCTGGGAACAGTTGCACAAAGCATTGGGAGAGCAATTGAGATTCAGTACAGATTTCCACCCGCAGACAGATGGACAGTCTGAAAGGACTATTCAGACTTTGGAGGACCTTCTCTGAGCATGTGTTTTGCAGTTTCTAGGCAGTTGGGATGTGCATCTCAGTTTGATAGAGTTCGCCTACAACAATAGTTACCAGTGGAGCATCGACATGGCTCCTTATGAGGCTCTATATGGCAGGAAGTGTAGATCTCCTCTATGCTCGTATGAGTCTGGTGAGTATCAACTGTTGGGTCCTGAGTTAGTGCAGCAGACAACAGAGAAGATTAGAGTGATACGGCAAAAGTTGAAAGTGGCACAAGACAGACAGAAGTCGTACACAGATAATCACAGACGTCCTTTAGAGTTCCAAGTGGGAGACAAAGTGTATCTTAAGGTCTCACCATAGAAAGGCGTGCTAAGGTTTGGACGGAAAGGCAAACTAGCACCCAGGTATATGGGGCCATACCCGGTAATAGCACGTGTTGGAAAAGTAGCTTACAAACTAGACCTGCCACCAGAGTTGCATAGGTTACATCCAGTGTTCCATGTCAGCATGCTGAAGAAAAGTCATCCAAACACAGGGACAGTGATACAACCAGTTGAGGTTGAGCTTGATGAAAATGTGACCTACGAGGAAGGTCCAGTGACAAAATCCCTTTTTAGAGGTTTATGGCTTGTAAGGACCCTCGCTTTAGGAAGAGATGAGGAGGAAGTATCCCTCGCTTTTCTCTTCGGATTTCGGAGACGAAATCCCTTTGTAGAGGTTTATGGCTTGTAAGGACCCTGACCTCTATTTTGGGCTTATCCTGTTTGCTTTGCCTAAACCTTGTTCTTAGTTGCTTGCTAATCACCTTTAGTGGTGATTAGGGTTTGTTTTTGCTTTGTTGAGAGTTGGATGTGCTACTTGCAAATAACCTAAGTTTAGGGTTGATGAGCAAGTTTGTCACCTTGAGAGATGGTTTTATCTCTCCTTGCTTCCTCTAGAGTTGAAAGGAAGGGTTGGGCTCGTTGCTTGAGTTGCCTTGGGCTTTGTTGAGCTTTTTTGGGCTTTGTTTTGCCTTGTTTGGGCCTTGCTTTGCCTTGTTGGACCTTGTGTCGGGAAAGTGAGATTGGTGTCGGCCATGGGTGTGTCGCCCATGGGGCTGTTTCGGGCAAGGGAGTGAGGTGTATCGGCCTATGACCATCTTTGACTCTTAGCTTCATTTGTGTCACCACTCTAGTGGACACTTGGTGCATGGTGCTTGCATGTGGCAATAGCCTTGGACATGTGGTCGTGGAGAGATGAGAATGTGGCATTGCCCATGGACAAGTGTCCCTGGGTTGGCAACACATTGCCTTATTTTCTCCTCCACCCTCTTTTTATATATGTATCTCCTTTCTCTTTCTAAGGATCCCTTTAGTTCCTTAGTTTCCCCTCTTCCTTGGTGATCGACACCTCTCCTTTGCAACCTTGGTGGCCGATACCCTTAGAGGAGCTCAGCTTGGTGGCCAATCCTTCTCCTTGGAACCTCCTTCTTCCTCTTGTGGAGGTGCTTGATCTTAGAGCTTTCAGCTTTGGAGCTTGCTTAAGGCGGGTTACATAACTTCTAACCCTAACTATACTACCATCTTTTATGTTGTACGTTCACATATGATCATGATCGACCATGCATGTTGTTAGATATGTTTCTTGCTCTAGTTTGCACCTTTGATCTTGATATATGATCTTGTTGCTATAATGGATGTGTTGGATGTGCTTTGACCTTGTTGGTCGAACCTATGGAGTAGGGTTTTCTTTGGGGCAATACCCCTTTCTCTCCTTTGGTCTAGAGAAGTGAGTTCGGCTCTAGTGATATAGGCAACACCCCTCTCACTTGGTTGTTGAGAGGTGAGTCTATACTCTAGTTGCTTGAGCAACACTCTTCTCTCACCATGGATTTGAGAGGTGAGCCTTGGGTGAGTGTTGACCTAGTAGTGGTTGAGACCTTGTCCGATATGGAAATGATCCATCATGTTGCCCGATTGGTGATGGAGGTTGTGCAAGACCCCTCTCTCTTGGTTGTTGAGAGGTGAGCCAATCCTTTGATCTTTTAGGGTTTTGATGATGGTTGTAACATCCCTGACCTGGGTTATATACTAACCCTAGGTGTTTTGCTTAAATAAATGATCAGATGCTTGTGTTTATCTTTTGAAATGTAATTAAGGCTTTTGAGGAACTTATATTTCAATTTCAGTCCTTTTTGCATAATGTTGAAACATTGTTTTGTTAATAATGGACTAAAATGCAAATTACCCAAGTTGAGGGGTTTATTTGCAATTTGCACATGTTAATATGTTCCTCTGAAGATGACACATCATAAGAATGAATGTGATGTGGTGGTATGGATTCCACAAGCTTGAACACCAAGACATAGCTTGTAGAGTAATCCTTGTGCTTTAAAACCTAGTTTTGGTGTAATGTGCAAATTACCCAAAACCTAGGGTCTAACATGTAAAATAGACCCTCTAAAGGATCTCTCATATTTCTTGGAATCAAATAGAGCAAAGAAAATTAGAAGGGCGCCTCATTTGAATGATCAAGGTGGAGAGATAATCTTGATATTAAAATAATCAAGATTTAAGCAAATAGCTCTTTAATATATATACAACTTATTAAGATGTTTGGTTTCTTTTCCTTTAAACCTTGGATAGTGGAGGATTTTTGCATGAGATTATAAGGTGGCCATTTATCCAAAGGATGGAGCAAGCTTTGGTGGATTTAGTTGAAAAAAAAAAGAAGATAACTCTCTTTTATCAAATTACCTTAAAAACCCATAAATGCATATATGTATCTTTACCACCAACAACAAAGGATCGTTTCCCTTAGTTATTTCTTCTCAAACTTGCTTAGACCGACCAAGGAAGAGCTCTGGAGCAGAGGGAGGATGATCAACCTGTAGGTAAGTCTTGGTCATCTTCTACCTCGGATTCTTGGGGGAAAACCCTAAAGCAAGGTAGGATTCATGGTTTTCTTCATACGATTCTCCTTTCTAGCCATCTTATTCATCCAAAAAGTGGAGGAAAGACCTTGGACAACTACTAGAGCTCAAGCCACCATTAAAGATACGAATCTTGGAGCTCTAGATCAGACCTAAAGGTGGTTTTATAACTGTAAACCTTGAGCATTGTTTATGCATCTTTATCCCCATGAAAAAGCGTTAGTTATTCTTCTTCCTTTGCTACTCTTGTGTTCTTGTTAGCAATTCCATGAAGAACAACCCTTGTTCTTAAGGTAGACGAAGGCCACGTTAACTTCAATGTTTATCCAAGGATCTCACTTTAGCAAACGGTCTCCAACCCTTGCTCAAACGGTTTCCCAAACCGTTTGGGAGCAAACGGTTTCAAACCGTTTGAATGCAAACGGTTTCACAAGAACTCATGGAAGCAAATGGTCCAAGACCGTTTGGAGGCATTGACCATTTGGAGGACTGTTGAGAATAATGTAGACTAATTACCTACCAAAAATCATCAATTAATTCCAAGTGGTTCACCAATTGAAGGCCCATCAACCACCTAAACCCTAATCGGGTCAATTGTTGATTTCAATACTTGAATTAAGTTGAAGTTTGGGTTGAGTGACCCAAACAGTTTCAAAACTATTTGGGGATCACCCAAATGGTCTCAATACTGTTTGGTGATCACCCAAGACCGTTTGGAGGTCTAGGGTTAAGCATAGTTGGCCAATTAAGGATTCAATCATATCTAGAGGATGAGTAATTGATTGTTGATTTTGGTGACCAACTCTAGTATCCAAACCCTAATTGAATGACTTGGTTTTTTATAAAATAATGGGCAAACGGTCTCAAGACCATTTTGAGGATATCCAAACAATCCCAAGACCGTTTGGGGTCAGGTCATGACCAAATTGAATGATGGTTCAATGATTTCAAAATCAATTAGACTCATATTGAAACATGTTGAAGGGTAATTGATTTCAAACCCTAATTCAATTGATCCAAACCCTAATTGATGATCAATTAAGGGTCAAATCAGTTAAGGGATGACCTAATTGACTCAATTGATGAGTGGCTAACATGTGCATGATCGATTGAGGGGTTCAACATTGGAAACCCTAACTCAATTGAAGAGGTTGAGACACTTTTTGGTCCTTGCGGTTTTGAGGTGGTTTGCACCAAACGGCCTCAAGACCATTTGCATCCAAATGGTCTCAAGACCATTTGAGTCCAAACGGTCTCAAGACCATTTGGGACCAAACGATCCCAAACCGTTTTTGCTCATGTGGTTTCAAGGTCGGTTATGTCGATGCAGTTTCAAAGTCAAACTTGACCAAACGATCTTCACCTCATCTTGGGCAAATGGTCTTGAGTGTGCACTTTACCAAACGGTTTCAAAAGTCAACATGACCAAATGGTCTTCACCACCAAACGGTTTCAAGGGCAGTCCAAGACCGTTTGGAGGTTTAGTGTACAAGACCGTTTGAGGTCTAAAAAGGTTAAGATCGTTTGATGCCTTAGTGGTTGATTAACCTAAACCTCATAAATACTTAAAGTGGTTAAAGGACCAAGTAATTAGTTGATTGAGACATGATGTGATCAATGGTGATTATAATAAAGGAACCCATGATGGAATAGAGTGATTAATACTCTTTGAACAAGTAAGCTTTAATGACCACAATAGTAATGACATAACCCATGAGGTCAATGTTGAATTGACTTAGCCTAATCAAGGGTGATGGAAACATTAATTTATAGAAAGATGAGAGAGAAGACTTCTTATATGAATGTTAATCAAGTAATGGGTTCCCAATATGAATGAATACCTAATTAGGGTATGATCCATGCTAATGAGATCATGAAACCCTAATTATGATGGTTAATGAATCATAACCCTAATTGAGGGCAATAATGGGAGTATCCTTAATATATGATGATGACATAATCCTAATTCATAGTGATGACATGGTAATCCTTAAATTAAAGGTACTTTGTTGATCATTTTTACTTAGGGTGAATAGTAAATCCTAATTGTGAGATATTAATGATAACCCTAGTCAATTATGATTTAATGTGAATAGTAAACCCTAATCCAGGGTGATGTGATGAGTATAGTAAATCCCAGTTTAGGGTATGCTAAATAAGAACTCTAACCTTGAGTGATGAGATATGTATATCAAACCCTAATCGGTTTGAAGTATTGACTTCATAAGTGTAAAACGGTCGTGGTGATCTTCTATAACACTATCGTGCAAGGTAGCACGGTCGTGGTGCTCCATACTTGACTTGAAGATTGTTTTGCAAAGTAAACCTTAACCAATAGTGATGCTATCATTATTGTACATTGTGCTGATATAGAAATAATGTGCATGTTATCATTTATATTAATCATGCAAGTTTTTATGAAATAGTGAGCATAGCCAGGTGAGAGCTATGATGCAATATTCATTAAAAGCACTTTATAAGCTTTATTCTATGTTTCCTAGTGCGAGGTAACAAATGAGACTGATAGGCTGTATGAGCCATGAGAAATATCTACATTACTACTATCATGTTTATGCTATCAATTGACTTGATGGCATTATGTCACTTGGTAACAAGTGTTTTGTTGAACTAAGGGTTTGAATACCCATGATCTTGAATCATAATGATGAGATGATTAGGGATTGATATCCCAATGTCAACCATATGTGAAATGAACTTGATACAAATAAGTACTCTTTCTTTATAACAATTGTTTTAATGGTTTATGTTTGAAAACATGCCTGATGCTAAAAGAATGCCATAATGTACTTAAATAATCAAATATAATGATATCATGTAGAGCCCTGACCATAGATCCATCATTGTCATAAGTTAAATGATGGTGAAATAGGTTTTCCTAAAGGAACTCCTGGAGAGCATACTTTTGAGTATGTGGGGGTTATGGACGTGAATATCCTTACGTCCTAATGAAGGAATTGATGTGAGATAAACATTCAGTCTCTCAATCCTTCATTATATGTGTATGTTGGGATGATGTATCACTATTCTCCCGATGATGTTGTTAATGTCGCATCGATGTGAGATAACCAAGAAATCCCTCGATGGTGAAGAGAGTACAGCATGCCACTGTAACTCTAATAGAAAAGTTGTCAGAATACCCTGGAAAGCTATTATGGCAGAGACACGAGATGTCCTGCATGTTGATCCTCATACTGACTGAGGAAGATGAGGTCATAGAAATCCGGCTCTTCTGATGACCTATGTATGGTACTGATTGCGATTTCGTAATGGTCGGTTGGAGTATGAGCGGTATATCTCATCTCCTCAGGGCATAAATATGTTTGAAAAACGTAATCAACCGTGTAGCATAATTGCTTAGGTTGAAATACGAGAAACAATGATTGATGATACATTGTTTATAATGTCCTAGTTGGACAAATAATATACATGTTCTTCATCTTCCTTAATGATATATGTCTTGTCATTCAATCAAGTTATAATTGAAATGATTGCTTAGAGAATGCTGCTCTACTTAATTTATTCAATAAATTGCCTGTTGTTGAATATTTATAACTCTATTGTTCAGTGTTATTCATTTATTTGCAATAACAATGCTCCTGGAGAAGAGTTATAATTCTCACTGGGACAATTATTTAGTTGTCTCACCCCCGTGGGATTCAACTTTTTAGGTAGACGCCGAGGACGAAGGAACCCTTCAGTGGGTGAACAGCAACAGCAGCAGCAACAACATCAAGGATAGTAGTGATCCACATGTGGAGTCAATGTTTGTTAAGTCTTGTGTATAGAAGGTTCTATGTATCATCTCTGTACTCTCAGGTCCTAGGAGTCAGTAGATGGTTTAATTTAGATCTGAGATTTTTGGCATAATGCCTCGAGATTTTGTATACTGCTTATGTACAGCATAACAGGGCAGTCAATGTTATGACTCTCAAGATGTGATAATACAGAGATGTACTGATGAATCAGCTTGTAAATAACTTAACTTGTCTCTTTATGAAAGAGTTTTATTGTCTGAAGATCTTTTTACAAAAAATTTTAATTTTTAGTGATTTTCTGTGATTCCGCTGCTAATTAATTGCTTCCGTATTTGTTGATAACATTTTCTCTGAGTTGGTCATCACAAACTAGTGGTATCAGAGCTCTAGGTTTGCTGAGTCTATAGAGACATAGGACTAGGGTTGTAGAGTTGTTCTAGTGTCTTCCAGTATATCTGATAGTATCTTCTGCTCATCTAGGAGGAGAAGAGAAACTAAAGATGTCTGGATCACACGAGGAACACATTGTTGAGAGTAGTGTTGTTGCACCTAGAGAAGGTGCAAGAGACCAAGAAAGGGAGGAACCTGTACCTAAACCACCCCAGTTCAACCCAGATGAAATGGGGAATCCAACCTTCCAAGGCATGTTTGGGAAGTTCATGACTGCCATGACACATATGACTGATAGGATGCATATACCTATATCTAGGGCACCTACCCATATTGAGGGACAAGGATCTGGCAAGACGTTTGAACGACTACGCCGAGTTGGAGTCACAGAGTATGCGGGAACAGCTGACCTAGAGGATGCTGACTTATGGTTAACTGAACTAGAGAAGGCCTTTAGAATCCTGAATATCCCAGAAGTTGAGAAGGTTAAACATGCTGTATACCTTCTCAAGGGGAGTGTCAGTCATTGGTGGACCATGGAAGAACAGAAAAGGCCAGGTGTGGAGATTGCATGGGAAGTTTTTCGACGGGAATTTATTAACAGATACTTCGCTAAGACGTTCTTGGATGAGACAATCTCTCAGTTTGAGAGGTTAAGACAAGGATCGATGAACATTAGCGAATACGAGGCTAAGTTCATGGAGCTGTTGCGGTTTTGTTCGCATATGGAAGCTACAGATGAAGAAAGGATTAGGCATTTTGAGAAGGGGTTAAACGCTGAATTGACCATCCCTGTGTCTGCTCTAGAGAATAGGGAAAGATTTGCTACCTTTGTGGAGTTAGTCAGGAGGATAGAGAGGTCTGTGTCAGAGAAGAGATAGACCAAGAACAAGAGGATGTATCCCCAGTTCCAAGGATCCTCATCCAAAGATTTCAAGAAACCAAGGTTTTCTATGCCTACACCACCACCTAGATTCAGTACCCAGATGCAGTGGACATCAAATAGGGGTAGAGGGTGAAGCTTACCTTTAGAAGGAGCTCATAGCTCAGCATCTATGTCGGTTACAGGGCCACCCAAACCACAACAACTGAATAGAAGTTGTTACATATGTGGAAAGATGGGACATCTGATGAAAGACTGCAGAGCTAGAGAAGTGAGTATAACTCAGCCTCAAAGGCAGAGTCAGCAAGGTTCTCAAAGGAGACAGTTTCCAGGAGGAGCTAGAGGATGTGGACAAGCGTTCGAAGCCGGATCATCGGCACCTAGTCATCGAGCACCAAATCAACCACAGGCAACATCGAGGTTTTATGCGATGAATCCACCTGAGGCAGTGATCAACCCTCGGGTTGTGGCAGGTCAGATGGAGTTGTTTAAATCTAATATGTCTACATCTTACGTTGTATCTATTTTAATTGATCCGGGTGCTAAGCACTCCTTTATCACTCGAAGAGTGATTCTTAACTGCAACCTGACTATAAGTCATAGAACAGATAGTTTGTTGGTAGAAACTCCGTTGATGGGATCTGTTGTGTTGCAGGAGATATCTTCTCCTTGCATTCTCTTCTTTTATGATCATCGCATTCAAGTGGATCTTATGCCACTTGAGATGCATGGATTCGATGTAATCCTTGGAATGGATACATTAGAAAGGTATAAGGTTGTCTTGGATTGTGAGTCCAAGCAAGTTGTGTTCATAGACGATAGTGACCCATGGATCTTTCAAGGAGATATAAAGATTCTACCCACCTGTTTGGTGTCATCTATAGTTGCTGAGAAGTTGTTGAGGCAAGGATTTTATGCATTCTTGGCCCATGTGGTTGATACTACCATAGAGAGTCCTAATCCTGCTGAAGTTTCGGTAGTCAGGGAATTTGAAGATGTATTTCCTGAAGAACTTCCAGGTGTACCTCCACCCCGAGAGATTGATTTTGAGATTAATATATTCCTGGACACGCAACCGATAGCACAAACACCATATAGGATGGCGCCTACTGAGATGGCTGAACTCAAGAAACAACTACAAGAGTTGCTTGAGAAAGGTTTCATCCGACTGAGTACTTCACCTTGGGGTGCTCCGGTCCTCTTTGTTAAAAAGAAAGATGGGTCAATGTGGTTGTGAATTGATTATAGACAGTTAAATAAAGTAACCATAAAAAATAAGTATCATCTGCCGAGGATTGATGATCTCTTTGACCAGTTGTGTGGTGCAACTGTCTTCTCAAAGATAGATTTGAGGTCGGGATATCATTAGCTGCGTATTAAGGATGGTGACATACCTAAATCTGCCTTTAGGACAAGGTATGGTCATTATGAGTTCACGGTTATGTCATTTAGACTAACAAATGCACTAGTTGCATTTATGAAACTCATGAATAGAATCTTCTGACCTTTTCTCGATCAGTGTGTTGTTGTCTTCATAGATGACATCCTAGTCTATAGTAGAGATGTTCAGTAGCATGAACAACATCTTTTTCAAGCTCTAACTTTGCTAAGAAAGCATAAGTTATATGCTAAGTTTAGCAAGTGTGAGTTCTGGTTACCAGAAGTTTCTTTTCTTGGACACGTAATATCTGCTTCAGGTACACGTGTTGACCCTAAAAAGGTAGAATCTGTCCTGGAATGGGAACAGTCGAAGACACTGACGGAGATCCGTAGTTTCTTAGGGTTGGCAGGCTATTACAGGAGGTTCATTAAGAACTTCAGTTCTATAGCTTTACCCTTGACCAAGTTGACCAGGAAGGATGGTCTTTTCTCTTGGAGTGACAAGTGTCAACAATATTTTCAGTTGTTAAAGGAAAGGTTGACAAGTGCACCTGTGCTGGTGTTACCTGAACAAGGGAAAGGATATATAGTGTTCTGTGATGCCTCTAAGAATGGACTAGGATGTGTGTTGATGCAGGATAAACAAGTGATTTCTTTTGCTTCTCGACGGCTTAAGAAACACGAGGAGAATTATCCGACACACGATCTAGAACTAGCTGTTGTGGTTCATGCCTTGAAAATCTGGAGACATTATCTTTATGGAGAAACATTCCAGATTTTCACAGACCTTAAAAACCTTAAGTATATCTTTTCTCATCATGAGCTTAACATGAGGCAACACCGTTGGATGGATTTACTCAAGGACTATGATTGTACAATTGATTACCATCCAAGGAAGGCCAATGTGGTTGCCGATGCTTTAAGTAGGAAATCAGCAACACCAGCCCTAGATAAAGCACAGCTGAATTCTTTGGTATGCTCTAGAAGGGATATGCTTATCTCCTTAAGACAAGACAATGTACAGTTAAGAGTATCATTGTTATCAGGATTGTTAGCTGAGATGCACATAAAACCTACTCTGAGACAACAGATTAAGGAGGCACAACAAGTTGATGTTGTAGTTCAACAGATTAGATCAGAGTATGGTAGTGAGAGATGAGATGGTTTCTATGACTCAGATGATCAGGTAGTCTGTTATCATGGTAGAATGATAGTACCTGATGTGGATAACTTGAGGAAGTTAGTCCTGGAAGAAACTCATTCTTCAATGTATTCTATGCATCCAGGAAGCACCAAGATGTATCGTAACATGAAAGATATGTATTGGTGGCCTGGTTTGAAGAAAGATGTTGCTGAGTTTGTTATGCGGTGTCCTGTATGTCAGCAAGTTAAAGCCAAACACCAGAAGCCTGCAGGAACAATGCAACCTTTACCCATACCACAATGGAAGTGGGATCATGTGACCATGGATTTTATGGTTGGTTTACCTAGAACAGCCAAAGGTCATGATTCCATCTGGGTAATAGTTGATAGGTTGACAAAGACAACACATTTCTTACCTGTCAAAACAACCTATTCTGCTGAGAAGTTAGCACAGTTGTATGTAGATGAGATAGTACAACTGCATGGAGTCCCAGTTACCATTGTTTCTGACAGAGGTCCCCAGTTTGCAAGTCATTTTTGGGAGCGAATTCATAAAGCTTTAGGCACACAGTTAAGGTTTAGTACAACCTTTCATCCACAGACCGATGGACAATCAGAAAGGACTATACACACCTTGGAGGACTTGCTTAGAGCATGTTTTCTTCAGTTTACAGGAAGTTGGGATCTACACTTAAGTTTGATAGAGTTTGCCTATAACAATAGCTATCAATATAGAATTAATATGGCACCCTGTGAAGCTTTGTATGGTAGACGTTGTAGATCTCCCATATGTTGGTATGAAACTGGTGAATATCAACTTTTAGGTCCTGATCTTGTGCAGCAGACCACTGAGAAGATTAAAATAATACAACAACATTTAAAGACTGCACAGGATAGGCAGAAATCTTATGCTGATAAGCGTCGTAGACCTTTAGAATTCCAGGTTGGAGACAGAGTGTACCTCAAGGTCTCACCTTGGAAGGGAGTTCTTAGATTTGGAAGGAAAGGAAAGTTAGCTCCTAGGTTTATGGGGCCTTATCCAATCATTGAACGAATTGGAAAGGTAGCTTATAACCTAGAGTTACCATCAGAGTTACAAAAGTTACACCCAGTGTTCCACATTTCCATGCTTAGTAAATGTCATCTTGATACAGAATCAGTTCTGCAACCTATGGAAATAGAGTTGAATGATGATGTATCTTATGAAAAAGGACCTGTATCGGTCCTTGACAGAAGAATTAAAAAGCTGAAAAAGAAAGACATAAGTCTTGTGAAAGTCCTCTGGAATCACCGTGGTGTTGAAGAAGCCACGTGGGAACTAGAGGAAGAGATGAGGAGAAAATACCCTACTCTTTTCTCTTAATATGTTTTGTCATGATTTCGGGGACGAAATCCTTGTAAGGGGTGGATAATTTGTAACATCCCTGACCTGGGTTATATACTAACCCTAGGTGTTTTTCTTAAATAAGTGATCAGATGCTTGTGTTTATCTTTTGAAATGTAATTTAGGCTTTTGAGGAACTTATATTTCAATTTCAGTCCTTTTTGCATAATGTTGAAACATTGTTTTGTTAATAATGGACTAAAATGCAAATTAACCAAGTTGAGGGGTTTATTTGCAATTTGCACATGTTAAGATGTTGCTCTAAAGACGAGACACCATAAGAATGAATGTGATGTGGTGGTATGGATTCCACAAGCTTGAACACCAAGACATAGCTTGTAGAGCAATCCTTGTGCTTTAAAACCTAGTTTTGGTGTAATGAGCAAATTACCCAAAACTTAGGGTCTAACATGTAAAATAGACACTCTAAAGGATCTCTCATGTTTATTGGCATCAAATAGAGCAAATAAAATGAGAATGGCGCCTCATTTGAATGATCAACGAGGAGAGATAATCTTGATATTAAAATAATCAAGATTTAAGCAAATGGCTCTTTAATATATATACAACTTATTAAGATGTTTTGTTTCTTTTCCTTTAAACCTTGGATAGTGGAGGAGTTTTGCATGAGATTAGAAGTTGGCCATGTATCCAAAGGATGGAGCAAGATTTGGTGGATTTAGTTGGAAAATAAAAGAAGATAACTCTCTTTTATCAAATTACCTTAAAAACCCATAAATACATATATGTATCTTTACCACCAACAACAAAGGATCGTTTCCCTTAGTTCTTTCTTCTCAAACTTGCTTAGACCGACCAAGGAAGATATTTGGATCATAGGGAGGACGATCAACCTGTAGGTAAGTCTTGGTCATCTTCTACCTCGGATTCTTGGGGGAAAACCCTAAAGCAAGGTAGGATTCATGGTTTTCTTCATACGATTTTCCTTTCTAGCCATCTTCTTCATCCAAAAAGTGGAGGAAAGACCTTGGACAACTACTGGATCTCAAGCAACCATTAAATATAGAATCTTGGAGCTCTGGATCAGACCTAAAGGTGGGTTTTATAACTCTAAACCTTGAGCTTTGTTTATGCATCTTTATCCCCATGAAAAATCGTTAGTTATTCTTCTTCCTTTGCTACTCTTGTGTTCTTGTTAGCAATTCTGTGAAGAATAGTCCCTGTTCTTGAGGTAGACGAAGGTGACATTAACTTCAATGTTTATCCAAGGATCTCACTTTAGCAAACGGTCTCCAACCCTTGCTCAAACGGTTTCCCAAACTGTTTGGGAGCAAACGATTTCACTAGAACGCATGGAAGCAAATGGTCCAAGACCTTTGGAGGCGTTGACCATTTGGAGGACTATTGAGAATAATTTAGACTAATTACCTACCAAAAATCATCAATTAATTCCAAGTGGTTCACCAATTGAAGGCTCATCAACCACCTAAACCCTAATCGGGTCAATTGTTGATTTCAATACTTGAATTAAGTTGAAGTTTGGGTTGAGTGACCCAAACGATTTCAAAACTATTTGGGGATCACCCAAACGGTCTCAAGACCGTTTGGTGATCACCCAAGACCATTTGGAGGTCTAGGGTTAAGCATAGTTGACCAATTAAGGATTCAATCATATCTAGAGGATGAGTAATTGATTGTTGATTTTGGTGACCAACTCTAGTATCCAAACCCTAATTGAATGACTTGGGTTTTGATAAAATAATGGGCAAATGGTCTCAAGACCGTTTGGAGGATATCCAAACGATCCCAAGACTGTTTGGGGTCAGGTCATGACCAAATTGAATGATGGTTCAATGATTTCAAAATCAATTAGACTCATATTGAAACATGTTGAAGGGTAATCGATTTCAAACCCTAATTCAATTATTCCAAACCCTAATTGATGATTAATTAAGGGTCAATTGAGGGTCAAATCAGTTAAGGGTTTACCTAATTGACTCAATTGATGAGTGGCTAACATGTGCATGATCGATTGAGGGGTTCAACATTAGAAACCCTAACTCAATTGAAGAGGTTGAGACACTTTTTAGTCCTTGCAGTTTTGAGGTGGTTTGGACCAAACGGTCTCAAGACCATTTGGGTCCAAATGGTCTCAAGACCGTTTGGGACCAAACGATCCCAAATCGTTTGTGCTCATGCGGGTTCAAGATCGGTTATGTCCATGCGGTTTCAAAGTCAAACTTGACCAAACGGTCTTCACCTCATCTTGGGTAAACGGTCTTGAGTGTGCACTTTACCAAACGGTTTCAAAAGTCAACATGACCAAACAGTCTTCACCACCAAATGATTTCAAGGGCAGTCCAAGACCGTTTGAGGTCTAAAAAGGTTAAGATCGTTTGATGCCTTAGTGGTTGATTAACCTAAACCTCATAAATACTTAAAGTGGTTAATGGACCAAGTAATTAGTTGATTGAGACATGATGTGATCAATGGTGATTATAATAAAGGAACCCTTGATGGAATAGAGTGATTAATACTCTTTGAACAAGTAAGCTTTAATGACCACAATAGTAATGACATAACCCATGAGGTCAATGTTGAATTGACTTAGCCTAATCAAGGGTGATGCAAACATTAATTTATAGAAAGATGAGAGAGAAGACTTCTTATATGAATGTTAATCAAGTAATGGGTTCCCAATATGAATGAATACCTAATTAGGGTATGATCCATGTTAATGAGATCATGAAACCCTAATTATGATGGTTAATGAATCATAACCCTAATTGAGGGCAATAATGGGAGTATCCTTAATATATGATGATGACATAATCCTAATTTATAGTGATGACATGGTAATCCTTAAATTAAAGGTACTTTGTTGATCATTTTTACTTAGGGTGAATAGTAAACCCTAAAGGTGAGATATTAATGATAACCCTAATCAAGGATGATTTAATGTGAATAGTAAACCCTAATCCAGGGTGATGTGATGAGTATAGTAAATCCCAGTTCAGGGTATGCTAAATAAGAACTCTAACCTTGAGTGATGAGATATGTATAGCAAACCCTAATCGGTTTGAAGTATTGACTTCATAAGTGTAAAACGGTCGTGGTGATCTTCTATAACACGATCGTGCAAGGTAGCACAACGGTGGTGCTCCATACTTGACTTGAAGATTGTTTTGCAAAGTAAACCTTAACCAACATTGATGCTATCATTATTGTACATTGTGCTGATATAGAAATAATGTGCTTGTTATAAATTATATTAATCATGCAGGTTTTTATGAAATAGTGAGCATAGACAGGTGAGAGCTATGATGCAATATTCATTAAAAGCACTTTATAAGCTTTATTCTATGTTTCCTAGTGAGAGGTAACAAATGAGACTGATAGGTTGTATGAGCCATGAGAAATATCTGCATTACTACTATCATGTTTATACTATCAATTGACTTTATGGCATTATGTCACTTGGTAACAAGTGTTTTGTTGAACTAAGGGTTTGAATACCCATGATCTTGAATCATAATGATGAGATGATTAGGGATTGATATCCCAATGTCAACCAGATGTGAAATGAACTTGATACAAATAAGTACTCTTTCTTTATAACAATTGTTTTAATGGTTTATGTTTGAAAACATGCCTGATGCTAAAAGAATGCCATAATGTACTTAAATAATCAAATATAATGATATCATGTAGAGCCCTGACCATAGATCCATCATTGTCATAAGTTAAATGATGGTGAAATAGGTTTTCCTAAAGGAACTCCTGGAGAGCATACTTTTGAGTATGTGGGGGTTATGGACGTGAAAATCCTTACATACTAATGAAGGAATTAATGTGAGATAAACATTCAATCTCTCAATCCTTCATTATATGTGTATGCCGGGATGATGTATCACTATTCTCCCGATGATGTTGTTTATGCCACATCAATGTGAGATAAACAAGAAATCCCTCGATGGCGAAGAGAGTACAGCATGCCACTGTAACTCTAATAGCGAAGTTGCCAGAATACCCTGGAAAGCTATTATGGCAGAGACACGAGATGTCCTACATGTTGATCCTTATACTGACTGAGGAAGATGAGGTCATAGAAATCCGACTCTTCTGATGACCTATGTATGGTACCAATTGCGATTTTGTAATGGTCGGTTGGAGTATGAGCGATATATCTCATCTCCTTAGGGCATAAATATGTTTGAAAAACATAATCAGCCATGTAGCATAATTGCTTAGGTTGAAATACGAGAAACAATGATTGATGATACATTGTTTATAATGTCCTAGTTGGACAAATAATATAAATGTTCTTCATCTTCCTTAATGATATATGTCTTGTCATTCAATCAAGTTATAATTGAAATGATTGCTTAGAGAATACTGCTCTACTTAATTTATTCAATAAATTGCCTGTTGTTGAATATTTATAATTCTATTGTTCAGTGTTATTCATTTATTTTCAATAACAATGCTCCTGGTGAAGAGTTATAACTCTCGCTGGGACAATTATTCAGTTTTCTCACCCCCGTGGGATTCAACTTTTTAGGTAGACGTCGAGGACGAAGGAACCCTTCAGTGGGTGAACAGCAACAACAGAAACAGCAACATCAAGGACAGCAGTTGTGGTGACTCGATCGCCAAAACGGGATAAACTCAGCGGAAGCGTTCGATTAGCAGCGGAATTATGAAAAATCACTAAAATTAAAACTTTTTAAGAAAAGATCTTTAAACAATAAAACTTCTTTATATGAAACAGGATAAATAGTTTACATCATATTCCAACATTACATCTCTGTGGAATCACCTCTCGAGCGATTATATACATACATTGTCTGTTAACTATACAAGACAAGATACAACAAAATCTCGAGGCTTAAAGCCAAAAACCTCAGACCCACTGACTCCTAGGACCTAAGAGTACAGAGACGACATAAGACAGTCTATCTACAAGACTAGAAAGTCAGTATCTCCACCTGAGATTCACTTCTACCCCTGATGTTGTTATTGCTGTTGTTTCTCATTCTTAGATGGGTTCCTTCGTCCTCGGCGTCTACCTAAAGAGTAGAATCCCACGGGGGTGAGACAATTGAATAATTGTCCCAGTGAGAGTTATAACTCTCTGCCAGAAGCTTTGTTATAGCAAGTAAGGAATAACATAAGCAAAATAACTTGAATCATTCAACATCAGGTTTGATAATAAGTAAAGCAACTTCATTAAGGAATATGTAGAACATGTATATTAGATACCAGAACAGGATATTAATATAAACAATGTAACATCAATCATTGTTTCTCGTAGTTCAACCCTAGCAGATATGCTACGCGGCTGATTATGTTTTACAATCATTATTATGCCCTGTGGAGATGAGGTATACCACTCATACTCCAACCGGCCATTACGAAATCGCGTCAGTACCATACATAGGTCATCAAAAGAGCCGGATTCTTATGACCTCATCTTCCTCAGTCAGTAAGAGGATTTATTTGCAGGACATCTTGTGTCTCTACTGTAGTAGCTATCCAGGGTATTCTGGAAACTTCGCTATAGAGTTATAATGGTGTTCTATACTCTCTTCATCATCGAAAGATCTCTTGTTTATCTCTCATCGATGCGGTATTGGTAATTTCCTCAAGAGATTGGTGATACATCATCCCGGTATAACATATAATGAAGGATTGATAGGGTAATGGTACATCCTATATCAATTCCTACATTAGGACGTAAGGATATTTGCGTCCATATTCCCCCATATACTCAAAAGTATATGATCCAGGAGTTCCCTTGGGAAAACCTGTTTCACCATCATTTGGTCTCTGACAATGATGGATCTATGGTCAGGGCCCTACATGATATCATTATACTTGCTCACTTAAGTACATTTCAGTATTCTTTTAGCATCATGCATGTTTTCAAACATAAACCGTCAAAACAACAACTATAAAGAAAGAATACTAAATGTATCAAGTTTATCTCACATCAGTTATCATATGGATATCAATTCTTAACCATTTCATTATTATGATTTTAAGAATAGGGTGTTCAAACCCTTAAATCATCATGAGTCATCTAATTATCATGACATTGATGTTGTTCATGGCTCTTACAGCCCATTAATCTCATATGTTGCTACTTAAGCTTAGGCAACATGGCATATATCACTATTCATAAAGCCTATAGTATGCTTTCAGTGAATATGATATCATAACCCTTATCTGGCTATGATCATTTCTTTATAAGAACCTACATGAATCAATTCAATTGATAATAATAAACAATTCATCTCCTGAATCAATAATTTATAAACAGGAATAACCCTTCAATTCAAAGTTGTATCTTCATGTCTTCACTAAAGCTCGGTTTCCATTATTTAAATCAATTAGGGTTATTCAATCCCTTTTATTATAATAGGGAAATAATGATTCTTCATCTCATACTTCAATCATGAAGAATCATGCTTAAAAGTATAATCTGGAGTTAGGGTTTATCCCACTCAATTAGGATTATTAAATCCCTTCTCCTTATAAGGGATAAGAATTCTTTACTTTGTAATTTGGTCACAGGGCTTTATACTTGAAAGCATAACCCAGGATTAGGGTTATCGTACCCCATCCTTCAATAGTTAGGGTTTCCTATTCATGTTATCAGTCCAACCCTAGCATACAACTCCACCACTCTTAGAAGCATACAAGGACATAATGAATGTTTACTTTCGATTACAATACTCATTGAATATCATTAATGATCCTCAATTCTAAGTATTAGCCCATTTCTCATTCATATCATATTACGGTTACATCATACTCATTAATTTGGATTACTCCCCTCCCAAGATGTAATAATCTACACTTATTGAGTACATTGAGTCCATTATTCCCCTATTACAGGTAATTGCTTATCACTTACTCTTTGTGCCCTCTTTTTTAAGTATAATGGTTTAGAGATTCATTAAGGTATGATACCTTGGGATGTTGAATGTGATATCTATCATATCTTGATGTATCACTTCCTCCTCATTATTATCTTTCTTGAGATAATTGGTTAACTTAGTATTAAGATATTTCTCTTTTAATACTTCATCCACCAATTTAATTCTTCCCTCATATGGTGCATGTATCATATATCAGAATTAACCAATTATCTTTTAATGATATAGGGTTTAAACATTTTTGGTGTAGAATAAACCATCATCAACTATTCTAGGTATCTCCATTTTCAGGATGTTATCTACATCATGCTTTGATATACATCATTTCTAATAGTTTCATGCCCATTCTTATTGTAAGGTGTAAAGCATTTGCTCGTTCATAAAGACATTTGGATATAGGCATCATTTTACTTCTTAAATCCTTATTTATTGGGATTACCACATTTATCATTCATAAGGCTCACTAACCCTATGCTATATGCTTATGACATAATCATCTTGTATGATTGATCTAGCTACACCCAAAACTTTTCAATTTCTTTATAAAACACCACGTCTGTGCTTCCTTGCACGGTCGTGCAAGGGAAAGCTACCATGGCCGTGCTCCTTAGCACGGTCGTGCTGTTATCAACATACCTTGATTGATTTCTAGGGTTAGGGTTATTTACCTCATTTAAGGATATTATACATCTTTAGCTTACGAGGCATAAAGGTTCTTCACTTTATAATTCATTCATAGGGTTTCATACTTAAAGGTATAACCTAGAATTATTCCTTTCATCACATCACCCTAAATTAGGGCTTACTATTCTCATTACATGATATTATCCTAGAATTAGGGTTTACTGTTCACTTCATGGTGAGTTGAACTTATAGCATCACCATGTATGAGATTATCATCATTGATGCCCTCAGATTAGGTTAAGATTCATCAATTATCATAATTAGGGTTTCTATGATCTCACTATGAAGGTTCATACCCTAATCATGTGCATTCATTCATGTTGAATGTATTTTACTTGAATTTCATTCGTATTAGGAGCCTTCTCTCTCCTCTCACTAATAGGTGGTGATTACATCACTCTTGATTAAGTTAGGTCAAGTCAACATTGATTAACATAAGTCAAGGCATCACTATCATGCTATTAGGGTTTTGCTTAATCAAGGGGGTGTTGACTACTTGAACCCTTCAAGGGCACATTGGTAATGTTTACCATTAAGCATAACATGGGTCAATCTACTAAGCACTTAACCCCTTAATGTCTTTAGGTATCATTAGGGTTCAGATTAAACAACCATTGAACCATCTAAGCCTTCTAGACATTAGGCATTCTTAACCCTAAAAGTCTCCAAACGGTTTCACACTTCAACCTCCAAATGGTTTTGAAACTGCATGGAGGAGTTGACCGTTTGATATCTTTGACCTTCAAGACCGCATGACACTCAAGACCGTTTGACCTTAAACAGTCTTGAAACTGTTTGATCATGTTGACCGTTTGGACATGGTTGACTTTGAAACTGTTTGATCAAACTGCATGACCAAACCGCATGGGTTCAAACCGCATGAGCAAAACCGCATGAGCTTCAAATGGTTTTGAAACCGTTTGAGCCCAAACTGTCTTGAGACCGTTTGGTCCAAATGTCTCAAAACCGCATGGACCTAAAAAGCACATCAATACTTGTAATCGATTAGGATTTTCAATGTTGAACCCCTCAATTGGTCTCATACATGTTAACCACTTATCAATTGAGCCAATTAGGGTTATCCTTAACCAATTGGACACTCAATTGACCCTCTATTGATAGTCAATTAGGGTTGGGACCGATTGAATTAGAGTTTGTAATCGCTCAACCATCAACATCCATCAACATGATTCTAATTGAAGTTGAACCCATCAATTGTCACTCAATTGGACCAAGACTTGGCCCAAACGGTCTTGAGATCATTTGGACATCCTCCAAACGGTCTTGAGACTGTTTTCCCAAAGTCACATCAAAATCTAAGTCCATTTGAATCCTAATTAAGTCAAAAAAATCAGCACTTATAATTATTTCAACAACCTATTGTGATTGGATCCTCAATTGATCAAATTACCTTAACCCTAGACCTCCAAATGGTCTTGAGTGATCACCAAACAATTTTGAAACCGTTTGGGCCACTCAACCCAAACTTCAACAAGATTGGTCATTGAAATCAGCAATTGAACCAGATTAGGGTTTAGGTGATTAAAGTGCCTTCAACTTGAGATTTACTTGCAATTAGATGGTGATTCTTTGTAGGTGGTTAATTCATAATGTAACCAGCAGACCTCTAAATGGTCAACGCTTGGTCAAACCTCCCAAACCGTCTTGGAGACCATTTGATTCTAAACGGTCTTGCAAACCGCATGAATCCAAACGGTTTTGCAAACCGTTTAGACCAAAGGTGCAAGATCGTTTGGTAAAGTAAGATAAGGATTAACTTTGGAATTAATGCCCATCGTCATCTACCTTGAGACCAAGGTCTGTTCTTCACGGATTTTCTTGCAATATTGCAAGGAAAATGGGGAAGAAGAAGAACTAGCTACTAATTGCAAGAACAAAGATATGCATAACAAAGCAAAAGGTTTAGAGTTATAAAACCCGACTTAAGGTTGTCCCTAGAGCTCCAAGCTTCCAAGCCTTTAATGACGTCTTGAGCTCCACAGGTTAACCAAGGTCATTTCTCCAAGAATTGGTTGGGAAAGGTCGGCTAGAAGGAAAGAACTAAGTAAGAAATCCATAAAACCAACCTTACAACCTAACTTCCTCCATGAATCCGAGCAAGAAGATGACCAAAGCTTACCTAGAACAGGTTGGCCATTCTCCTCTGCTCCAGAGCTCTGCCTTTAGTCGGTTTAGCAAGGGGATAAGTGAGAAGGAAGGGAAACGGTTCCTTTGTTTGCAAAGGAAAAGAACCTATATAGTTTGGGTAAAGTTTTCACATAAGGACATCTAGTTCCTTGTTTTCACATCTAGGTCCCTCTTCCCTTTAGGCACGTCCCTTCTCCTTATTCTTAAGCAAAACTACTTCTAAAACCAAGGGATAAAGGCAAGGAATGTCAACTTATGACTAAGGTGCACATATAAAAGAGTTTCTTTACTTACAACTTGGTGTTTTAATTACAAAGATTATCATTCTTGTTTGATTATCCAATTGAAGTGCCCTTTTCATCATTTTTACTCTAAATGATGTCAAGAGTCATATAAGATACTCTAGAAGGTGTACTTTACAAGTTGCACCCCACATTTTGGGTAAATTGCACTTTACACCAAAATTAAGGTTTTAAGCACAAGGATTGCTCCACAAGCTGCATCTTAATACCCAAGCTTGGGGAATCCATCATACTTCATAATATTCATTCATATGATGTCTCATCATTAGAGAAACGTCTTAACATATGCAATTTGCAAGTTAACCCCTCTAATTGGGTAATTTGCACACAGGTCCCTGTATTACAAAACAATACTACACCATTGTTTTTTTTTAAGGACAGAAATAGCAATATATGTTCCTCAAGAGCTTTAATTACATACCAGGAGGTAACCACAAGCATCTAATTACATATTTAAGCAAAACATCTAGGGTTAGTTCATTACCCATGTCAGGGATGTTACAACAGTGATCCACAAGTGGAGTCAATGTCTGTTAAGTCTTGTGTATAGAAGGTCCTATGTGTCGTCTCTATACTCTCAGGTCCTAGGAGTCGGTAGACGGTTTAATTTAGATCTGAGATTTTTGGCGTAATGCCTCAAGATTTTTTATACTGCTTATGTACAGCTTAACATGGCAGTCAATGTTATGACTCTCGAGATGTGATAATACAGAGATGTACTGATGAATCAGCTTGTAAATAACTTAACTTGTCTATTTATGAAAGAGTTTTACTGTCTGAAGATCTTTTTACAAAAAGTTTTACTTTTTAGTGATTTTCCGTGATTCTGCTGCTAATTAATCGCTTCCGCATTTGTTGATAACATTTTCTCCGAGTCGGTCGTCACAATGGTGATCTTGAGGTTGATGATGACCTTGTCGGGATGACCTTGGTGCCTTGCACGATACACCTTGTAGATGTGTTGCCTGACACACCTCCCTTGGTCTAGGGTTTTGAGCTTAGCCGATACGATGTGTTTGGTTTGCCTTGTGCCCGATATGGCTCTCTTGACCTTGATGATGAGCTTGGGCGATATGCCTTGATCTAGATGATCCTTTGACCTAGTAGTGGTTGCCCCCTTGGCTGACAGTGTGCCTAGTTGTTATCTATGTTTGGAGTCTTGGGTGATACATGTTGGGTCAGGTTCTTACCCAACATGGGTTGAGTAGTGGCCCTTGTGGGTACCTTGTGGTGACCGATATGGTGTGTTGGTGTTAGTTGGGCGATAGGCTTCCTTATGGTGCCCTAGTGGCCGCCTTGCCCATGAATGATAAGATGCCTTGGACGACATGATGTCTTGGACGTTATGGTGTGCTGGTTGGGCGTTAGGGTTGGTCTTGGGCACCATGCTCTTGGTCGATATGACCCTTAGCTGATGAAGTGATGTGGGCTACCCGACTGCAACTCTAACCCTAGATGGGCGATAGAGTTGTTGGCCATTGGGTAGTTTTGATGCCCGACACATCCCTTATCACCTGGCTACACGATAGAGTTCTTGAACCAGTTTGCACAATACCCTGGGTGTTGGTCTGCTCGTCACCCTCTATGCATAAGTGCACGACATGATGATGGTTGATATGGCAGCTTAACATCTTAGGGTTGGATGCCCTAGTTGATAGAGCCTTGGTGAGAGTAGTTATCCTACCCGATACTATCTATAGTGAGGGTTGCCCTACCCGTCACATTTCTAGTGAGGGTAGAGGGCACTTTTGGTGAAGATTATGACCAACCCGGAAAACCTAGCTAGTGATCCTTTATCATGTAATCACACCGTTGTTTATAATGAAATATGAATAATGGCCTGTAAACCAGTGGTAGGTTTGATGCTTAAAGATGATGTCGTTTAAGATGATAAGATGCTTGCCCATGTTTATAGGGTAAAAAGCATAGATGGATGCCCATGATTTGATAAGCAGTGATGTAATTGATACAATATAACACACATATTTATAATCATGACATGTGCATATGCAAATCCTAATGACATAATAATCCGTAAGAGCTATGTCTGGTGATTTTAAGTTATCTCTCTTGATGTGCATACTAACCATGCATGTATATCAGATGAATTCATAGCCAGGTAAGAGCTATGAGGTTTATGTGTTTGAATAACACTGCATCATGATTATAATCCTTGTTGATGAGATAGCATGCATCACCATTATGATGACATAGGTCTGAGGACCTGATAAAGGCTGAGTGCCTAGTTGAGGTGTTATCCTCTGATGATGAGGTAAGGGATTGTTATCCCATGATGTTGATGCAAGATGTTGATGCCTTGAGAGGCAGTAGCAATCTATGAGGAGGGATTGAGATCCCATGATAGTGACAGTGATAATGTAACTCGATGTTGTATAACTTGGTTGCCTTAACAACTCACTTAAAATATACTAATTGATTATAGTAAAACATTTCATGTAGTTTGCCCTGGCCATAGATCCATCATCGTCAAAATTTGGTGATGGTGAAGCAGGTTTATCATGCGGGATTACCTGGAGCGCATATTGTTGAATATGTGGGGTTTTCTCCTAGCCGAAAATAGGAGGATTAGAGTACAACTGCAGTTGTAGACTCTGTATGGTAAAGAGCATGGTGAACAGGCCCATGACTCAATGAGTTAGATCATGAATGCGTTCATGGCTCAAGAACACGGTGATCAGGCCTGTGGCTCAAAAAGTATACTAGCATCCGTGTCAAGGTGAGCTAGAGATATGGGTAGCTTGCAGAGTTGACCCTGAGGCTGAGGCCATATAAGCATGAGACTGCGGTCCTGGTTTGGTTTTCATGCAATAACCACGAGGAGGTGAGGTCATGGAGTCTGGATCTCCCATTGACCTTGTATGGCACCAATTTTCGAGCTCCACAACCAAAGGTTGGATTTGAGTGGGGACAACTCACTTCCACATGGCATAATAAAACGTAATCCAGTCGAATAGCATATACTGCTTGGAGCAAAATACAGAACATTGATTGAGGCGTTGCTTATATAGCTGATCTAGTTATACCTTGCAGTTATGTGTACGATCCTTATATTTTGTGATAAGTTCTTATAAAGCTTATCTTGTCAATCATGTTCCATAAAGAAATACTTGGTTATATGTCTCCTAGATATCTTGGTAAGATTGGTGGTAATAATAGCCTTGCTCAGTATGCTGCTCTTATTATATGTCTTTACCAGCTATCTTCTTTATCTGCTTTTAACCTTCTGAGGTTTTATAGTTTTGGCGGGGAGTTATGTTTCTCGCTGGGACTGTGTGTCTCACCCTGCTGGTTTACAACATTTTTAGGTGATCACGCTAGATGTGGTGGTCACGAGGTTGTGACTGAGCAGCAAGAAGAGGAGTAGTAGAAGGTAAGAGATGGACATGCTGCTGTTTTGGTGGTTTTGTAGTAGAGTCCTAGAGTCATCCCTGTACTCTCAGGTCCTCGGAGGTGTTTTGATGATGTTTCACGACGTATAGCTGCTGTACTTTTGTATATCCTATTGCTGTCCTTACGTGGCCCGTTATGTATGTATAAACATGTGATGAATTCTGGTACTGACAGTTCAACTGGATCCGATAAGATGTGGACATAATTCAAGGCTTGAAATAATTATATAACATATTTCTTTGCAGGATCTGGATGCAAAAGTTCTCTTAAGTATGCTTTCCGAATCGGTTTTAATTAACCCGTGTTTTTAGTAATATGTGGTTTATGGTTTTTCCGCACATTTTCGTGTGTCACCTTGTTGTCTGTGTGATGGCGGGGTGTCACATGTATAAACTCATACTCTCTTCCACACGTTAGTGCGGACCCAGAATGGCCCATGTTCACCCAGTTCTAATTCATAGTTACCAACGCAAGCATAACTTCATCTCGACTCAATAGATAGTCCTTTTCAACATACATGAACCAAATGACTAAAGACTAGCACACCACATTCCCATGTGGACCCCATCTAGTGGATGAGAATCAACTCTGATATAATTTGTAATACCCAGTCCCACTGCCCAAGGCTCTAGTAGAGTTTCAGAAACTATACTAGCCCACATACCACCTCTACGTACCCTCGGCTGTGCACTTTGTCCTAATTCATGCACATCTCACGAACAACTTCCCAACATGTCACCCATCCTAGTACTACTTTGAGTACAACACACTTAAACACATAGTATCTATTGATGAGGCACATAGAAAGGAGGTGCACCTTGGTGATATGAGTAGTCAATAATTTATTTTATGACCATCTTATCCAAGGCCTCAAATCCTGAGATTTTACAACCCCACAACCATATTGTACAAGAGCTTGGCTATGTGCATGTATAAGTCCCTTCGTCAATGCACATCCTATCACATGTAATACTTGTGATCTTGTTTCGAGTCCATGTTGACACATACGAAGATGCTATTTCAACATATGTATACTACAAAACAACCATTTGACAATTTACTACAAGTCATATCCCCACAACAATGAGAATTTCACTTCTCTAAAAGCGACTTATGGACATAATTTTCTGCATGTTATTGCTATGTATTATGTCTCATATCACCACTAGCCCCACCTACACTCTTTGTCCTCATCCACGCACAACCCATAATCAACTTTATGATAGTTCACCCATCCTAGTACTACTATGGGTCGAGCACACTTAACCACAAAGTACTTATTGATGGGCTACTTGAAAAGGAGGTGCACAATGACAATACAAATATAGTCCAATCATTTTTTTAATATCATTTTATCTGAGGCCTGAAATCCTAGAATGTTACAATCTCTCCCACTTAGACTCTTAACGTCCTCGTCAAGGCTCAACCGTATGGACTCATGCTCTCTTCCACATTTCAGTGCGGACCCAGAATGGCCCATGTTCACCGATTCTGATTCATAGTTACCAACACAAGGATGACTTCATATCGGCTCGACCAATAGTCTTTTTCAATATACATGAACCAAACGACTAAAGACTAGCACGCCACATTCCCCTATGGGCCCCATCTAGTAGATGTGAATCAACTCTGATACAATTTCTAATTCCCAATCCCCCTGCCCAAGGTTCTAGTAGAGTTTCAGAAACTATAATAGCCCACATACCGCCTCTAGCCTCGGTTGCACACATTGTCCCCACTCACGCACATCTCATGATCAACTTTTCAACATGTCACCCGTCCTAGTACAACTCTAAGTACAACATGCTTAAACACATAGTATCTATTGATGAGCCATGTAAAAAGGAGGTGCACATTGATGATATGGGTAGTCAATAATTTATTTTATGATCATCTTATCAGATGCCTCAAATACAAAATTTTTACAACTCCACAACCATATTCTACAAGAGCTTGGCTATGTGCATGCATAAGTCACTTCGTCAATGCACATCCTATCACATGTAATACTTGTGATCTTCTTTCTAGTCCATGTTGACACACGCGAAGATGCTATTTCTACATATGTATACTACAAAACAACCATTTGACAATTTACTACAAGTCCTACCCCCACGACAATGAATATTCTCACTTCTCTAAAAGCGGCTTATGGACGCAATTTTCTGCCTATTGTTGCTATTTACGACCTTGGCCTATATATGCCACATGATGAGTATCGAGTTATCCAATATTGACTCATAACTCCTTCGTACCCTGAAGATGAATATTTGTTGTTCTGCAACATTGCAGACCTCGACACGTTTAATGGTTATGTTATGCATTGCCGATCCGACTCGGTTATAAGTTGTGTCATGATGTCGTTTATGATGCTCTTTTTGACATTATCTATCATACTTTATTAAAAGTGTTAAAGAAGCCGCTATGACTTTGACGAACAGTCTGTTTTTAATGCATAATGACATATTGATATCTTATTGTTTAATTAGACAGATGTAAACTAAACTTGTGGTGACCTCGTTTGTCGCTTGACATGCATATTTTAAAACAACTTAATATAATCCAGGGTGATGTTGCACAAAATGCCGTAAACACGAAGCAACTTCGAGATAAATTAACATTTTTTCTTGGCTTTGATACTTTGGGTGTTTTACTAATGGGACGATTTCCCTTCCTATGTCACCTTCGATATGTAAGAATATTAATCTTATAGAGTCAATTTGAATATTAACAAATTTGTATCTCAATTATAAATTATGCCATCAGATACTCTGAAAGCGTTTGTATAAACCTTTTTTAGGATGTTCGATCTAAAGCAGCATCGCATCAACAAATCACAAAAAGTCCCTACATTCCCAAACTTGCGCAATCTACGACTTCACAACCCGCTCAGGGTCCACCTCCTTCACCGACCCCCCATGCCACGGTCATCCTATCCTGTCCACCGCCGCAACTTCTAACCGAGCTAGTTGCTGCTCAGCCTCTTTGGCTGTCGTCCCTGCCGTTCAGGTCTCCTATCCTGCCACTTCGGCGATTGCATCTTCTTCACACAGATGCCTCCCCCGGTCCATCTGTTACGGGCAGGGCCGTTGCTCTCAGCAACGGCAATCAGCTCGTTCCATTCCTCCCCGTGCCCGTTCCTTCTCCACCACACCGCGCTTGCAACATCGATATCCTTCGGCACCACCTCATCTTTGACCGTATGGCGGCCGAGTCGCACGGCGAAGGCGAGGCCGACAATTTGTATGGCGAACCCGAGGAGAGTGAAAATGGTGGCGAAGCAGATACAGAGGGAGCTCTCGGACATGCTCATCACCGACAAGGTCCTACAGTACGCCATTCTGCCGGAAGCTTCGCTGGGCGCTGACCGGTACCTCTCGTCGCTCACCACTGTCAGTGACGTTGAGGTGTCTGGCGACCTTCAAGTAACGAGTTCTCTACCAAATTCCCCCTCGTTCCTCCAAATTCCGTGTTCGCATTCTGCTGAGGCCATTCTCACACAATAAAGCCACAATTATTTTTCTACGTATCAAGTGAGAGCAATGCTTAAGAATTAAAGAACTTTTGCCCCGTTTCCACAATTTGATTTAATGTTAGCGATTTCGTTGCCTAATGATTAAAGAATTTTTGCCCCGTTTACAGCAGTGCTCCGGTAAACCACCAGTATATACCCCGCGCACACACATGTACGAGAGACAGAACAACAAAATTCTGAATGAGCAGCATGACTTATACTGTAAAATGTTAGTTAACTGACCACCCATTGCCATTGCCGCTTGAACCTAAAGCCAAACTTGAAAATGTTCCATTCAGATGTATAAGTTCAATTTGTATGATATCCTTCCGAATTCGTTAGTTAACCTCAACCAGAATAACAGTTTAGATACGACTTACACCAATATCTGCTTCTTATTGGGTCAGACGAGATTGGGCATAAGTCTTAGACATTATCACATGGTCACACCCGAAACTTGTTGGTAAAATGGATAAAACTATGTATTTGACCTTAGACAACTTCATACATAGCAACAATTTCTTTGACCTTTGCCTCACACAGTGATGTCTTAAGCTTCTTGTTAAAGTTAACGTCTATCAAGGGTCACACTAAACATGCTATGCCCGAAATATCTGATGAAGCATCAATAGTCAGTGATCTCAATTTGCTAAAAAGTGAGGAAGCAACATTATAATTTAGGAGTACTAACTTCTCGCAAATTCATTTATCCCACCATTCTGATGCACTTTGTATACACACTGTTCTCATGTATTAAACTAGTTATATAGAAATTTTATTTGGCCAATATCACCAAGAACAGGGATTATGATTAATGTAATAACATCATTATCTCATACAAAGGCTTAATCTAATAATTCAAATGATCTTCTTAATTAATAACTGCACAAAATCTGTCTTTTCATAGTATGATCATATCATGGGAAGTGTCGACCATCAAAGTATCAAACAACTACAAAGATGATGCAGAATAACTTGTGCAGGAGAGCAGATGGTATGTGGTGGTTGAGGAACCTGCCTCTTCGCCTCTTTGGTAATTGAGTTGGGCAAGGTGCCTCTTTTTGATGATGACATGGCTGTAGGACAGCAGCCTCAAGATGGTTGAGGAGGTCGACATACAAGACAGGGGTGTAATGTTGCCTGTACATTGGTAGTTGACCAGTGAAAGAGTTGAGGCTATGTAAGTTGATGACAGTGGTGAATTTTTAAGATACACGAGAGAAGATTCAATCTATAGTGGGTTGCCTGAAACGTAACTATTTCATTTGGGTGGTTCTTCACAAGCCGAGATCTCCTAGATGGGCCGCAGATGGTACTGGAGAGCGGCAACCTGGAGCTTCTTTGAGCGGGGCTAACTTCAATGTGTTGTGTGTTTTTCTAGAAGGGGGTGGTGGTGGAAGTGGCAGCTTGTTATATATCTCAAACTGTATGCGGCTTTACTTGAAGTTTGCGGATGTGGCTATATCCTGTAAAGCTAACTTACACACACACATTTAAATAATCATATACTTTTGATTTATTAAAACAGATCGAAGCCATGTAATTGTAGAAAATTAATGCTATACTCTACATAAATAGTTTAAACCATAACAATAATACTGTGAATTAAAGCGAAACTGTATCATAAATATAAACTGCACGAATGATATATGAATGTGTAATGTATATACTTACTAATTAATTAGTGTAATATGCTGCAAGAGAAGGTATCACAACAGTAATACAACAGTAGGTAAATACAGTGATATTACACATTCTAACAGAAACATTGCAGTATCATGTAGAATTCTAGATAACATAGTGTTATGGCACTATCTAGTACCATAATAAATAATATCTCATATAGTGGCATTACATATTTATTGTATTATAAGAATTTGAGATATATGATAGTAAAAATTACAGTAGTATATTAGTATTACATATCTAATGTAGGATATAAACAACAGTGTATACGGTAATAGATGCTTACAATGATTACATGTGTGAAATAATATTGTATTGAACGCAATGGGATGAATACAAGACTGGACGCCCTAAGACTTAGGACACAAGTAATCTAAATGGGCTGAGATACAAAAGCCCACTAACTAATTAACCTATTAACTAAATAGGCTAATATAGACTCTCTAACACTCCCCATCAAGCTGCAGCATAGGTGAAACACATGTCCAAAGCTTGGAGGTTACAAGACTCGATAAGACGATAAAAGAAATGGTAAATGAAAGATAAAAGATAAATATCACTCCCCATACAAAAATTGGTACTCCCCCTTAATTAATACTTCCCCTGAACCATTTGGTGACAATGCCTCTTTTTTTTGAAATTGTATTCTATGGGCTGGAAGAAGGTCTTTGGAGTGCATCTGGAATGAAGAGCATCTGAAGAATGGAACCTGATACTACAACAGTAATTCACCACTTGGAGCAGACGATCCTCAACACCATCACTACGTCATCTTCATTGGATTATGTACTTAACGCGGCACGAACACGGATGCCCAATGTCGATGTAGCAGTAGCGAAATCTTCAAATTGTCTGAGAAGACGTGCATAGCGTGGCACGAACACGAGCGGATGATGTGCTGATGATACGATGCAGGTACCATAAAGCTCTGATGCATGAACCTTGGGGGCTTGATGGGGAAGGAGATCATCCATCAAGGAAAGTCCCAAGTGGATCAACAACAGGTGATGTCAAAATAGCAGATGCGGCTCTGAGAAGACGTGATAAAGCAGCTCGGTGAAGATAAACTGGATGAATCAACCTTGCAGAAGTAGATTGGCAGGCTTGCTGAGCTTCTGAAAATCTGAAGAAGCACCCATCTGTCTCATGTGAATGCAGCTGAAGTACACCATCAACACCTGATGTATATAACACGGTATGAACGCGAATAGCTCGGTGTCGACGCTGAATGAAGATCCTTCATTGCTGTCTGGAAGTAGAGAACGAATGTGTTGAACAATGCGAAGCTCCATTAAGATAATAGCCTAGAACATATATAGTCTGAATACATATATCATCTCTTCTCATACTCTCTTTCTCATACATATTCTCTCACACTATCTCTCTCTTCTCATCTCTTCCTCTCCTCTCTATCCCCCCGCACACCAAATACGACGAGAGTGAGTGTTTGGTGTGGAGAAATGGATATATGACCCCCCCCCCCCCCCCGCAACACATGGAAAAAGGGATACACAAATGATAGGTGGGTGGGAAAGGAATTGGTGGATTTGAGAGAAATTTGTGTTATGAAGATGTGTAATATGTGGAGAATGAAATCGATAACCGAAGAGAATATGCTAAATGGGTCAATGTAAGATCCGATTTTCTTTTCCGTACGCCGGCGCTATCCTTCCTGACTATCTCCTATCTATCTTGCATCTCCCGACGCTATTAGCCACCATCAAGCCGCCGTCGATAACAATAGTCAATGCCACCACCAGTCACGCCGCCGCAGCATCTTCCTGCATCCGGTGCAAGCGTTGCGGCCAACAGCAGAGTTGCTGGTTCTCAGCAGCAATATTGTTGCCACCGTTGGCCGCAACCATCAACGGAGCCGCAGCCACCGTCGGCCAGGCCAGTAGCCGCTGCTGCCTGCCAATGCGCCGCCCATGCCCGACGCTGTCAGCACACAACAACAGCGCCACCGCCGCCAATCAACAACGACAACCGTAGCCAATGACAGCCATCCTATTGCTGCCGATCACGTCGCTACTAGCTGCTGCAATCATTGCCATCATCGTGCGTCCGTTAATTGCAGTGTTGCTGCCTCATTTAGCAACAACCATATCCCTAGCCAACGATCACACTCTTCAGTCACTGTTGCTATCATCCAGGCCCCCTGGCTTCTGCTCCATCCTGCTGCCGTTGACATCTATTATCCATTGCCATCGTTGTTGAGTCCTCACTGTTGCTGCCCCAACGACATCACCTATCCCTGGCCAAAACACTCCACCATATTCAACCATGCCATCACCCCCTAATCAGTATTGTCTTCTCCCAAATGAGTCACGTCCTCTATATTTTTCTTATTGCCCCCAACTTTTCTATCTCTATTGATATTCAGATCTTTACTCGGATCTATCTTTGGCTAATCGAATCCAATTTTAAGCCTAATTGGATTTTTCGCAGGGGCTCTGACCCCACACTCTCGGATTTTTTGCCCTAACGGGCCAAACAAATCCCCTTTTCGGGTCGGGATTAGATCCATTTAAGTGTTGGGTGATCGCCCGCGGTAGTCAACAACTTAATGGGCTTAGATAATGGATGGCGACATCAGTTTGGCTTAGAGTAGTGGCTGATGGCTAGTGCCAACCGTGGGTGTAGCAGCGAGATGACAAGCAGTAGATGGTTGGATTGTGTCGCTCAGTTGATGTAGTACTTGGCCGCAACGGAGGTGATGATAAAGGTCTCCTGCGCGGCTCCAGAGATATTGCAGGCCATGAGGCCGCATGCGGAGCCAAGGGCAGAGCCTCTCCATGAGTGGCGGTGAAGGTTGATGCTGAGGACGTCGGTGTGATGCAACGGTAGAGACGATGGCCACTGTGATTTGCGGCAGTGTCATCTGCCGTTGTTCGACGACTATTGTTGATGGGCGGCGCAAATTGCTACGACGGTGGCGGCTATTGCGGAAGACGGAGCCGGTTGGACAGATAGTGATGGTGTTGGGGAGCGGCGACGTTGCTACTGGATACGGGCAACACTTGCACGGGATGCAGTGACTCTTCAAGAAAGAAGATGGGTGATGTTGGCCGACAAACTGATGGCTGCTGGCCGACAGATGGCGGAGGTGACGATGGCGTCAGATACGTGATGGCCGGAAAGGAGATCACCGGCGGTCCGCTTTGGATTTGGAAAACATATAGTGCCAACGTACAAATCTATGTGAAAGTGGGAGAAAAAGAGCCATGGAGGCCGGAAGTGCCTTGCGGGCAGTCGGCCTAGGCCATGGCGACGGCGGCAGCCGCCCGCAGGCGGGCTCTCCCCCTGTTGTTCTCTCTCAGAGAGAGGCGGAAACTACGTCTAGGGCTGTGTTCTTCAACAATTAGGAGAGGAGGGAAGCGGAGGCGGCTAGGGTTCCCTCAGGAGCGAACACGCTCTGATGCCATGTGAAATAATATTGTTGTAGATAATCAGGGTTTCAGAGAGCATAGGGTTGCACAAAGTGTGCACCCTCATATATATAACACTGTGACAATTACAGAGAGGTCCATACAGAATAAACAAATAACAAAATAAATAACAGAATATAGAAAACATATATTGTAACACTCCCCCTCAAGTTGGAGCATAGATATCAATCATGCCCAACTTGTCCACCAGTGTGCAGAAATGCTTCTTAGCCAGAAGTTTCGTGAAGACATCAGCAACTTGATCTTCAGATCTCGTGAAAGGAGTGCAGATTTTCCCAGCCAGAACAGACTCTCGAATAAAATGGCAATCCACCTCAATATGCTTGGTGCGCTCATGATAAACAGGATTATTGGCAATGAAAATAGCAGCTCGATTGTCGCAGTGCATAGGAATCGCATAAGACGATTCAATCCCAAGTTCATGCAGAAGAGAGCGCACCCAGAGAAGTTCACAAGCAGTATGGGCCATAGCCCGGTATTCAGCTTCAGCACTGGAGCGAGCTACAACATTTTGTTTCTTGCTCCTCCAAGTCACCAAGTTACCCCCTACATAGGTACAATAGCCAGAAGTGGATTTCCTATCAATCCTGCTGCCCGCATAATCTGAATCAGAATAGCCTTCAAGTTTACAGTGTCCAGATTTCTTATAATGCAAACCTTTGCCAGGAGCCCCTTTTAAGTATCTCAGAATGTGACATACAGCATCCCAATGACACTGTCTGGGCTTGTCTAAGTACCTGCTCAGAAGACCCACAGCAGTAGTAATATCAGGACGAGTAACAGTTAGATAAATCAATTTCCCAATAAGTCTCCTGTATTTCTTCGGCTCAGAAAACATAGGTGAATTATCATCATCCCAATCAACATTGGGATCCATAGGAGTATCTGAAGGTCTTGCTCCCATCATACCAGTTTCCTGCAAGATATCAAGTACATATTTCCGCTGGGACAATACAAGAGCACTAGAGTTCCTGGAAACCTCTATACCCAGAAAGTATCGTAATCTGCCCAAGTCTTTGGTAGCAAAATGCTTACCCAAATGAGTTTTTGTGGCCTGAATACCTGCAGAATCACTGCCTGAAAGAATGATATCATCTACATAGACAATCAGAATAATAATCCCTGCAGACGTTTTCTTTGTGAAGACAGAATGATCCACTTGAGATCGTAGAAAGCCAAAATCAGAAAGAATCCTGCTTAATTTATCGAACCAGGCACGTGGACTTTGCTTAAGCCCATAAATAGATTTTTTAAGCCGACAAACTTTATGAGACTCCCCCTGAGCAACAAACCCAGGAGGTTGCTCCATGTAAACCTCTTCCTGCAAATCACCATATAAGAAAGCATTCTTCACATCAAGCTGTAGAAGAGGCCAGTCAGAATTTACAGCCACAGATAGCAATATTCGAACAGAATTCAAGCGAGCAACAGGAGAAAACGTCTCAAAATAGTCAATGCCGTAGGTCTGAGTATATCCTTTGGCAACCAATCTAGCTTTCAACCGTTCAACAGTGCCGTCCGGTTGATATTTGACAGTGTAAACCCAGCGACAACCAACAGGCTTGCACTGAGGAGGAGGATCCACCAGCTCCCAAGTGTTTCTATCAGTCAAAGCTGTCATCTCATCCTGCATAGCAGAAGTCCATGCTGTACTCCGCAGAGCATCCTGAATAGACTTAGGAACAGTAATAGCAGATAAGGCATGTACAAAATCACGCGCCTGAGCAGTGAGGTGGTCAGTAGATACAAAATGAGCAATACTATGAGACGTGCAGGAACGAGTTCCTTTGCGAAGTGCAATAGGAATGTGTAAATCAGATTGTACCTCAGGAGTAGCAGAACCTTCTGGAGGTGAAGAAATACAGGAGACTTAAAAGGGGCTCCTGGCAAAGGTCGCGCAGCAGGAGTAGTAGCAGGAGGGGCCCCACGCCCAGCAGTAGGAGAACGACCACGCCCCGCACCAAGGGGAGGACGTCCCTCAGAAGAGCGGCCACGACCACGACCGCGACCACGGCCACGACCACCCCAGGCAGCTAAAGCAGTAGAGTCCCCAACATCTGGTGTCGGGGAGGAAAGACGCAGAAGACGCTGGTAGGCACTCCGAAGGGAAGGCAGTGGATCACCAGCCAGAATCTGATCCACAACTCCAGCATAGGAGTCAGGCAAGCCACTCAAAAACTGAATCAGCTGTAGCTCATCGCGCTGTTTGCGCATAGTCGCCAGATCCGTAGACAAGGGATGGTACGTCTCCAGTTCACCCCACAACCCGGTGAACGTAGAGAAGTAATCGGCGATATCAGTACCAGTAAAGGTGAGACGACTAAGCTGTTTGTTGATATCGAACACTTTCTTCGGATTCTGGCTGTGGGAGAAGGTGCCAGCAAGTTCATCCCACATCTGCTTCGCCGTAGGTAATCGGAGAAGAGTCACACTAATCTTCTCAACCGAGCTGTTGAGAATCCAAGTCATCACTGTTGAGTCATCACGGACCCAATCATCATAGGCTTTGACGTCCTTCAAATCAGCATCGTCAGCAGGCTGTGGTGGACCGGCCCGAATGAGATGGGAATATTTCCCTTGTGATTTTGCATATATCACAAAGGAACAGACCCACAGCTGGTAATTGCGCCCGTCAAGTTTGACCGTAGTAACTTGACGACGCAGATCTTCAGTCGAGGACGCCATCAGGAAGGCAGGCACAGCAGGCAGGCAGGACAAGCAGGTAGAAGATCACACGGGACCGCTCACATACAGACTACACCAAGGTGTAGTAGAAGACCCGGAGGCCGAAGCCTACACGGGCAGGCAGGTACAAAGAAACACGAACCAACGAAGGCTCTAGCCGAACAACGTGCCGATCTCCCCCGGAGGACGGAACTAGGCCAGATCTACCAACCCGGCAGCGCACCTGCTGTGCGAACAACACAAACGGTTGCTCAAGCACTAGCGGAGCACCGCATCAGGAGAATAGATGGGCCTGGGATCCGGCGGGAGACGGCTGGCTAGGCCAGCGGCGGCAACCGGCCGGCGGCTGGGCCTGCCCCGGCGGCGGCGGCCGCGAGCAGCTGCTGCCCTTGCGGCGGCGGCGGCCGGCTGCTGCCCCGGCGGCGGCTGTGGCTGCGGGCCGCTGTCCCGGCGGCGCCCGGCTGCTGCGCCTAGTGCAGCGGCGGCAGCAGCTGCCGCAGGGAGCAGGCGGCGGCGTGCACGGGGGGGGGGGGGGGGCGGCGCGCGGGGGGGGGGGGGGGCGGCGCCGGAGAGGGAGGGAGGGAGGTAGAGAACCTAGGTCTCGACCTGCTCTGGTACCATGTAGATAATCAGGGTTTCAGAGAGCATAGGGTTGCACAAAGTGTGCACCCTCATATATATAACACTGTGACAATTACAGAGAGGTCCATACAGAATAAACAAATAACAAAATAAATAACAGAATATAGAAAACATATATTGTAACAATTGTATTGAACGCAATGGGATGAATACAAGACTGGACGCCCTCTCCTTTATATAGGAGAGGGGAGACGCCCTAAGGCTCAGGACGCAAGTAATCTAAACGAGCTGAGATACAAAAGCCCACTAACTAATTCACCTATTAACTAAATAGGCTAATATAGACTCTCTAACAACATGTACTAAATATTATAAATATAGATTGTAGGCTAGGTATATACTAACATCTATGCCTAGTATAACATATTATACATTACAATAGTATGAATCTAGATATGCACATATAGAAATAGGACACAACGAGGAACATCTCAAAAGGACCAGAAAGATTGAATGAATTAAGTTGTAGGCTCTTACTTGTTTATTTGTATGGTTAGAATTGAGGCTTAAATGATTATGACAACAATGATGATCATTAGTTATATAAACAACATGTACTACAATATTATATATGATGGTTGGAATTGAGGCTTACATATTGTATGGTTGCTCGCCTTAAGGAAAACTCTAGGGGCCTGTCTGTAGCCACCTAATTGATTGGAGCAGCCAGGCCCAGACCCATTTCCCTGGCCCCAAAGGAAGCCAACCTAGGTTACAAATAAACAAGTAAGAGCTTAAAACTTAGTGCATTCAATCTTTTTGGTCAACACTGAACAACTAAAATTTTGTCATCTACGAGGACGAAAATTGGAACCATTACTGTCTATAAAGCTAAACTAAAGAGAACTTATATGTATTGAAGGAGTCAGGGATACCGTTTGTTATTTGTGTTGCCAAACAATGGTAATTGTTGTTGTGTTTTGTTTTCTTGATGCTGCTCATAGCCAATGCTTAAAAAAATACCTTGTTGAATCTGGCTGGTGCCAGGGACAAGGTTCTAAAATAAAAAGATGGTTTGCATTGGATTGGTGAAACAAGTACATAAGATTCTCTTATATAGGAGAGAGTAAGAAAGATCTAAAAACAAGAATATTCTAGAATAAGGAAAAAGACTAATAGGCTAATAGACAAAGGCCCATAACACAATAACAAAATAAAATAAAAGCCAGGAAAGTATATATACTAATACTCCCCCTCAAGCTGGAGCGTAGATGTCAATCATGCCCAGCTTGGCTATCAACGTAGTGAATCTATTCTTCGGAAGAATTTTGGTGAAAATATCTACAACTTGATCCACAATTGGTGCATAAGGTGTAGAAATCTGACCAGATAAGACAGCCTCCCGGACAAAATGGCAATCAACTTCAATGTGTTTGCGTTGCGTTCGTGAAAGGTGGTGTTGCTGGTAATGAAGATAGCAACCTTGTTGTCACAGTGCATTGGTATGGATGGAGCAACAGAAATACCAAAATCTCGCAGAAGACTGCGTACCCAGAAAAGTTCACAGGTGGTGTGAGCCATGGCTCGATATTCGGTTTCAGCACTAGAGCGAGCAACAACAGTTTGCTTCTTGCTTCGCCATGTTACCAAGTTACCACCTACAAAAGTGCAGTATCCAGAGGTAGATCTCCGATCTATCTTGCTTCCAACATAATCAGAATCAGAGTATCCAATAAGATTACAATGGCCATGTTTTTTATATAACAAACCTTTGTCAGGAGAACTTTTCAAATATTTCAGAATATGGCAGACACATCCCAATGGCATTGACGAGGCTTATCCAAATATCTACTTACGAGACCAACAGCGGAAGTGACATCAGCCCTAGTGACAGTAAGGTAGATGAGTTTTCCAACCATTCTACGATACTGATGATGATCAAGATATGGAGGAGAGGTGTCGTCATCCCAGTTAGTGTTGGGATCCAAAGGTGTAGTAGCAGGCTTAGCCCCAAGTATTCCTGTCTCTGATAGGAGATCCAAAACATATTTGCGCTGCGACAAACAAAGACCAGAGGAAGAATGAGAAACTTCTATTCCCAGAAAATACCTTAGTTTGCCTAAATCTTTGGTAATAAAGTGCTTTTCCAAGTATGCCTTAGTAGCCTGAATGCCTGCATAGTCGCTTCCAGATAAGATAATGTCATCGACATAGACGATGAGAACTACAAGACCAGAGTAGTTTTCTTAACAAACACCGAGTGATCAGATTGAGAGCGACAAAAGTCAAACATCTGAAGAATAGAGCTAAGCTTGTCAAACTAGGCTCGGGGACTTTGCTTAAGGCCATAAATAGCTTTGCGATGACGACACACTTTGGAAGACTCCCCCTGAATCTCAAAATCGGGAGGCTGCGCCATGTAAACCTCCTCATGCAGATCGCCATACAAAAATGTATTTTTGACATCTAGTTGACATAAAGGGCCAACCAGAATTTACAACCATAGAGATAAGGATACAAATAGAATTCAGGCGAGCTACAGGAGAGAAAGTCTCAAATTAGTCAACTCCATATGTCTAAGTGTAGCCCTTGGCTACCAGGCGAGCTTTGAGTCGTTCAGTGGTACCATCTGGTTGATATTTGACTGAAAATCCACCTGCAACCAACTGGTGAACAACTAGGTGGTGCATCAACCAAATCCCAAGTATGTCTATCAGTGAGAGCTTGCATTTCAGTTTCCATGGCTTGATGCCATGCCGGGTGTTGGAGAGCTTGAGCAACATTCTTAGGAATAGTAACAACACATAAAGCAGAAGTGAAATTTGCAAAAGTATTTCCTAGATTAGCAGTAGTGTAGAAATTCCCAATGGGATGTTGCGTGCAATAGCGAGTGCCTTTGTGTAAACTGATAGGAATGTCTAAGCCAGAAAATACCTGAGATGTTGGCTGATCTGCTGACGAAGTTGGAAGACTGGGTTGGGCCATAGAGGGATTTGGTTCCTTTGGTCTTCTCTGGTAGACTTTTAAAGGAGGAGCCGGCGCAACAGTGCTATCTGATAGCGCATCATCAACATGCATAGGTAAAGGCAATGTTTTAAAAAACGTTAAGCGGTAAGCGGACGATTTTTTAAAAAATGGGTTTTGATTTTCTATACAATTTTATAAAAAAATGCACATGTATGCATATATATACTATACTTTTTGGAACCTTTATACATATCTGAACACCCTAAATAACCATACTAAACACCCAAATACTTTATAACACAACTATAAAACAATGATTATAGCTAAACTATTAAACAATAGACTTGTCACACATAAAACACCCTATACAACTATAAAACAAAAAAGTATTAAGTATATATGCATGATACAATAACTATTTTGCATCACATTACAACAGACTTATCATTGATACCTTACTAACTTATTGCTACATTTACATATCACTTGATAAAAAATTACAGCAGTACATTTAACCAAAGTATGCATTCTAAAATCTATGTCATGATTAGTTACATGTAATTTACTTGGATATACAGCAGTACCTGATTACTATGGCTTACATACAAAATATGCATATTAAATTAACTAAGGCTTATCATAGAACATGTATTGTATATAAGTTCAATATATTACAGTCAATAATTATTTTACTTTCAAAAATTACTTAATGTTACAGGCTTGCAGCAGTTTTCTTAAAAAAATGGGTCTGAGCGGCCGATTAAGCGGGTTAAGCGGGAAAAAAACGCCCTTTTTTTGAAAAAAATTAATCGGCCGCTTAGGGGGTATTTTAAACGGCTGGGCTGCTGAACCGATTAAGCGGCCGCTTAAGCGGCTGCACAGAACGTTTTTCATTTCACTGGGTAAAGGTGTTTCTGTCAGTAAATCAGACGTCAGGGCAGATTCAGTAGAGGAGTAGAACGACATATGTTCAAAAAAGACCACATCAGCCGACACCATCCATTTCTTAGTAACAAGGTCAAAACAATGATACCCTTTTTGTGTCCGAGAGTACCCCAGGAAAATACACTTGGCAGCACGAGGATCCAGTTTAGTAAGGTCGGGACGCAAATTTTTCACAAAACACGTACTCCCGAAAATACGAGGTACGGTGAACAGAGGTGCTTCCGGTTATAAAATTTGAAAAGGCACTTGATTGCCAAGAACAGAGGATGACATGCGGTTAATAAGATAACAAGCAGTCGAAACAACTTCTGGCCAGAAACCATGAGGAACATGATAGTGAAAGAGAAGTGTACGCACAACCTCAAGGAGGCGTCGATTCTTGCGTTTAGCAATGCCATTCTGTTGGGGTGTATAAGCACAAGAGGTTTGGTGAATAGTACCCATTTTGTTGCAAAACAGATTTACTGACTTTTGCATGAATTCAAGGGCATTATCAGTTTGAAAGATTTTAATGGGTTTACCAAACTGGGTACGTATCTTAGCAAAGAAAGCAGTAATAATGTCAAGAATATGAGATCTGTCTTTTAATAAAAACAACCAGGTAGTTCTAGAAAAGTCGTCAATAAAACTCATAAAGTATCGATATCCAGAAATACTAGCAACAGAGCATGGTCCCCAAATATTAGAATGCACAATATCAAAAGATGCTTTTGAGCTAATACAACTTAGTAAAAGTGGACCGAGTTTGTTCCCCTAACTGACATGTTTCACAATGAAAAACTGACTCAGAAATATCAGGATATATATGCTTCAATTTTGCCGGTGAAGGGTGCTCGAAGCGATAATGCCACTGAATGTCGGTCACAGAGGTAGTCAGGTAAGCCGTCGTTTTCGGTGCATCCAAATAGTAGAGCCCATCTAGTCCCTCGTGGCCCGAACCAATCTTTGTCCTCGTACGTAGATCCTGAAAAATAACACCATCTGGGTCAAAGGTAATTGAGCATTGTAAGCTCTTAACAGTTCTACTCACAGATAACAGGTTGATAGGAAATTTAGGAACAAAGAGTGCGGAATTCAACATAAGACGGCCAACAATATAGATATCCCCTATTCCGGAAGCATATGTTTGAGAACCATCAACTATGGTGACAGGCGGGATGGCAACAATTTTATACAAGGTAGAAAATAAAGATCGATTGCTAGTAATATGAGAGGTGGCAACCGAGTCAATGACCCATTTATGTTTACCAGACTGTGCAAGAGGAGCAGATTGTGTCAGAAGAGCAGAACCGCCAGTAGTGGAGGTCTCAGCAGAAGAAGCCATACGCGCTTGGAGTAACTTCTCAACTTCAGATCTGATCCAATCAACAGATGGCGGGACAGACGTAGAGGTAGAGGTGTCAGGCTGGTCTGAAGAAACCTGATTTGCCCAAGCAGGCTTGCCATGTTTAATCCAGCAGCGATCTTCAGTATTGTTAAAGTGTCTATATTAGTCTATTAGTTAAATAGGCTAATTAGTTTAGTGGGCCTTTATATTCCGGCCCATCTAGTTTAGATTACTTGGGACACAAGTCTCAGGGTTTCTCCCTTGCTCCTATATATAGGACAGGGGTGTCCAGTCTTTGTATCAATCTATTCCTATTCAATCAATCTTTTATATTTTCACATGGTATCAGAGCAGGTTTCATCCTGAGAGAACCTTAGCGCCGCCGCTTCCCTCTCTCTCCAAGCCGCCGACTTCTCCCTTGCAGCCGCCGCCGTTCCTCTCTCCAAAGAGAGCAACCGCGGGCTCTCTCCGCCTGCGGGCGGCCGTTGCCATGGCCTAGGCCGACTGCCCGCTAGGCATATCCCGGCCTCCATGGTCATCTCTATTCTCTATTCTTTCATTCTTTCCATACAACACTTCTACTGCCTATCATAGCAGCCGTCCTCCATCATCATCCGCAACAGTCGTCACCGTAGGCATCCGCCGCGGTAATCTTCTTCCAGCGTCATCCGAAACCAGCAGCAGCACCAGCCGGCGCCGTCAGCAGAACTAGCGGGCGTCGCCGCCGCAGCCAACAGGAGCAGCACCGCCCCTAGCAGCCGCCATCTCCAACAAACGACCATCATCCAAGCCACCATCCCAAAGGAACAGCCGCCGACCATCCGGGACGCAACCTGCATTCCCGTCGTCGATACTATCGACCCGAGCGTCGATGGTATCGATGTAGTCCAGAAGCAAAGTGCAGCCCAACCGCCGCCGTGTCGATACTATCGACCCAAGCGTCGATAGTATCGAGATCAGTCCATATGCAACCTGCTGCATTCCTGTCGATACTATCGACAGGAAGTCGATGGTATCAACTTTATCACAACGACAGAAGAGCGTCTGTCGATACCATCGACAGTCCGGTCGATGGTATCGACAGTTGATCAGTGGCGATGTGAAACGGATACACCTATCTCATGACGTCTTCAGATCGGCCTTCAACGCCACTTTGGAGAGGGTCCGACCTTAGCTCCGCATGCATCCTCTTGGCATGCAATCTCTCCGGAGTTATGCAAGAGACCTTTTGTCATCTCCTATGTTGCGATAAAGTGCTTCATCATCCGAGCGTCATATCCAGCCATCATCCGCAAGCTGCTGCTCCTCCACTTCATCATCATCCTGACGATCTTCATCCGCAAGTTGCTGCTGCATTGTGCGTCATCATGCTACTGCTGCCATCTACAGTAGGCGATCACCCATCACTCTCCACCGCTACCAAACAACCATGTTTACTACCTCTAGAAGTTGCGGCTAATTGTCTTATTATTGAGTGATTTAAAAAGGAGTACATGGTTTTCTTTTATAAGACAAGAGAAGGCCACATGGTTTAGATATAACCCATGTGGGATAAAACAAGACATAAGAATAACAAAGAAAAGAGTAAAATAGACAGTAAAAACGCAGGAAAGTCTATATACTAATACTCCCCCTCAAGCTGGAGCGTAGATGTCTATCATGCCCAGCTTGGATGTCATAGCAGTGAACCTCGTCTTTGGTAGAATCTTTGTGAAGATGTCAGCCACCTGATCAGACGTATGAATGTAGGGAGTAGAGATTTGGCCCGATAGAACAGCTTCGCGGACGAAATGACAATCCACCTCAATGTGCTTGGTCCGCTCATGGAAAGTAGGATTACCAGCAATGAAAGTAGCTGCTTTGTTGTCACAATACATTGGAATAGGAGACGAATCAGAAATACCAAAGTCCTTCAGCAAGCTCCTAATCCAGAACAGTTCACAGGTAGTGTGCGCCATGGCACGATACTCAGCTTCAACACTAGAGCGAGCAACAACAAACTGCTTCTTGCTTCGCCAAGTGACAAGGTTGCCTCCCACAAAGGTGCAGTAGCCAGAAGTAGAGCGACGGTCAACCTTGCTGCCACCATAATCAGAGTCAGAATAGCCAAGAAGTTTGCAGTGCCCATGTTTTTTGTAAAGCAGACCTTTTCTAGGAGAACTTTTCAGATATTTCAGAATATGGCAGACAACATCCCAATGGCATTGCCGAGGTTTATCCAAGTAACGACTAACCAGTCCAACCGCAACAGTAATATCAGCCCGTGTAACAGTAAGATAGATGAGTTTACCAACCATTCTTCGATACTGATGATTGTCAGGATAAGCAGGAGAATTCTCATCATCCCAGTCGGTGTTCAGATCCAGAGGTGTGCTAGCAGGTTTAGCACCTAGAAGACCAGTTTCAGATAGTAGGTCCAGAACATACTTCCGCTGAGATAAGCAGAGACCAGAAGAAGACCGGGACACCTCTATCCCAAGAAAATACCGTAGCGAGCCGAGATCCTTGGTGACGAAGTGTTTCTCCAGATATCACTTTGTTGACTGAATACCAGCAAGATCACTTCCGGAAAGAATAATGTCGTCAACATAAACAATAAGGACAACAATGCCCGCAGTAGTATTTTTCACAAAAACAGAATGATCTGACTGGGAGCGCCGGAAAGAGAATTTCTGAAGAATAGTGCTGAGCTTGTCAAACCAAGCTTGAGGGCTCTGTTTCAAGCCATAAATTGCCTTTTTCAACCTGCAAACTTTAGAGGACTCCCCCTGACACACAAAACCGGGGGGCTGTGACATGTATACTTCTTCATGAAGGTCACCATACAGGAAAGCATTCTTGACATCAAGCTGATACAGAGGCCAGTCAGAATTTATAGCAACAGAAATCAGAATTCTCACAAAGTTCAGGCGCACAACTGGAGAGAAAGTCTCGAAGTAGTCGACCCCATAGGTCTGTGTATACCCCTTTGCCACAAGTCTCGCCTTAAGCCGTTCAACAGTACCGTATGGCTGGTATTTGACTGTGAAGACCCAGCGGCAACCAACTGGAGAGCAAGCAACAGGTGGATCAACAAGGGCCCATGTATTTCGTTCTGTAAGGGCCTTCATTTCTTCTTCCATAGCCTGACGCCATGCAGGATGTCTAAGAGCCTGAGCAGCAGTTGTAGGAACAGATATAGCAGAAAGAGCCGCAGTGAAGTTAGCAAAATTAGCACCCAAATTAGCAGTAGAGCAAAAATTCCCAATCGGATGCATAGTGCACGTTCTTGTCCCTTTCCTCAGACTAATAGGAATATCAAGATCGGAAAATACCTGCGGAGGTGTTTGATCTGGCACAGAGGATGAGGACGATGGAGAGGCCATAGAGGGAGCTGTCGGCTTCGGTCTTCTGTGATAAACTTTCAGAGGTGGCTTTTCACTCGGAGCATCAGAATTATCAGCCAAATCATCCACCACAGGTAAAGGCGTGTCCACTAGTAAATCCGAAGTGAGTGCAGAACCAGCCGAAGAGTAGAAAGGCATATGCTCAAAAAATACCACATCCGTAGATACAAACCACTATTTAGAAACAGGATCATAGCATCGATACCCCTTTTGAGTGCGAGAGTACCCTAGGAAAACACACTTAGTCGCTCTAGGATCCAATTTAGTAAGGCCTGGCCGAAGGTTCTTAACAAAACATGTGCTCCCAAATATGCGAGGCGGGACGGAAAAAAGAGGCACATCGGGAAACAGAACCTGAAAAGGAATCTGATTTCCGAGCACAGAGGAGGGCATGCAGTTAATAAGATAACAGGCAGTGGATATCGCCTCGGGCCAAACAGACTGGGGAACATGGTAGTGAAAAAGAAGGGTACGAGCAACTTCGAGAAGATGACGATTCTTGCGTTCAGCGACACCGTTTTGTTGTGGGGTATAAGCACAGGAAGTTTGTTGGATGGTGCCCTGACGACGACAAAAGGTGCTAACAGAGGCTTGCATGAATTCCAACGCATTATCAGTGCGAAATTTTTTTATAGGCTTAGCAAATTGAATGCGGATCTCAGCAAAAAAGTCAGTAATTTTTTCAAGAATAGTAGATCTATCTTTAAGCAAAAATAACCATGTTGTTCTAGAAAAATCATCAATGAAGCTCAGAAAATATTTAAAACCAGAAGTGCTCGACACAGAACATGGACCCCAAACGTCAGCATGTATAATATCAAAAGGTGCTTTAGAACTGATACAAAATTTTTGAGAAAAGGTAGCACGAGTTTGCTTGCCAAGTTGACACGTCTCACAATGAAAATCAGAACTAACTACATTAGGTAACAAGGCTTTTAACTTCGCAACAGAAGGATGGCCCAATCTATAATGCCACTGGATGCCTGCTACAGATGAAGTCAAATATGCAGTTGTCTTTGGATTGTCCAAGTAGTAGAGTCCATCCGGTCCCTCATGGCCCGAACCAATCGTCATCCCCGTGCGCAGATCCTGAAACAAAACACCATCTGGGTTAAACGTAATTGAGCAACGAAGACTCTTCACAGTTTTACTGACAGATAGTAAATTAAGAGGAAATTTCGGGACATAAAGAGTGGAGCGCAGAGGCAGACTACCAGTGGAGCAAATATCACCAATGCCAGTAACAGGTGATTTAGAACCATCAGCTAAAGTAACAGGAGGTATAAAAGAAGTCTTGTGCAGTTTAGAGAATAAATCAGGATTGCCAGATATATGAGAAGTCGCACCAGAGTCAATCACCCAGGAGTTTTTACCAGACGTAGTCAGAAGGGCGGCACTACCAACATTTGAATCCTCAGTAAAAGACGCCAGACGAGCTTGTAGCAGTTTTTCAAATTCCGAGCGGATCCAGTCAGCTGTCGGTGGAGCAGGTTCAGTCTGATCAGATGTCACTTTATTGGCCCAGTCAAGTTTGCCATATTTGATCCAGCAACGATCTTCAGTATGGTTGGTGCGCTTGCAGTGAGTGCAGTAGCGGGACTCAACAGGATCAGCTCCAGAGCCACGGCCAGGAGCAGAAGAACGTCCTCCGCGGCCACGACCTCTGCCACGACCGCGACCACGAAAGGAATCACCAGAGCGGACAGCGAGGGCTGTGCCATCAGAAGAGTCAGGCATGGACTGGGACACAGAAGGTAGGCGCTGGACCCTTTTGAGCACATCGCGGAGAGTGGGTAAAGGGTCGCTGGAGAGAATCTGGTCCACAACACCAGTAAAGGAAGCAGGTAGGCCCGCGAGGAACTGAACTAACATAAGTTCGTTCGCTGTCGATTAAGTTCATCAATGTCAGTAGAAAGAGGATGATACACTTGGAACTCATCCCAGAGGACACAACAGGAGTTGTAGTAATCCTCGACGGAATCAGTAGTAGAATACTCCAGTTTGGCAAGTTGTTTGAAGATCTCAAAGACCTTCTTAGGATTCTGTTGGTGCGAGTAAACATGGGAGAGTTGCTCCCACATTTCTTTGGCAGTATGAAGACGGAGAAGGGACTGGCTGATCTTTGCTTCAGCGTTGTTGACCATCCATGTCATGACCCCATAGTCCTCCTTGGACCAGAGATCATAGGCTTGTTTCGTCTTCTCATCAGTATCATGAGCAGGAGGAGACGGGCCTTTTGTAGTCAGGTGGGAGTAGCGACCTTGGGATTTAACATACAACTCAAAGGAGGCAGCCCATAGGTGATAGTTGGAACTATCCAACTTCACCGTAGTAACACAGAGAGTGCGAGGGAGATCTGAAGTTGCCATCAGACCAAAGTAGAAAAAGCAGTAGCACAAGCGCAGAGAATAGCAGGCGTCAGCAGAGGGCAGCAGCAGGAGTCCAATACATGGATTAGCAGTAGTAGTAGGTAGGAGATCCAATCATGGACCTCAGAAGACCCTCACGGGGCAGAAAGGAAGAACAGAACCTACGCCAACATGGAGGAAAAATCACTCCACCATGAGGCGCAGGCAGTCAGATGCGAAAAATTGATTTACTCCTTCAACGTGCCAGAACTGGAAAAGACCGGGCTGTACGTAACTTTTTCGGAAAATGTACGGAGGCCGAAAAAGGAGCCTTTAGCCGGACGAGATGACGAGCGAAGGGTAAGAGAAGATGGGAAGAGGAGAAGGGAGGATAGGGTGGGTGCTCGGGGCGACGAAAATGGACAGTGGTGGGGCTATGGAGGCGACGGCAAGGAGATGCTCCCATATACATTATCCCTATCTCTATTCGGATCATTAATCGGTCCTATCTTTTGTTAATCGGATCCTATTATGACCCTAATCGGATTTTCGCGGGGGCTCCGCCCCCGCACCCCCGAATTTGTTGCCCTAATGGGCCAACAAACCCCTTTTTCGGGTCAGGACTAGATCCATTTATTTTTCTACCCGGATCTCATGTTGACCCATTTGTATACTCTCTTTGGTTATCGATTTCATTCTCCACACATTACCCATCTCCATTTCACATATTCTCCTCTTTTTCCACCATTTTCTTTCCCACCCACCCATATTATGTGAGCATCCCTTTTCCACATTACGGGGGGGTCATATATCCAGTTCTCCACACCAAACACTCACTCTTGTCGTATTTGGTGTGCGGAGGGGGGGGGATAGAGAGGAGAGAAAGAGATGAGAAGAGAGAGCGAGCATGAGAGCATATGAGAGAATGTATGAGATGAGATGAGATGATGATATATGTATTCAGATCATATATATTCCAGGCTATCTTCATGGAGCTTCACATCGTTCAGCACACCGGTTCTCTACTTGATCCAGCAGTGAAGATCCAGCGTCGACACCATATCCGTTGTTGATGATGTATTCCTTCAACTGCATTCACATGAGACAGATGGGTGCTTCTTCAGAAGCTCAGAGTTTTATCTTCACCGAGCTGCTTCATCACGTCTTCTCCGAGCCGCATCTACTGTATCGACATCGCCTGTAGCTGATCCTCTTGGGACTTTCCTTGATGGATGATATCTACTTTCCTGTCAAGCCCCCATGGTTCCTGCATCGTATCAAGCAGCAGATCGTCCGTCCGCATTCGTGTCGCGTTAAGCACGTATTCCAGTGGCGAGTTGCTGTAGTATCAGGTCCATTCGTCGACACTATATCCGCGTTCGTGCCACATTAAGCACGTATTCCAGTGGCGCATTCTTCAGCCTGCAGAGTATCTTCAGATGTCTTCATTTCAGATGCACTTCAAGGAAGACCTTCTTCAAAGCTCGAGTATCTTCATCCTGCAGAGTCATCATCACTATTTGATTCAGGGGGAGTATTGATTAAGGGGGAGTAACATATTTTGTATGGGAGTGATATTTATCTTCATCTTTCATTTATCATTTCTTTTTATCGAGTCCTGTAACTCTCCAAGCTTGGACATGTGTTTCACCCATGCTCCAGCTTGAGGGGGAGTGTTAAAGTGTCTATATTAGTCTATTAGTTAAATAGGCTAATTAGTTTAGTGGGCCTTTATATTCCGGCCCATCTAGTTTAGATTACTTGGGACACAAGTCTCAGGGTTTCTCCCTTGCTCCTATATATAGGACA